>CM053591.1:18643103-18666778 GCA_028646515.1 Pseudochirops corinnae | reverse complement strand
ATACACACACACATATCTGTATCTATTTTTCTGTCTATCTATTTCTGTGTATGCCCTGCTTACAACACTCAAAGAAGAGAATCTTTAACTAACAAGCATTTTTAGGACAAAAATAGTCGATGAGAAAACATAACTGCCTAGGGGAAAAAAAAAAAAAGATTTACATTTCTGTGCTTAAAGTTATCTATCTAATGTCTTTGAAAGACTTTAGTTTTGCTCATTATAGATATGAAGGGCCATAAATTTTAAAATTGTAAATCTTTTCAGTTAGTCTCCAGGTATAGAGTATCCTTCAATTGAAATCTCATTCCAACACACAGATACCCACATCCACACGCACACCAACACTCCACCCCGCCCAACCACACACACAGGAGGGTGGGGAGACTGAGAGAGGAAATGTCTTTGCTTCTCTGGTTTGTCCTACATCTAGGGCTCAGAAGAACTCAGAAAAAAAAAAAACAAATACACAGCATTGCACTCATTGCCATTACATAATAAGGGAAATGTTGTAGTAGTAGTAAACAATAATGATAGTAATAGTAACAAAAATTTTTAAAAAATATATATTTAGCACTTTAAGGATTTCAAAGCATTTTACAAATGTTTTCTCATGCTCAAAAAAACTGGAAGTTTGGTGCTCTTATTGCCATTTTACAAATAATTAAATTGAGTTCAATAGATATTACATATTTTGCCATCATTGTGGATTGTCTATGTGCCTAAGGTCAGATTTGAAATGTGACCCTACCAGCTCTAATGCTCTATCCATTCCTTCACCATCTGCCTTCCATATCTTTACTTCCTTATGGCACAAGAACTAATCCCAAGGTATGGTGGATCCTGGCAAAAAAATTCAGAGATGATAAGTCACTTAATTACTAAAGAATTATATATCATATTTCAAAAGTCACCTGGTTGAACCTTCTAATTTTATAAGTGAGAAAAATGAGGCTCCAAAGAGTTTAAATAAATTGCCTAGGTTTGCTCAGGCAGTGAAAGGCATAGTTGGGGCTTCAGCCCATGTGCCTTGATTCTAAACTCAATATGCTGGGCATTGCACCAGATTGAGACCCTGGTTACAACTAGAGGGCACTGATAGGGTCATAGGGTCATAGATAATACACTTCTAAAGACTATTTTATCGAGAACTCACACAGGGCAAGTGTTCACATGGTGGTCAGAAGAAGCAATACAAGGACACTCTCAAGGTTTCTCTTAAAAACTTTGGAATTGATTGTGTGACATAGCAGACACTGGCAATGAGCTCCTCAACATGGTATGCATACATCAGAGAAGGTGCTATGTTCTAAAAAAAGCAAAGCAGAATTAAAGTATATCAAAAGGAACACAAGCCTCACAAATTCAGAGAATCCACCCCAAATGTTCATGTGCACTATTTATGCCTTAGGATTTCTGAGCTTAAATTAGTCTGATCAGTCATACTTGGACACACTATAACTTGATTATAGTGTTATGCTGTCATTTTGGTCCTCTTCAAGAACAAAGGACAACAACCAATCATTTAAATATATTTAGAATTTCTCCTAACCAAATTTAGGCTAGTATGTGTAGATTTTTCAAGAATCATTTATATGAAGATCCTATTAAAATAATCTTTGCAGAAGATCAAAAGGGAAAATGTAGAGAGAGAAGAGGACTTAGAACAGAGATTTAAGGGAAATCAATGGCTAGGTCAATAGGATTTGAATGACTAAACAGAAAAGGAAACTAAAAAAAGACAAATCAGATGGATAGAAAGATGACCAGGGTAAATGAGAATCTTAGGAAACATGGGGAAAAAATGTGGTCAGAACTTCAGAGTCTCATTCTCTGAAGTAGTTTGAATTCTTGGTAGTTCAGTTGGAGAAAGGACCTCAGTATCTAATATCTTATCCTGTCAGATGATCTTCAGAATCTTCCTAAGACAATTTAAATAGAAGTTATTCAGTTTCCTGGTATGGCACTGGTAGACTATCCAGGTTTCACAGACATAGAGCAATGAGGTCAGCATGACAGCTCTGAAGACCTTTGGTTTGGTAGTCAATCTAATACCTCTTCTTTCCCACACTTTCCTTCAGAGCCTCTCAAACACTGAGAAAGCTCTAGCAATGCATGTGACAATCTGATCATCAATGTGTACATCCCTGGAAAGTATACTACAAAGGTAATTGAACTAATTAGCATTCAAATAGCATTCAAAACTTCTTTATTTGCCATTGCTGATGGTTCTATTTATGAATAATGTGGTAGTGTCTGGTGGAGCACCTACTTTTTCTTGGTGTTAATTGTTAGACCAAAATTAGTACAAGAAGCAGAGGAATGATGCATACTTTGTTGCATTTCAGCTTCATATACTGCACTGAGTGCACAATTATCTGAAAACATAAAATTATGAACCAATTCTCTCTCCACTTTGGTCTTCATTTGTACATACAGTCTTTTAAAGTTGAAGAAATTATCATCAGTGCAGCAGGTTACCTTGATTCAGCGTTCATCCTCACTGAAAGCATATGATAACATGGCCGAAAGCATCATTATTGAAAGAATGTTCAACCTTGTTCATGAGGATTTCTGGAAAAGTATGTCAAAACTTGGTTGCCTGGGGAAGTTCATCAGCGTTTGATGTCAATTTCAGGATGGCATGCTTGTCCAAGTTCTGGATGATGACCAATGTTCTTGTGCTTTCCCAGTCACCAAAGGAATGAAACAAACATATTTTGATATTGCATATGTGAAAAAATGCATATTTTCATATGATACATATCATAAAAATCAAAGCAGAGTGATTAGATTTTTCAAATCCATTCAAAACACGTAGTTTCTCTTATTTTTGATGTATTTGAGTATTAAAACATATATTCCAGTATCAAATTATACTTTATAAAAATTAATCAATCAATGGCAAATTTTCTAAATTAACTTTTCAAGACAATTGATAGAATGTCACCATATTCCATCAAAATAGCTGTTGACTCTCATGATTAATTGAATGAGGCTAAGATACATTAAAGAAACATTCTTTAAAAATTTTTGAGGAAATCTCATTAAGATTTCATTTAATATTTCCATGACCTTATTTAACTAAGAAGCATGCTGTTAATTAAATAGATAATATCAAACTGAGGTTTCATGCTATAAGTACTAAAACAAAAAATCAGTCTGGTCTGTACTGTATAAATAACATAGAGTATGTGTTTTTTTCCAGGTTATTCTTATCACCATAAGATAAGATATTGAATAACTGAAAAACTTTAGATAATTGTAAAATTAAATCAAATCATAATGAACCTTAAAAGCTAATGAAACTTCCTTTCTTTATTCCGTATCTGATTCTCTCTCCACATTTCTCCTAAGAGCCTCAGAAGAGTGTTGAAATGTCGTATGATAGCCTCAGCATATATGCCCCTAAAAATCCCTATGAATATGTTGAAGATAAATTAGATCTCAAAAAAGTTGCTCACTTTGCTATCAAGGGATATGGCTACAAAATAACTTGAGTTTCCAAGGGAAAAACAAATGAAAGTAATGTTTATGAAGTGTCTTACATGAAAATTTATGTCAAATTCTTAGGTTTTTACCAGTAACACTTTTAAAAAATCCACATTATTACGAATGAACTCCAAGAGAAATTTTATTATATTTTCAAAAAGATGTTTTGAGCAATTACTCAGTAAGTTTACTTTAATACTGCAAACAAAATCAAAGACTTGGCCACAACTTCAACTTGCCCACCACAACTGGAATTTCTTCACACAAATAGGGTTTAATTATTATGTGATTTAAGCAGACATATTTGGTCTAAAAAGTAAATCACAGAGGGGCAGAGTCAAGATGGTGGCACAGAAGCAAGGGGACTCTGGGAGCTCCCCCCATAACCACCTCAAATACCTACAAAATATGACTCTAAACAAATTTTAGAGCTGCAGAACACGCAAAATAACAGAAAAACAAGGCTCCCACTGAAAGCAGCCTGGCAGGTGAACAGGAAGGGTTCATCATAGCACACAGGGAGCCAAAATCAGCTTGATCTGAAACCTTGGCTATAGCCCCAGGGTGGCAAGGACAAGCCACAGGTGAAGCTTCAATGAGAGCAGATCACAGGCAGCCATGGCAGTTTCAGAATTATCAAGCAATAAGAGCCAAGGACAAAGTGAAAGGTCAGTGGAACTCAGCTAAATTTTGGGCAAAGGAGTGGGTCCAGCCCTTGGCCCCCAGAGCAAGAAAGCAGCAGAAGCAGCAGACCTGCAGCAGCCTCCACGTGGCTGTGTCAGAGCTTGTGGCCTGCAGATTACAGGGGGGCGGGGCAAACTATCATTCAGAGGCTAAGAGCTCTTGCCTTAACCTGCCTGGATCGGGATAGCAGTCTTGAGTGGTGCTCCTGAGGTGCGTGAGCTGTGAGGCAAAGCTCATTGGGGGCTGAAGAGAGGGCAGCCTCCTGATAGCTCTGGCTCCTGTGAAAACGCCAGCAATTTGGAAGAAAGTGATCCCCTCTGAAAGCAGAGTTCTGCTGAGCCCAAAGGTCAAGTAATTGACTAGCAACATGAAAAAGCAAAGGAAGCAAAGCAAGCACAACCATCCAACTTTAGATTTCTTTTTTCGGGACAAAAAAGATGGAAGCATAGAATGGGAGGAAGACAACACAGTCAGAATTCCCACACCAAAAGCTTCCAAGAAAAATGTAGACTGGTTACAAGCCATATTGGAGATTAGGAAAGATTTTGAAAAGTAAATAAGGGAAGTGGAGGAAAAATTAGGAAAAGAAATGAGAATGATGCAAGAAAAGCATGAAAAGAGAGTCAACAACATGACTGAAGAAAATAGCACACCAAAAATAGATTGACTTAAATGGCAAAAGAGCCCCAAAAAGCCAATGAGGAGAAGAATGCCTTAGAATAACAGTTCTCAACCTGTGGGTTATGTTAAATTTGTGACAATGAAAATACATAGTGCATATCAGATATCTACATTATGATTCATAACAGCAATGAAATTACAATTATGAGGTAGCAAAAAAAATAATTTTATGTTTGGGGGTCGCCACAACATGAGGAACTGTATTAAAGAGTCTCAGAAGTAGGAAGGTTGAGAATCACTGCCTTAGAAAGATGAATTTGCCAGATGGGAAAACAATCTCAAAAGCTCACTGAAGAAAATAATTCCTTCAGAATTAGAATGGAGCAAATGGAAGTAAATGGCTTTATGAGAAATCACAATACTATTAAACAGATCCAAACAAATGAAAAAATAGAAGACAATGTGAAATATCTCCTTGAAAAAAACCACTGACCTGGAAAATAGATCCAGGAGAGACAATTTAAAAAATATTGGACTCCCTGAAAGCCATGATTAAAAAAATAATTTAGAAAGAATCCTTCAAGAAATTCTCAAGGAAATTTGCCCTGATATTTTAGAACCAGAGTGCAACTTAGAACTTGAAAGAATTCACCAATAACCTCCTGAAAAAGATCCCAAAAAGAAAACTCCTAGGAATGTTACATCCAGGTTCTGGACTCCCCTGATCAAGGAGAAAATATTACAAACTACCAAGAAGAAACAATTTGAATACTGTGAAAACACAATCAGGATAACCCAGGATCTAGCAGCTTCTACATTAAGGGATCAAAGAGCCTGGCATATGATATTCCAGAGATCAAGGGAGCTAGAATTAAAACCAAGAATTACCTACCCAGCAAAATTGAGTATAATCTTCCAGGGGAAAATACGGTAATTCAATGAGGTGGAGGACTTTCAAGCATTCTTGATGAAAAAACCACAACTGAATAGAAAATTTGACATTCAAATACAAGAAGCATGAGAAGGTAAACATGGAAAAGATTTCATAAGGAACTTATCAAAGTTGAACTATTTACATGCCTATATGGAAAAACTATAATAGTAACTTATTAAACTTTTCTCAGTATGAGGATATTTGAAGGGAATATAAAAGTGTGTATATTTATATGTATACACACATATGTATATATACATGTATACATATATATACACACACATACATATATGTCTATATAGGAGGTTATATATGCATATGAATACATATGTGAGTGTGTTTATATATGTGTACATAGACCAAGGGCACAGGATCAACTGAATAGGATGGGATAATATTTTAAAAGGTGAAATTGAGAGGTGGGGGGGGGAATAGAATAAGAGGAGACAAAGTGACACAGAATGAGGTTAAGCCTCTCTTACAGAAGAGGCAAGAGGTCACTATTACCATGCAGGGAAATAAGAAGAAGGCAAAAGGGAATGGGTCAACCCTACTCTCATTGAATTTGGCTTAGGGAAGAAATGACATACACTGTAAATTGGGTATCTTGGCCTACAGGAGTGTATAGGGGGTGGGGATGAAACAGGGGAGGCTGGAGGGGAAGGCAGATTGAGTGGGAAGGTTGTTAGAAGCACACACTTCTCTGAAGGGACAGGGACAGGGTAGAGAATAGAACAAGGGGAGGGTGTGATAAGAAGGAGGGACATATAATCAGTCTCTCACAATACGTCCATTGTGGAGATGTTCTGCATAACTACACATGTATGGCCTGTATCGAATTGCTTGTCTTACCATTGGGAGTAGGTGACAAGGGAGAAAGGGAAAGAATTTAGAATTTAAAGTTCTAAAATCAAGTTAAAGTTATAGAATCATTATTATTATTTACATGCAACTGGGAAATAAGATATACAGGCACTGGAGTAGGGAGATCCTTCCTGCCCTACTGGAGAGTCAGAGGGGTGATGGGGGAGGATATAGGAAAATGCAGATTGGGGGAAGAAGTATACAGTGGCTTAGATCTTTTGGGGTGGTGGGTAGGGGAAAGATGGGGAGAAAATTTGTAACTCAAAATCACGTGGCAATGAATGATGTAAACTAGAAATAAACAAAAGTTAATTGGGAAAAAATAAAAAAATGTATAAAAAAAAGAAAGTGAATCACAGAAAAAACAGAGGAGTTGAAACTCATCTTTTATAAATGAAAGAAGAAATGGGATGAATAAGAGTTTTTAAAAAATCTACAATCAATATTAGATCACAGTTAAGAATGGCAAAAAATGAAACAAAATTGACTAATCAATTTGAATATAAATTTTGAGCAGAATTTTTATCACATGCATTCTGTTACACCCTTATCTAGAAATCATAAAAATTCTTTTCTGTTAGCATAAATTGACATTTTTATAGCAGCAGTGTTCTCATATCAAAGTCATTTTGTTTATGACAATTTTCAGCTTTTGTTATACCTCCTTATTTTCAGTGATTTCCATGTCATATCAAACTTGCTGAGAAATGAAATGATTCTGTATACTCATTAGCATAGCTCATATTCTCCTAGCTGTTTCAACATGTCACAAGTGAAAGGGATAACTAGCATTTACTGGCCAAACAGTGCCATCAAAAATGATTCTGTCCAGGAACATTTATTAATGTGGCTAAGTAGCTTTTGCTTATAAAAAAAAAATGTAAGCATGAATTGTAACATTTGAAGTAGTACTATTATTTTATTGTCATTTTCTCTCTTCTATACTGATATTTGTTATAGGTATTAACATTTGTCTATTTATTATTTTGTATATTTTTGATTACCTATTGTTCAAAAGTGATTCGTAGGTACTATATTGTACAATAGACCATCACCTCAGGGTTTTTGCTATTCATCATTCAAGGAATCCGTTTTCAAGAGGGCCATTGACAAAGTAGTGTGAGTGGTCTAAATGAGAGTATTCAGGACAGTAAGAGGGTATGAAGCAATGTCATATGAGAATCTTTGAAATACCTCAGGATATTTATGAAATTCAGAGAAGAGAACATTTGTCAGGGAGAAGGAAAAAGAACCAGAATGACATTGAGCAATATTTAAAAGATTATAATCTGTAAAAGGACTCATACTGCCTTTTTCCAAAGCAGAAAATTAAGATCAATGGGGAGAAGTTGCAGAGGTATATGTTGATAAAATATGAGAGGTTTTTTTAAACAGTTACAGTTGTTAGAAATGGAATAGAATATTATAATTGAATTGATTACATTTGTGCAAATAAATTATCATATGATTTTATATAATAAAACTATTCTTTTTTTTCTCTCTTATGAATCTTTCTATTCCTTGCTTGTTCAAGAAATCTACCCCTGTCCATACTTTTGTTGTGAGGACTTTTGTCAAGAGCTCCCTCTTCTCCTTTCCTTTTTGTCTAACATTACCCAGATGCTTTCTGCCACTGTGTCACAAAACTATGAAATTATATGGATGAGATATAATGTAAATTTATATTATACAACTTCAACTATGACCAATCTACTAGTATTTCCTAACTACTCACCAAGGTACAAAACTTCTTATCCCTTCTAAAATCTCTCATGGTTCCCTGGCACCCAAAGTATAATTAGGAACTTTCCCTCATATTTCTCTCATATTCTTTTCTGCTGTTTTCTATTATTTTTATTCATTTCTTTCTTTACTCCTTTATTTATTTTGACATACATTTTTTTCTGAAATTTTGAGTTCAAAATTCTCTTGCTCTCCATTCCTCTTCCATATCCATTGAGAAGGCAAGCAATATGATTATAAATTATATTTGTGAAGTCATACAAAACTTATTTCCCTGTTAGCTATGTTTCATAAAAACTAGAAATACAAAAAAAGTGGAAGAAATATGTTCTGACCTACACTTAGATGTCATCAGATATCTCTGGAGGTAGATAGCACTTTTCTCCATGTGTTCTTAGGAAATGTCTTGTATAATTGTATTACTAAAAGTAGGTAAGTCTTTCACACTTGACCTTTCTTAAAATATTACTGTTACTGTTATAATGTTTTTCTCATTCTTCTTACTTAACTTTATTCATATCATACTAGTCTTCTATGATATTTCTTATTTTTTCTAATTTTAAATTATTTAATTAATTTGTTTACATCACTCATTTTCATGAGATTTTGAGTTACTAATTTTCTGCCAATCTTTCTTCTCCCCATCACCCCAAAACAACAATATCACTGTATAGCCCTTCCCCCAATCTACTCTCTCCTACATTCTCCCCAATCGCCCCCCTGACTTTCTGGTAGGGCAGGATGGGTCTCCCTACCCCAGTGCCTGTATATCTTAATTCCCAGTTGGATGTAGTTAATAATAATAACAATAATACATACATACATATATATTTTTAACAATTGATTATAAAACTTTAAATTCTAGATTCTTTCCCTTCCTCTCTCATCACCCACCCCTACTAGAAGGACAAGCAATTCAATACAGGCTGTATGTGTGTAATTGTGCAGAACATCTCCACAGTGAACATATTGTGAGAGATTGATTATATGTCCCTCCTTCCTATCCCACCACCCTCCTTGTTCTATTCTCTACCCTCTCCCTGTCCCTTTACAGAAGTGTGTACTTTCAGCAACCCTCCCTCCAACCCTGCCTTCCCTCCATCATGCCTCCTCTCATCCCCATCCCTCCTACTCTCCTGTGTGGCAAGATACTCAGTTTAGAGTTTATGTCATTCCTTCCCTAAGCCAAATTCAATGACAAGTAGATTGACCCTTTCCCTTTTTCCTTCCTATCCTTCCCCTCCATTGTAACAATTATCCCTAGGCTCTTCTATATGAGATGATTAAACCCATTCTGTCTCTCCCTGTCTCCTCTCATTCTAATCCTCTCCCACCTCAGCATTTCACCGTTTAAAGTACTGTTTCTTCCTATTCAATTTATCCTGAGCTGCCTATATACACATATATACACACACTCAGGTATGTGTTCATACATCTATATAAAACCTCCTATATAGACATAGGTGTATGTATATGTATATATACATTTGTATTCCCTTCACTTAGCCTCATACTGAGAAAAGTTGCAAAACTTACAATTATCATTTTTCTATGTTGGCATGTCAATAGTTCAAATTTAATAAATTCCTTAGTATTTCTTTTCCATGTTTACCTTCTCATGCTTCTTGTATTTGAGTGTCAAATTTTCTTTTCAGTTCTGGTTTTTTCTGCAAGAATGTTTGAAAGTCCTCCACCTCACTGAAGGACCATATTTTTCCCTAGAACATTATACTCAATTTTGCTGCGTAGGTGATTCTTGGTTTTAATCCTAGATCCCTTGATCTCTGGAATTTCATATTCCAGGCCCTTTGAACCCTCAGTGTAGAAGCTGCCAGATCCTGGGTTATCCTAATTGTGTTTCCACAGTATTCAAATTGCTTCCTCTTGGCAGTCTGTAATATTTTCTCCTTGTTCTGCAGACTTCAGAACCTGGCTATAATATTACTAGGAGTTTTCTTTTGGGGATCTTTTTCAAGAGGATATTGGTGAATTCTTTCAAGTTCTATGTTGCACTCCGGTTCTAAAATATCAGGGCAATTTTCCTTGAGTAGTTCTTGAATGATGCTTTCTAAGTTCTTTTTTTGATCATGACTTTCAGGGAGTCCAATAATTTTTAAATTGTGTCTCCTGGATCTATTTTCCAGGTCAGTGGTTTTTTCAAGGAGATATTTCACATTGCATTCTATTTTTCCATTTGTTTGTATCTGTTTAAAAATATCTTTATTTCTCATAAAGTCATTTGCTTCCATTTGCTCCACTCTAATTCTGAAGGAATTATTCTCCTCAGAGAGCTTTTGAGATTCTTTTTCCATCTGGCAAAATCGACTTCTAAAGGCATTCTTCTCCTCATTGCCTTTTTGGGCCTCTTTTGCCATTTGAGTTAATCTATTTTTTAAGGTGTTATTTTCTTCAGTCAGGTTGTTGATTCTTTTTTCATGATATTCTTGAATCATTCTCTTTTCTTTTCCCAATTTTTCCTCCACTTCTCTTATTTGGTTTTCAAAATCCATCTTAAGCTCCTCTATGGCTTATAACAAGCATACATGTTTTTTGGAAGCTTTTGGTGCAGGATTTCTGACTGTGTTGTCTTCGTCCTATTCCATCCTTTTATACTTTTATCCCCTAAAAAGGAATCTAAAGTTGGATTGCTGTTCTTAATTTGCTTCCTTTGGTGGCTCATGTTGCCAGTGAAAGTGCTTGATTTTTTAGGTCTGTGGAATTCTGCTTCTGTGGTTGGGGGGAATTTCTGTCCCAAATCTCTGGGCTTTTTTGCAGCTACCAGAGTTATTGGGAGGCTGCTGCAGCCCCCACCAGCTTTGGCTCAGTGAAAACATACCCCAGGACCACCACCCAAGGCCATGATCAGTATCCAGGCTGCTCAATGCAAGAGCACTTAGTCTCTGAATGATTCCCTTGACCCCCCTGCAGTCTGTAGGCCGGGCGCTCAGAAGCAGCCACATGGATTTGGCTGCAGAGCCATCACTTCTTCCACTTCCTTGCCCTAGAGGCTGTTTTGTCAGAACACTTTTCTCCCCAAAATTCAGCTGAGATCCACTGACCTTTCACTTAATCCTCATTTCTTATGGCTTGAGAATTCTGGAAACTGCCACAGCTGCTGCTGATCCACTTTCCTTAAGCTCCAGCTTTGGCTCGTCCTGCCGACCCGGGGGTCGGAGGGGAACAGGGTGGGGAGGCAAGCCGTGATCTCAGGCTGGGCTGGTTTTGCCTCCCAGCATCCTGCGCTGAGCCCTTTGTGCCAAGCTGCCTTCATGGGAGATGTGTTTTTCTATATTTTTATGTGATTTTTGGAGCCCTAAAATTTGTTTAGAGTCATATTTTATGGGTATTTGAGGTGAGTATGTGTGAGCTGCAAAACCTTGCTGTTTCTATATCACCATCCTTCTATGATATTTCTAAACTGTACTATTTTCTCATAGCCCAGTATTAAACTATGACAATGATGTAGTACAACTTGTTCCACCATTCCTCATTTGATGAGCTTCCCCTCGAATATCAATTCTTTGCCAACACAAAAAGAAATGCTATTTTTTTGTACAGTTAAGTCTTGTCCCCTTTTCTCTAATTCCTTTGGGATATGGACTTGGTAGTAATATTGCTGGGTTAATAGGGTGTGGACAATTTTATAACCCTTTTATAATAATTCCAAATTGCTCTCCAGAATAATTGGATCCATTTGCATCTCTATCAATAGTTTATTAGTTTACCTATTTTTCCACATCCCCTGGAAGATTTCTTACTTTTCTTTTCCATCATGTTAGCCACTGTGACAGGTATAATGTAGTATCTCAGAGTAGTTCTAATCTCAGACAGGGCAAAAAATAGACACAATTGAAAGGGATAAGCAAGGAAATTATGTATTATTAAAAGGAAATATAGGCAATGAAGCAATATCAATACTAAACATACATGTACCAAATGGAATAGCATAAAAATTGTTAAAGGAATATTAAGTGAATTATAGGAAAAAATAGACAGTAAAACTATTATAGTAGGGAAATCAAATTTTCCCAATCAGAGCTACACAAATGTAATTATAAAATAGGCAAGAAAGGAAGCAAGAAATGAATAGAATCTTTCAAAAATATATAGGAAACAGCCCCAAAATTATGAAGTTCATGAACCTCAGAATTACAAAATATCAAAAGGAAAGTAGGTTAGAAAATTTTAAAAATTCATTAAATACAGACAAAATTTGAATTTATTGAAGTAAAGCAAAGTAGATGACTCAATTGAAGGGAAATAATTAAAGAAAATCCTTATCATCATCTCCAAGTTATATTACCTTCATAGAAAATAATGTACTTTCTGTATTTCTTGTGTAATTTCAAGTTTTTTCCTATATTAAATGTATTTGGATACTATAATTTGTGTTTTACCTTACTGAAATATAAGCTTTTTGAAGCCGAAATCTTTTATTCTATTTCACGTTGTTCCTTGCTTCTCTAGTTTACATATAGTCTTATATAGAGAGGGTACTCAGTAAACAGTCACTAAATTTCATGACTATTCTGAACACTATTTATTACATGTGTACCACTCGGGGAAATTTCCAATCCTGTGTTTCCCAGAAATTTAAGTTCTTTTAGAGTCAGAATTCTTTCCTGGGCAGAGCTAACAAGTCCCCACAATTGTGTCTCTTTTTTATTAGTCAATGAAAGTACATACATTTCAAAGCAAAAACATTTAACAGAATAATATTATAATAAATATATTAGATAAACTATGCTCATAAACATTGAGTTCACTTGTCCCAAAATGCTCATTCCTTCAGTACCAAAATTGGCCTTGTTTATGATTTCATATAATTCATACTCACATACAGAGCAGATATAGCCAGGGGTCCTGAGTGAAGGGGCAGATTGCATTTAGAAAAAGTATTGTAATTTGTTTCTTAAATGTAATTTGGTTCTAAAAGAAAAAAGAGTACAACAAGAGACAGATATTTCTGGTATATCTTAATTTTTTTTCCTCTTCCTTAATTTTATTGTAAACTGTAACTACTATATTTAATTTTCAAGTAAGGATGCTTTGAGTCCTGTGTGATACAGCTTTACCAATGAGAAAGTGGTAGCATATGTTGTCCAATGATAAGTTAGAAGAGAAAATAAGAAACCATAAAATTATGGAACCTCAGAATTAGAAGAAATGATAGAATCCTTCCATTACAGCCCTCTCCCAATCACATTAATTCCCTTTATTACATTCTTAGAAAGTGGATTTATTGTGTCTATTAAAAAGCAAACAAAAAGAAAAGCCAATTCACTTATCATGGTTAGATAACTCTCACTGCTGGTAACTGTATCCTTGTGCTTCACTATTTCTACAATGGTTTTCCACATTGATACTACTCCTTTGAGGATCTCAGTAGAATGAATCTCACTGAAATCAATCTGTAAATTATGATCTCAGAAGTCAAAGATACTTAGATTCATGCCAACTTTGATCCTTATCCCTTCTGTAGTCTTTGACAAATCAAAATTGTTTTGACCTTAAATTTCTTTGTCTGTAATACAAGAGGGCTGAATTACATCCCCTCTCAGTTCTATCAATGATGCTAAGATCTTCCAAAGTCAGCACATATTTTGTTTCAGCTGAAAGGAACCTTGGGAATAAGCCCTCACTTTCCAAAAAAGTATATTGAAATCAAAATTTTCTCTGTGATACCTAGTTGATGACATGACCTTATTTGATTCCTAAATCCCTCATGTCTTTCATACACTGGTTTTCTTTATTGCATCATCCCCAGAGCAAATGAAATGCATATCGAAGTGTGATAATACTGAAACTCTCTTCTTGCTGATTACTCTGGACCTATAAGAGATACAGCAATAATCTTCTTGAAGAGTATTAGTAACCAGAAACAATAGTCATATTTACCACTAAACACCCTTGTGGTACTAGAATATAAATATTCTATCAGCAGAGATATACAACTTATTTAACATGTCATATGGCTTGGGCAGATGTGAACAAAGAGGAATGACAAAAATTTCACAGAAATGTCAAGGTGATCTTAGAGAAAATGTGAAAATATGAAGTGCCGCCAAAATGACAATTTTTAACTGAAATCCCTATTTGAAGCCTGACTGCATCTACTAAATTAACTTCAGTTATAAGTAGGCTGTTAATTTAATCTCAAGTATCAGTAGTGTGCAGTCTCACCAGGAAACAGGACCTCTGGTAATAAAGCAGATATGGGCTGTGGTCTTCTTGAAATTCAGAAGTAACCAAGTAATTATTTCAGTTACTGTTTTATTTCAAAGGACACTGAATATTGGTGCATTAGATTCCATAAACTAATTTCACACAAATTGAAGCTGATAGAATTTTGTTGTGTGGATTTCCTTTTTAATAAAGGAGACAGATACTCACTATAATAAAAAAAATCCTCATTATTTCATTATTCATTTGAAGAGTAATTAGTAATATAACAATTCCATCAAAAGCAAATCTGTATCATTCTTTTGGACTGTGACTAAGAGCACAATATTTACGTGTTGCCCTGTATTTCATATCACACAGTATTTCTCCCCCAAGTCTTAAATTCCAAAGCTCACACTTAAAACATCCTTGTGAGAAGGCTTAATGGAATAGGAAACATGCTATTCTACATTCCTTGCTACCCTCCCATTCTCCTTTAATCTAGATTACAATCCTACAAAAGACATTGCTGACATGTAAACATGTAAATTCCAGAATAAACAACTTTAAGATCAACAGAAAAAAAAAAAGAAGGAAATGAAAAGCTATGGTTTTAGGAAAAGAGGAATTTACAACCACTAAATGCTGATTTATAATCTTTGATGGTAATGCTCTTGGGAAAAAAAGGTGAAAAGTCCCTGAGTCTCACACAAAACTCTGTTTTCCATAATTTTTGTCCATGTCATGTCTTTCTAGCTACATTCTGAATTAATCTGCATTGCTGGATGATTTCATTTCTTAAAATATATATATATTTAACCGTGTTTGGGGTTAACAAACAGATCACTCACTATCTTTAGCTCACAATAAGATTTTATAGTAATTTTTCCACTCAACTAGTCATCATTCTTTTTCTTCATTAAAATTTTGGTTACAATTAATTCCAATAATAAAAAATGGGGAAAAAAACAGATTAGGAATGGCTCTTATCAAATTCCTTTAGTGACAAAAATACATCACTAATATGTGAACTAGGAGGAGCAACACAGAGAAAGAAAATTATAGACCAGTTTTCCTAATATATACTCAAGCCAAAATTTTAAATAAAATAAAAGCAAGGAAATTAGAGCAATATTTTGCAAATCCCACATGCTCTGACTAGGTGGAAATTACATAAAGAATGAAAGGCTGGTTTATCATCAGGAAAACTATTAACATAATTGACCATATCAATAGTAAAAATCACATGATTTTCTCAATAGATGCAGATAAAGCTTTTGGTAAAATATAGCATTCATTGCAATCAAAAACACGAGAAAGTATTTGAGTTAGTTGAGCTTTCTTTAAAATGATAAATAATATGTATCAAAAACCATCAGCAAGGACTTTCTGTAATGTCAGTTCTTCAAATTTCCTCCACAAAATGATTAAACATTGACTCAAAGCAGCAAAAATAAACATGGAGTAAAGCAGTTGTCCTTCTAAGACAATTTGAGAAAAGCTTAAGAAAAACTGGACCTCTGGTGGGGGAAGTTTGGCCTGAGTTCAGGGCAAAGGCCTCTAGGTCAACTCTGTAGATTCAACAAACAATAAGCTCAATAAGCAACTGTATGGAGAGGCAGCCTCAAACTTAGAAACTTTCATCTCACAGGAAGAGTCAGGATCTGATGACTGAGGAGGAGAAGACTGAGGGACTTTCCACTGTCAAGGGATGCCAAGCACAGTTGCGTTGACCATATGCATCCAAAGCTGCAGCTACTGGGGAGAAGGAGCTAGCACACAACTAGTGGCTGCAATAGCAAGGGGTGGGGCCCCTGTTGGCTATGGTCACTTGCAGAAGAGCAGAGGCCCTGGTTTAAGTCTGTGAGTAAAGGGGTTGTTACCTGTAGTTTGTAGTCACTGGAGGGATTGTAAGGAGTAAGATCATTTGTGGGACAGTGTGTCTGGGGACCCTAGCTGTGGCTTAGTCCCGAAGAAAAGAGTCCAAGCCCTAAGACAGACATCAGAAAATAACAATAAGAAGGACTTTAGTGTCAAGGCAACATTCCTCATGCCCCATAACTTGAAAGAGATTACTCTAATAGTTGATAAAGACAAAAAAAAAGATAAAATAAAAATGAGTAAGCTTAAGTGAAAGAATGCAATCATCACTAGTTTCTATGTGGTGAGAAAAGATCTGGTTTTATATTC
Organism: Pseudochirops corinnae; assembly: GCA_028646515.1. Lineage (NCBI taxonomy): Eukaryota > Metazoa > Chordata > Mammalia > Diprotodontia > Pseudocheiridae > Pseudochirops > Pseudochirops corinnae. The sequence continues at coordinate 18,650,088 of CM053591.1, read as the reverse complement.
AAAAGAAGATAATGGAACTAAAAAAAAAGTACTTCTTTTCAATGAGAAAGATTGAAAGGTTGAAAGCACAGATTTCTTGGAAAAACTTTAAAAAGATTTTAAAAATCAAGTAAGAGAACTCAAGAAAATATTAGAAAACAATAGGAGCAATCCAAGAAAATCAAGACAATTATGAAAAGAAACTAAACCAACTTGAAATAGAGAATAAAAAAAAGAAAGAAAATATTTCCTCAAAAACTAGAATTTGCAAGAGAAAGCTAAGGGCATTCTAAGATATCAAGAATTCACAGAACAAAATCAAAACAATGAAAAAAGAAGAGAATGTGAAGTATCACACCAGGAAAAAGAAAAAAAAAAACCTGGTAATAGATAACAGATCAAGGAGAAAATATAAGAATAGTCAAACCACCTGAAAATTACAATAAAAAATCCCCATAATATATTATAAAAAATTATCAGTGAAAATTGCCTTGAAGTTCTAAAACAGGGAAGGCAAAAAAAGAAAAAGAAAACTGATCACCATCTACAAGAAATCTGCAGGAGGAAAGCCTACAGGAATAACACAATCAGATTTACAGGTTTAAGCTTGAAGATTAAGGATAAAATAATGCCATCAACAAGGAAAAAAAAAGAACAATTTAAATATCATGGAGCTACAATAAGGAGTAGTGAAGACATTGAAGTTGCTATGTTAATGGATTATGGTACTTGGAATATTGTATTCTGAAGAGCAAAAGAGTTGGGTTTACAGCCAATGGTAATTTGCCTGCCAAAGTTAAATATAATCCTGAATTTAAAAATAAAAGAACTTTTAATGAGCTGAAAACTTTCAGAACTTAGGGGAAAATTTGACATATGACATCCAGGAGAAATATAGTGGCAATATGAAATATCAATTTAAAAGGACTCAATAAAGTCAAATAGTTTCCTTCTTATATGTAAAAATATTAGCAGTATTCTTTCTGACTGTCATCCTTATTGGGTTTGAAAGAAAGATTTTAACTGTATTATTAATGATGAAGTGATTCTAAAACAAAGAAAAAGTGTGTAGGGAGGGGTAAAAAGAAGTAACAATCTCATACAGATGAGACATAAAGGGAAAATTTACAGAAGAAATTAGTAGGGAGGAAGGAAGATAGTGCTTACTCTCAATGGAGGGGGGTCTTAAAGACAGAACAGCACCATACATATTTCCATGCATGCATATGTATATGTACACATTCATACATATGTATACATGAGTATGTGTGTAGATGTTTGTGTGTGCATACATATATATGTGCACGCGTGAATATGTGAACGTTTGTGTATGTCATGCATATGTAAGTATATATGTGCATCTATGTATAGTAATCTTCTAAATTAAGGAAGAAAAAGGAGGGCAAGGATATAGGATGGTGGGGAGGGGATAAGGGAAGGACTCTTAGAGGTGTAGTTAGATTAAGGGATAGGTGCAGTTCAGGGGAGTAGGTAGAAGTAAAGCAGATGAGTGAGAAGAGATGGGGTAAACAGGGTGAGAAAAATAGTGAGGAAAAAAAGGGAGGAGGAAAATACACAAATAATTGTAACTTAGAATGTGAATGGGATGAATTTTCCCATAAAATGGGAATGGATAGCACATTACAACTTTGAATTCAACATTACTTTTCTTTCCGGGAAAAAAAATATTAAAAAAGTGACAGTTATACACAAAGACAAAAGAAAAGGCAAAAGCAGAATTTATTATGTAAAAAAAAACAAGGGGTAGTAATCATGATCTCAAAGGTAAAATTAAAATAGACAATCAATAAAGAAAACATAGAGAAACTACACTATATGTCAGAAATATTATTCAATATTGTTTTAGACAATTTAAAATGACCAGAGAGTTTATGAACATTAAAATAAAACACTATCTATATAAATAAATTCAAAACTAAATAATTGAAGTAGTATATAGTTCATAGATAGGTAATGCCAACATAATTTTAAATGACAGTTTTACCTACCTAATCTATTTGTTCAATGTTGTACCAATTAAATTACTAAAAAAAAAAAAATTACTGCATTACAAAAAATAATAAATTCATTTGAAAGGACAAAAGGTCAGAAAATTCAAAGAAACCGAGGAGAAAAGGATGTAACAGCAATAGATTCAGCGCTATAAGACCTTAAGCTATATTATAAGGTGAGAGTATTGTTGAAGTATAAAATGGATAATCTTGATTATTTAAAGTTAAAATTTTCTTGTATAAATAAAAACTATATAACTAAGAATAGAATAAGTACAGAAAGTTGCCCACCCCCAGGAAAAAAAAAAAAACTTTCATAGACAATCTCTCAGATAGGACATGATTGAGTTGAAATATTGCTGTGGTGTAGGAAATGATGAGCTGGTTGACTTAGATAAAAACATGGAAAGAATTGGCCAAATGAAGGAAGATGCTATCCACCTTAAGAGAAACAGATTAGGAGGTGGCAATAAGAATAAAATAGTTTTACATATATGTATAATTATATGTATGTGCAGGTGTTATGTTAATGCTTGTGTATATGTATATATGCATGTGTATGTGTATATATGGATGTGTAGATATGTATATACATATGTATATATGTGCATGTGTATTCATGCTTCATTATACCATTCCTGGGAGTGGTGAGGCAGGGAAAGGGAAAGATAAAGTAAGAAGTACACAGAAGAGAACAAAATAAAACTAAAAATAAAGCCAAGAAAAACTAGGCAGTTTTGAAAACAACATGTATTTATTATATAGATTTTCTTGAAATGCAAATTTATTGTATTATATTGAATTCTCACATGTTCTACTGTGTACATGACAATGATTTTTTTCCTCTTTTCTTATTTTATATTTAAGTTTAAAATAAATTTTAAAACTTATGAAAAAAAGAAAGAAAAGAAAACCTAGACATCTGAAATAAAGTCTTTAGGGGAAAGGTCTCTCAAACAAGATCTAATCTATACTCCCTGAAAGAACACACACAAAGGGAATGTTAAATCATTTGGAACACAATCCCTTTCTGCCTTGCACAATTTTATAATAAAACAAATAAACAAGGACAAAGCATTTTGCAAATACTTCTAAATGCTATGAAATATACTACTGATTTTTTTTTATTAAGACAAACCACTAGTGTATCATTGTATCATTCTTTTTTGATGCAAAATATATTAATTCCATGGTAACACTGTTATAATGTGGTCTTTTCTGCTGAAGTCTGTCCATTACAGAGGCAAACTATAGGGACCAGATTTTCTTTGAGCCTTTCTAAAACTTATCTATTGCGCCTGAACCTTATTTATGTTAGGGCGAGCCACTGATTTGAAATAATAAGAAATAATCTTACTGTGAAGGCAAATTAATTATTCCAATTCTTTCTTCATAGAAAAGTGAGGTCTGAGATGCATTTAAATCCCCTGTTACAGTGAGGCATGTTTTGGTAAATTTTCAGTCTAGTGTTAAAATAAAAATTGCTTCTGTCTAGGATATTAATCAGCACAGTTACAGTGTTTGCTAAATGTCAATTTGCATGGATAAAAATCCTTAATGGATTTTTAAAAACACTTCAGTATTGGCACTAATTAGAATCCGACTCAGCCCAATGAAAATGCGCTTAAATATTTTCTAAAAAATTGTTCAATGTGGAATGTCCATATACTCTTTTCATAATTTTTAGAACCATTTTTCTGAAGAGTCCCTAGAAAACACTTTCTGTTCTCTGAAGTACTCATGAATCCTTAGCAACAAAACTTGTCTCTTCATTCACATTCTGGCAAAACATCTTAGTCTGATTTGAAATCCTATAGTGTCTCTGCTGTCACCTGGGAAATCAAGGTGTATGTCAGGTGTTGTGAAACCTGCATGTTTGATAAAAGTTAGGAGGGAATGAAGCCAAACTTGAGCAACAAGCAACATTAAGTATTTGAAAGGGCATTTGCAAGATGTGCAATTGAGTTTGTAGGATTTTCAGGGTGAGAGACATATGATACTGATATTTTACTGGATTTTTTCAGTGTTCCCAATCTACAACAAACTTGCTAGTTCTCTCATTAAAATGCCCACTGAAATCTTTAGAATCATCAGGAGCTCATATGAAATGACAATTTCTGTAATGTGTCTAAAAAGCATATATGAAAATTAGTAGACACTTTTCTTTAAAGAACATGAAATTTGAATCATCTATGATTTTATCAGATTTAGTATATTTTCCCATGTAAATTTTAAGTTTATAAGCCCTCTACATGTGTATGTGTGGGAGTATGTGCATATGTTTGCTTTCTATTGTGGAAGAAAGAAGGAAGGAAGGAAGGAAGGAAGGAAGGAAGGAAGGAACAAAGGAAGGAACGAAGGAAGGAAGGAAAAAAGGAAGAAAAGAAGGAAGGGAAGAAGAAACATTACGTGATAATTGATATTTTGCTTTGAATCTCTGTGTATTTAGTTAAGACTTGCCAAAATTTATACTGGGCTAGTCCTCATGAGTTCAGGAACAGGATTACACTATGAATAGAGGCTGGGATAGGACTTCATAGGCTCAGACACATAATTTCAATTCTTCACTGGATGTGAGATACTACCAATGTTAGTACTCCATTGAACATTCCAGATTGTTTGAAATGATTTAAGCATTTAATGCAAATTTATTTATTAAAATTGATTCATTTGTTAATCTATGCAACTCTTTTCCTTATCCTTCCATTAATATTCAAAATTTGATAAATCCAGTAGATTAGGGGTCTTGCCATTAATTGTATACAAGGGTAGCCTACTTGCTTCCACCAAATATCAATGAATTAAATTCAACATTTCTTAATAATTTACCTTATATAAGGCATGATGTAATAAGACCACCTAGTTTGTTGATCAAATATCAATTTAATCACATTTAATTTCTTTTTTCTTTTTGCAGGGGGAAAGACAAGGTGATTGGGGTTAATTGACTTATCCAAGGTCACACAGCTAGTACATATTAAGTTTCTGAGGTTGGATTTGAACTCAGGTCCTCCTGACTCCAGGGTTGGTGATCTATTCACTGAGCCACCTAGTTGCCCAAGCGCATTTTAAATTTCTTAACTATGGGTTATTTCTAGACACAATAGCAGAGGAAAGAAATAATGTGGAAGAAGCAATTATTTGAAATAGATCCAAAATTCCTATATCCAATTAATGGCAAGCTTTTGTTTTGTTTTGTTTTGTTTTTGCTGTTTGTTGAATTGCCTTGCTTTGTTTTGGCTTTTTGTCCACCCGGTTCAGTATTACTCTGAACTTTGTAATACACTAAAGGCTAAATTGCTTATAGATCCTCATGGACCTATAACCAGGATCTCATTACTGCATGTGTTAGGTGAAATTGACAAGAATTTGGGGCAGTTACTTTATTTGGAGGATTAGACATTCTCTGATTGGTGACAAGTAACTATAAAGCTGATCATGGCATAGGTTATCCTACACATAGATTCTTTTGTGCTTTTGAGTTATTTTTTACTTGTGTCTAACTATAAGCCTCATTTGGGGTTTTCTTGGCAAAGATACAGGAGTTTGTCGTCTCCTTCTCCATATTCTTTTTACAGAAGATGACCTGAGGAAACAAAGTTAAGTAACTTGTCCAGGGTCATATACCTAGTAAGAATCTAAGGCCAGATTTAAACTCAGATGTTCCTGACTCTAGGCCCAGAATTCTCTCCACCACATCATCTTGCTGTTTCATCCTAGTGTATAAGAAAACATTAATCTGAAGACATTTCATGCTGAGAATGCTCAAAACAGGGCAGCTAGGTAGTACACTAGACCAGAAGCTAAGAAGACTAAGTTCAAGGATGTATCTGAGACCAAATTTGAACTCCCCAAAATGAGTTTTCCTGACTCCAGGCCTGGAACTCTATTTGATATAAAATCTAACCTCCCATGTGTGGAAGTATTGGATTTTAGCCCCGATAATTCTAGGTAATTTGTTGTTTATTTCTTTCAATCACATCTGACTTTTCATGATCCTTTTGGGGTTTTCTTGGAGAACATACAGTAGTGGTTTGCCATTTCTTTTGCCAGCTCATTTTACAGAGAAGGCACTGAGGCTAAGTAAGTGACTTATTCAGTGTAACACATCTAACAAATGTCTGAGGCATAATTTGGACTCAGCTCATCTTGATTTCAAGGCCAGTGCTCTATTTGCTGTGCCACTTAATGAGAATATACAGAAAAGTGAGAAACTGGATGGAGGAGGCATATCTACAGTAGAGTCAAGTTAATCTTAAAAATTAGACCTTTTAAAATAGAAAATTTCCCAATTACCAAAAGTAAACAGCCAGATTAAAGAAGGTTAACAAAAGAGATTGTTCAATGGAATGAATTATCATGTTAGAAAAAAAGGGAAGAAAGTCAAACAGAATCTTCAAAATCTTGATCTAAGTGATACAGGATAACTAGAGTTTTTCATTTAAGATATTCAAGGATAGATTGTGTGTGTGAGTGTGTGTGTGTGTACACACATATATTTATATTTTTAAAAATGAAGATAAATTTTAAAGGCACCCTTAGTCAGATGTTAGTTGCATTTGAAGATCACATAAAAGAGTCTAAGTGTATATAATACATGGATATGCATGATTTGTGAATCCTTATGCCCATATGTATATAAATACATACATATATACATGTATGCATACTCATATCAGATTCCTCTTTAAATAAACTCATGTGTTACAAAAATATTCTTCCAGTGATATCATATGACTGTAAGTCATAGAACACCATTATGCTCAAAGAGTTAACATTTGAGATGGTATAAGTTGGTAACATCATATTAACTATGATAACTTGTATATAAGAAGTGACATGAAGCTATAACACACGAGTTAGATCTGAAAAGATTGGTTAGTCAAAACAAACATGAGTAAATTTGGAATGGTTACTTATTGGATATTAAAATATTCATAAAAATGTCTCCAGAATATTGTCTATGTATTCTATCGAGAATTTATCAGATACTA
>CM053591.1:18620173-18642603 GCA_028646515.1 Pseudochirops corinnae | reverse complement strand
GGTTTTGGGAGCTGTTCTTAGTTAACTTCTTCTGCTTAGTCTTACTCATGATTCTTCAGACCATGAATTTTTTTTTTTTTTACAATCTCCGTGGGGCTCTGCTTCCAGAAGGGAAAGCTCTGTCCCAAATCGCTGGGGTCCTCCCGGCTGCCGTAGACTTCCGGCTGACTGGATAATGAAGACTCCAGGACCGAGGCCCAAGGCGACGATCCGGATCCAGGCCGCTCAACGCTAGAGCACTCGTCTGAAAACAATCGCTCAATCCCCCTGCTTTTTGCAGGCCGAGGGCGGGAAGCTACTATGAGGAGGCGGGTGCAAAACCTCCGCATTTAGCTTTTCCGCTCTTGGAGACCTTTCCGCCCGATGCTTATCTCCCTCTTTCACAATTCCCACTCATGCAGCTGGTGCTAATCCCCCCCCTCGCTGCTGGTGCTAATCCTCTGCTCACCTGAGAGCTATTGAGAGCTTTCTCTGCACCTCCCGCCCGGCCACCCCCGGGGCACAGCCGGAGCTTTAGGCCAGGCTGGTTTCGGTTGGCAGTGCTGATAGTTCCTTGTAGCCGAGCTGACTTTAGTGGGAAGTATCTGTGTGCGTTTTTGAAGTTCTAGGTTGGTCCAGAGTCCTATTTCATGGGTATTTGGGGGTGGCTATGTGAGAGCTGCGATATATTGCTGCTGCTACGCCGCCATCTTGGCTCCGCCCCCTAACCCCTCCTTTTAAGAATGATGAAACTGAGGCACAGTGAATGTCTTATTATGTTTTTTATATTAATCAATACTTTAGCTCAGAAAAAAGAGGGATATAATAATGTGATGTTTGCTGTCTTCACTATAGAAGGAACAAAAACGATTTCCTCAGAGTCAGTGATCATCTAACATTAGAATCAGACACTGAAGGAGGGAAAAGTCATAGACTTCTTTCCATCACTCCAAGATGCTTTGCTTGGGGTCTTGGCCTTGTAGGGCTCTGAACAGCAATTTGATTCTAAAAGAGAGTAAAACTGCTTACTTTGAAATAATAGGTTTAGAGCTGGGAATGACCTTAAAGGCTTTCTGATCCAACTCCCTCATTTTGGGGATGAAGAAAGTAAGGACCAAGGAAGTTAAATGCTTTGCAGAAGGTCAGAAATGTGGAAGTAACTGAGTTTGAATATAAGTTCTCTGACACCCAATCGAGAATGATTTCAACTGCATTACATTGCTTCCCTTAAAACCAACTAGCAATACCCACAGGCATAAGTAGAAGCCATAACCAGAGTCAGAATAGCACCTTTCAGAGAATAATTTCTCCCCTTATTATGTGACTGAATTGTACTTTTGTCCCTTTAGTTGCTGTATTTCCCACCAATTAGAAACCTCAAGGTGTCCCAATGTCTATTTTCTCTCCCTTGAAATTACATCTCAAGCTTTTTCATCAGTCTCAGTTCCCTCATCTCCCATAAAAAGTTATCATCCCTCCCTCCTTCCTCTATCTCCCACTGCTTGTCTCAGAGGAACATTTTTCCAGTTATTGGCTCTTGCAGTGTTGACGGGTATAAATATTATGTCCTTAAATGTAAAAATGATAATTTTCCTGTTGATTCAACTGAAACATGATTAAAGTAGTAATAAGAACAGAACATAAATTTTATCTTACCCTTGTGCACACAACCTGATACAGGATTCTATATATTGTATCATGTGTCCCATAGTAATTAGAAGCAATTCTTTCTGGAGTGTTGCTTTTGTTATTGATTCAAAAGACAAATCCTGTTATATCTCATTATTGGAAAGAAAATTATACAGATTTCCAGAGAAATTTCCAAAGATATTTGTGGATTTAACTCAGAGAATATCTTAAGCTTAATACTTATTTTAGACAAATATAGATTTTTCAAAGGGAATTTTAACTTTATACAAATTTCAATTTCTTAGTAGTTCATATACTTGTATAACACTTAGTTTTGGCATTATTGCAGTTTTCTTCAATTGAAAAATTCTGAGTAGTCACGAAATATTCTCTAACTATCTTTTAGAAGGGATCTAGGTAGTGCAGTGAAGAGAATACTGAATCTGGAAATCAGGCAGATCTGAGTTCAACACTGACCTCAGATATTAACAAGCTATGTGATCCTGGGGAAGTCCCTTAAACCTGTTTGCCTCCAGTACATCATCTGTAAAATGAGTTGGACAAGAAGAATGCAAATCACCAGTATCTTTGCCAAGAAAACCCCAAATGATGTGACAGAGTCAGACATGACTGAACAACAACAAGAAAAAAAAAAATTTCGTAACTCTGACAGGACTCACAAAAAAAAGGACATTAAAAAAAGTCAAGAACATTATCTTATACTTTGTAGTCACTATTCTTTTCCCTTTATTGAAAATCAGGGCATTTGTCCTCCTCCATACCTGTGGGTCCTATAACACTCTCTGTGATCTTTTTGGTCCCTGATAATGACTCAGAAAATCCATCTTCTAGTTCTTTTGTTACTCTGGGATATAGATCTACTGGGTTGGTGACCTGATCATATAAAGGGTGGTTACGTGATTCCCAATTACCTCTCTATTTATTCAAAGTAACAACATATTAATCTTTCTTTCCAAATGTAAGATCATTTTTTTAAAAGGGGGAAAAAATGAAGCAAAGTAAAAGAGGGGAAGTTCTACTTTCTCTCCAATTTAATGAATGAAAAAACGAAGACACAGATGTTCTGGGTGATAAAAAATGAGTTTATTCATTAGGCTAGTTAATAATAAATACATACAGACTGAAGAATACATGTCCACACAGATTACTCAGCTTGGTTTTCTCCTTTATAAGCTGAGCCACCCTAAATTTCCCTGGAAGTGTGTAAAGACAGGGTTGCTTTCTCCAGGGCAAAAATTCACCAAGATTAGATTCTGTTTACGCTCTAAACAGAATAAAGCTATCCTAATTGGGTAGAATATGGCCCAGATCAAGGACCATGTTCCAAAAGAGTTAGGAAATGTATCAGTCATGTCCTTCATAGACTGTATGGGTGAACAACAGGGTTTGGTCCCTAAATGAGGAAGTAAAAGTCAAAAAAGCTTAATTTAATAATTTAGTTATTTAATATTATATTATAATATATTATATTATAATAATATATAAATATTAATTATTTAATCTTATTTTAATAATAATTTCTCTCATCATCATCCTTGCTAACATAGTAAATACTTAAAATCATCTCTTGCAAAATAAGGAGTGGTGCCATTTTTCTTTAATTCTCATTTTTTCTTTAACGTAGTTACAAATCCATACACGCAATCACAAATCTCTTTAGTTGACCTTTGGTTTTCTTTTTCTTTTATTTTTTCATTTTGGATAGGGGAGGGCAGGGCAATTGGGGTTAAGTGACTAGCCCAAGGTCATATGGCTGGTAAGTGTAAAGTATCTGAGGCCAAATTTGAACTCAGGTCCTCTTGATTCCAGGTCTTGTTCTCTATTCACTGTGCCACCTAGCCTCCCTGGCCTTAACTTTTCTTACCAGTTTGAACTAGTTCCAAATTTTAGTAACATTGATGCTGACATGCTGACGGGGTGCAGGCTCTGGGAAAGCCCTTGAACTCTCGTAGAATCTTCTCACTTGATGAGGCATTTGCCTGAGGTCATAAGCCTTTCATGGTAGCAAGGCCCAGATCTCTGTCAGTCTTGAGCTAACCTAGCCCTCCATTATCAACTTCCCACCCTTAATCCTATCAAAATATCCATACCCAAATCAGTTACCCTTAAATTAACCTAGCCCTAAATTGTCTGTCATCTCTAGGTAACCTTGAACAATTTCCCATCCTTAATACCATTCCAGGAGTCTGACTTCAGTTCTTTCAAAAATCTTCTTTAGGGGTTGCTAGGTGTCACTTTACACTTACCAGCCCTGTGACCTTGGGCAAGTCACTTAACTCCAATTGCCTTACCTTTCCCCCCAAAAAAAAGCAAAAAGAAAAAAAATCTTCCTTAGACTCCTCTTCAAGACCCTCTCAAAACTCCTCCACTAGACCACTCCTACATACTTCCACAATCTTTCTGTATGTAAGATCCATCTTGCCTCCATGAAGGGTGTTGAGATTAATCTAGTACAGACTTACTCTGTGTCATATTATTCCAGTCTGCTTGTGTTGGCAAACTTCACAAATGCTTAGGTTCTTTAAGAGTCTACCCATTATGGAGAGTCTTTAATAATAAACTTTACTTTACTTTGACTGAGAGAAGACTTATGTCAAATTCATTTGATAGGACACATCATGTTGATATTTTGGAGTCTCAAGCACCCTTAAACCCTAAACCTCAACAATGCCAGTTGGCATATTTTTCTATTACTCGTCTGCTAACTTCTCTTGCTTTTGTTTTCATAGACTTTTAAATAAAATATTATTTGGTCAATAAATTGCATAGATATGCATAGTATTTTTATTATTATCTTTTTCCTTCTGTCTTCCGAGTTTTGCTCTACAAAATGTCAAATCCTTGCCTCCTGGATTGGAATAAGTACAAAGTAATAACCACTATGCTTAAATCAATAGAACACATTTGAATTTAATTCCCTCCCCTTAATATGTCTGTAATTTTGGAAAAGTCACTTAGTTTCTCTTTAATTCATTTTTCGCACATCGGTAAAATGGGACTTTGGACCAGGCCTCTATGATCATTTTTGTCTGCATTGTAAACTCCTTGAGGCAGAGATTGTTTTTATTTTTATCTTATTTTATTTTATCTTTTGCATTTCACTGTATTTTAGATTTCTGGAAAGAGAAAATGCTTTAAAAATGTTGGTTGAGATTTTGTTGGCTTGCAATAGCTCTAAATTTACATTCACATGACTTCACAACTACAATATCAAGCAATAAGATACTGCTCTAAACTTTTGCAATGCATTTATAGAAAATCTAATGTAAATTTCACAGTGTTTGGATTGACTCTCTTCTATCACAAAATATAATATGAAATATCCATTTCTCCTCAAATTTCCCAATATTTCCTCCATGGTCGTGAAGCCCTCATTTAATCCTCCATTCTTTTTTTTATTATTATTACTTTACTACCATTATATTGTAGTCCCTTTTTTTTATTACAATATACATTGATTTAGTTTTAGTTTTCAACCTTCACTTCCATACAATTTTGAGTTCAAAATTCTATACACTCCCCTCCCCCAACCCCAAGATAGTGTGAAATCTCATATAGGCCCTATATGTATAGATAGATAGATAGATAGATAGATAGATAGATAGATAGATAGATATTGATATTAAGCATATTTTCACATTAGTCATGTTATAAAGAAAAATTAGAACCAACTATGAGAAAGAAGAAACAAAGAAAAAGAGAGCACAGAGTATGCTTTTATCTGTATTCAAGCTCCACAGTTCTTTTTCTGGATATGGATAGCATTTTCCATTGTGAGTATTTTAGAGTTGTCTTTCATCCTGGTTTTGCTAAAAAAGGTAAATCTATTAAAGTAAGTCATTGCAAATCATTGCTGTTACTGTGTACAGTATTCTCTTCTTTCTGCTCAATTTACTCAGAATTAGTTCACTTAAGCCTTTCTAGGTTTTTCTGAAATCCACCTACTCCTCATTTCTTATTTCCATTGCATTCACATACCACACTTTGTTCAGTCATTCCCCAACTGATGGGCATCCCCTCAATTTCCAATTCTTGGCTGCCACAAAAAGAACCAAAATAAATATTTTTGAACAAGTGGATATAAAACCAAGCATGAGCAGCTTTCCAGAGGACTGCTGCTGAGAATAGCTTTAAGATTCTCATCACACAATATAGTGAACTCTATTCAACAGAAAACTAAAGCAAAACATTCACAGAAACAAAGAGATAGCACTCACAGTGATATAACATAACAATTTATCCCTAATATAGTCAAATAGTTTTAAAAAAAATATATCATTCAGTAAGTCCTTAATTCAGTCATCCTTAATGAGAAATACTCCTTAAGGGATACAAAGTACAAAATTCTCCCATCCTTAGATCACAGTATCTTAATCTCTCAGTCAGAATGTCTTCTTTCTTCTTGATTAGAGACTAGCTTCCAATCATACTTAACTCAATCATCCTTAAGGGGTACAAAGTACAAAGTATAAAGTTCTTGTACACCCCTTGGTCACAGTAAATCCTGATCTGGTCAGTCAGCCCTAAGTACTCAAGGAGGGGTCCTTTCTTCTTTGCTCAGGCTGGTTACAAAATTCCATAGTTCTTCTTTCCAGGTTCCCAGCTCTTGTCTAAATCTACCTAAGCAGCACCTGGATTCGAAGGCAGGCAGCTCTCAGTTCCTTGTCCAGTTCTCATTCCATACTGAAACTCACAGTGATGAGTCCATCTTGAGTCATTCACAGTTTCTATTTCTTGCAAGATAAAGCTTAAGAGAGTCAAAACAACATTAATTCACATTGCCAGCCCCATCCTTTATTCACTTTCTGCTTGTGAAATCAACAAAGACCACCAAATAAGATCTGAGAAATCAATAGAAATCCTCAGCATAGTCCCAGGACCTCTGAAAACATCAGTAAAATCCTTCTCCAGGACTTCTATAAACAGACAACAAGAAAATACTTTTTCAGGGTTTCTGAAACAGCACTAAGGTCCCAGGGTTTCCGAAAGAACAGCAAAGTCCTCTATTAGCAGACAGATCTGACAAAGTAACCCAAAAAACAGACAGAAGACTTTTGTCTGAAAAATAACACAATTCAAAAGACGGAAATTAACAAACACAAATCACACAGAGTGCCAACCACCACAAGTGTTCTTCTTCTCAGTTCTGCTCAGTCCCAGCTTGTTCTCCTCCTTTTATATGGTGGTTCTCCTTCTAGTTCCACCCTTCCTGTTAAATCAGCAAGTTCCTCCCACCTTCAAATCACAAGGCAGGGCCCAAACAAGGTGTTAAATACTTAAATGACTGAAACAAGGTGCTAAATATTCCCTTGCTTGCCATTACATTGGGCAATTTTCTCGTTTGTATGATCTTTAATATACATACCTAGAAGCAATATTGCTAGGTAAAAGAGAATGCACAGTTTTTTAATCCTTTGGACATAGTTCCCAATAGCTCTTTAGAACGGATGGATCAGTTCAGAACTCCACCAAAAATGCATTAGTGGTCCAATTTCTCCAATATGTATTACTTTCTTCTTTTTGGCATGTTAGACAATCTGAGAGGTGCTCTATGGTACCTCGGAGTTGTTTTGATTTACATTTCTCTAATCAATAGTGATTTACAGAATTTTCTAAAATAATGACTAATGATAGCCGGAATTTCTTCTCATGAAAACTTCCGGCTCATATCCTTTGAGCATTTATCTATTGGTAAATGACTTTTATTCTAATAAATTTCACTGAATTCTGTACATATTTTAGAAATAAACCTTTATCAGAGACACAGGTTGTAAAAATTCTTTCCTAGTTGTTTGCTTCCCTCCTAATCTGCAGAAGGAAATTAGAAAATACTGCAGTAACTCTGGCAATAAAACCCCTAATTGGATCACAAAAAGTTAAACACAACTGCAATGATTTGAGTAATAAAACATGGCAAAATTTGATTTAAAAAAAAGAAATACAATAATGCTACTAACATCAAAAAAGAAAAGGGTGTGGTTGCAGAGCTAAGATGGCAGAGAGGAAGCAATAACTTTTCTAAGTTCCACCAAGAATTCTGTGCCTCACTCTAAAAAGTGAAATTGAATGGATTTTGGAGTGACAGAACTCATTGGGAGATGGAGTGTGGCAGATTCCTAACCCCGGAAAGTGCCCACATAGGTCTGGAGAGGGGGAACATGGAGCACCCAGGGACTGCACCAGGGCAGATCTCAGAGTAGACTACAACAGAGTGAGAAGGAGCCCCAGCCAGCCGGACTCACCCACCCAGGGTGATTTACAGCCATCTCACAGCAGGACAGAGGGTAGTCTAGAGCTGGGTAAGAAAAAATGCAGGGCCCACAGCAGGGACAGCAGCTTTGCCTAAGGCTATCAGTCCACAGCCTAGATGTTTAAAAATCACATACCAGAACTTCCAGAAGTCAAGATGATGGAGTAAAACCTACTTGGTTGAATCCCCTCTCCCTGACCCAGAAAACCCAGAGATAAATGTCCCACCCAGAGTAAAATCCTGAATTAGAGCAAAGAGCCTCAGGCTTTGGAGTCATTGAGGAAGGGGGAAGTGAGGCAGTGCAGAGTCTAAGCCCAGGAGGGTGGAGGCAACAAGCACTAACAATGCAAGTCCAGGTGTGCCATAGCACCACCTGGGGAATCAGCAGACATAAGCCCTGCTGGCCTCCAGCTACTGAGTTTGCCTGAGCTGTAGCCCAGAGACACAGAGGTGGAAACTTGCAGTGGCCAGAACACTCCTCCCCACTGGTTACTCTGTGAGCCTCAGGATATCTCAGTGGAAACAGTGAGATTCCTGGCCATAGCCTCAGTCTAGATACTCAGAGACTACAGTTCATGAAGTAAACAACCAAACCCATACCCCCCAGCCTGAGAAGCTCAATACTTCTCCAACCTAGAAGCAGATATCCACTCAAAACATCCAGGATATAGGCAAACAAAATGGGGAAGAAAGAACTTGTGGAATCCAGGACCAAAAAAATCTTTTTATATTGAGCAAGAACAATGAAATTCAGAGGAAAACATGGACTCTATATTCACACTGGAGACCACAGAAGGAAATGTGAATTGGTCTCAAGACCAAAAAGCATTCTTGGCAGACCTCAATAGGGATTTTAAAAACCAAATTAGAGAAGTAGGAGATAAATTTAAATCTACACTGACCAAATTGGGAAAAAAAAATATCTTACTGAAGAAAACAAATCTTTAAAAACCTAACAGGAGAAAATACCTCCCTAAAAATGAAAACTGTACATATGGAACAGGAACTCCAAAAACTAATTGAGGAAAATAACTCACTAAAGATTAAAATCAGACAAATGGAAGGTAAGGACTCTATGATGCAGCAAAAGTCAGTCAAACAAAATATAAAGACTGAAAAATTAGAAGAAAGTGGAAAATATCTCAGGGGAAAAAATAACTGACCTGGAAAACTGATCCAGGGGAAATAACCTAAGAATTATTGGTCTACCAGAAAGCCATGATAAAACAAAAGCAATATGGGCAGCATCCTCCAACAGATTGTCAAAGAAAACTGTCCTGAGGTCCTAGAATCAGAAGGTAAAATAGTTATTGAAAGAATTCACCAATCTCCTTTCAAAGAGATCCCAAATTGAAAGCTCCAAGAAATGTGGTGGCCAAATTCCAGAGTCACAAGGTGAAGAAGAAAATACTGCATGCAGCCAAAAAGAAACAATTCAAATATCATGAAATGAAAGTCAGGATTACACAGGACTTAGTAGCTGCTACATTAAAAAACTGGAGGGACTGGAATTTGATATTTTGTAAAGCAAAAGAGCTAGGACTGCAACCAAGGATGAACTATCTGGTAAAACTAAGCATAATCTTTCAGGCAAGGAGACGTTTATTTAATGAAATAAAGGACTTCCAGACTTTCCTTATGAAAAAGCCAGACCTCAATGGAAAATTCAATCTCCTCCTACAAGACCCAAGAAAGACATAAAAAGGTAAACAAGGAAAACACACACTCACACATACACATACACCTACATATGCACACAGAAGTACATAACTTGGGACTCAATAAGATCAAACTGTTAACATCCTTTTTGAGAAGATGATGTCTGTAAATATTGAAATTTGTATGATTATTGTGACATTAAAATGGATGTACGTAGATAAAGGGTGTGGGTATAAGTGAATTAATCTGAAGATTAATAAAACCTTATTAAGGAGAACAAAGGCATTGTAATAGGAGAAAAGGAAAGAATGAGGCAGAAAATGGTAAATTATGCCACATGTAAAGGCATAAAAACATACTAAAGTGGAGGGGAAGGAAGGACAGAGATGAGCATCATATAGACATTATTCTCATTGGTTCTAATTCAAAGAGAGATCAATATAATCAGTCAAGTTTAGATACTAACATGAAAAGACACAAAAACTCATAATAACAGAGGGAAAAGACAGAGGGAGAGGAGCACTGTATGAAATTTACTAGCATTGATTTCATTTCAAGGAGGGAATAACATTCTTCTTAAAGAAAAAAAAATCTATTGCATCCTACAGGCAGTAGGAGGGATAAAGGAGCAGTGTAAGAAGGGGGAGGGTGGTTAGAACGGAGGGGAAGAATAGTAAGGGGAAAGGGTAGGTAAAGAGGGGGGTACACAAGGAGGAAATACTGAGGGAGGCAGTGGTCAAAAGGAAAACTTTTTAGGGGGAAGGGAAAAGGAAGATACAAAGATATAAACAGGAGAGGGAATAGGATGGAGGCAAAGTCACAGGTAGTAATCATAACTGAATGGGAATGGGATTAACTATCACATAAAACAGAGACGGAAAGCAGAATGGATTAAAAACCACAATCCTACAATATGCTGTGTAACACAAACACATTTAAAACAAGGGGATATGCACAGGGTAAAGGTAAAAAGATGGAGTATAATATGCTTCAGCTGAAGTAAAATAAGCAGGGGTATCAATCCTTATCTCAGATAAGGCAAAAGCAAAAATAGATCTAATTAAAAGGGATAAGGAAGGAAACTACATCCTGTTAAAAGGCATGGTTGAGAATGAAGCAATATCATTACTTAACATATATGCACCAAGCAGTATAGCATCCAGATCCCTAGAGGAGAAATTAAAGAAGTTAGAGTGAGAAATACAGGGCAAAACTATTTTAGTGGGGGACTTCAATCTCCCCCTCTCTGAACTTGATAAATCTAACCTCAAAATAAAAAAGAAAGAAGTTTAGGAGGCAAATAGAATTTTGGAGAGGCCAGACATGATTGATCTCTGGAGAAAACAGAATGGGGATAAAAAGGAATATACATTCTTCTCAGCAGTACTCACACTCAAAAATTGACCATGTAGTAGAGCATAAAAGCCTCACAATTCAGTGCTGAAAGGAAGAAATATTAAATGCATCATTCTCAGATCATGATGCAAAAAAAATTATATGCAATAAAGGGCCATGGAAAGAAAGACAAAAATCTAATTGGAAACTAAATAATTTAGTACTAAAGAATGAGTGGGTCAAAGAAGAAATAATAGAAATGAATAGTAACTTCATTAAAGAGATTGACTCTTTATGAGACATCATACCAAAACTTGGGGATGCAGCAAAGGCAGTTTTTAGGGGACGTTTTTTGTCCCTGAATGCATATATGAAGAAATTAGAGAAAATGGAAGTCAATGAACTGGGTATGTGATTGAAAAAGCTAGAAAAAGAATAAATTGAAAATCCCCAATTAAATACTGCATTACAAATAATGAAAATCAAAGGAGAGATTAAAAAAATTGAAATTAAGAAAACTAACAAAGTAATAAATAAAACTAAGAGCTGGTTTTATGAAAAAGAAAACAATAAAACTGATATACCTCTAGTCAATATTACAAAAAAAAAAGAACAAAACCATATTTTGAATATCAAAAATGAAAAGGGTGAATGTACCTTCAATGAAGAGGAAATTAAAAAAATAATTAGGAATTATTTTGCCCAATTGTATGCTCATAAATTTGACAGTCGTAGTGAAATGGATGAATATTTATAAAAATATAGATTGCCTGGATTAACCAAAGAGGAAATATATTACTTAAATAACCCCATCTAAGAAAAAAAAAAAAGAAATTGACCAAGCCATCAGTGATATCCCTAAGAAAAAATTTCAGGGTCAGATGAATTTACTAATGCATTCTATCAAATATTTAAAGATCAATTGATCCCATATATTCTACAAACTATTTGAGAAAATTAGTGAAGGAGTCCTACCAAATTCTTTATATGATACCAATATGGTACTGATACCCAAATCAGGAAGAGAGCAAAAGGAGAAAGAAAATTATAGAACAATATCTCTCGTGAATACAGATGGAAAATTTTTAAATAAAATATTAGCAAAAACACTAAAGTAACTTATTGCAAGAATAATACATTTTGATTAGGTAGGATTTATTCCAGGAATGCAAGGATGGTTCAAGGATAATCAAGGATAAAGCCATCAGTCTCATTGATCATATCAATAATAAAACTAGAAGAAATCATATGAATATCTTAATAGATGCAGAAAAAGCTTTTTGACAAAATACAACATCAATTCCTATTAAAAACACTAGAAAGTAAGGGAATAAATGGAGTTTTCCTTAAAATAATAGGTTGCATCTATTTAAAGCTATTAGCAAGCATTATATGTAATAGGGATGAACTAGAAGCATTTCCAATAAGATCAGTGGTGAAACAAGAATGTTGACTATCACCCTTCTTATTCAACCTGGTACTAGACATGTTAGCAGTAGGAATTAGAGAAGAAAAAGAAATCAAAGGAATCAAATTAGACATAGAAGAGAATAAGCTATCACTCTTTGCAGATGATATGATGATATACTTGGAGAATCATAGAGAATCAAGTAAGAAACTTCTTGTGACAACAAATAAATGCAGCAAAGTTGTAAGATATAAAATAAACTCACATAAATTCTCAGTATTCCTTTATATTTCTAACATAGTCCAACAGTCAGTGATAATAAGAGGGACCTCATTTAAAGTTACTGTGGACATTGCAAAATATTTGACAATCTACCTGCCGAAACACTTATGAAGGTTCTGTATGAACATATCTACAAAACACTTTTCACGCAAATAAAATCAGATCTAACTGGAAAAACATCAATTGCTCACAGCTGTGTCAAGCTAATATAATAAAACTGTCAATTTTACCTAAATTATATTACATATTTAGTGCCATACCAATCAATCTACCAACAAATTACTTTATTGAGCTAGAAAAAATAGAGAGAAAATTTATTTGGAAGAACAAAAGGTGCAGAATATCAAGGCAATTAATGAAAAGAAATGCTAGGGAATGTGACCTAGCCATATCAGATTTTAATCTGTATTATAAAGCAGCAGTCATCAAAACTACTTGGTACTGGCTGAGGAATAGAGTAATGGATCAATGGAATAGATTGGATACAAAAGACTCAGTCGTCAATGACTATAGTAATCTACTGTTTGATAAACCCAAAGACCCAGTTTTGGGGATAAGAATTCACTATTTGGCAAAAACTGCTGGGAAAACTGGAATATAGTATGGCAGAAACTGGGCATAGACCATCATCTAATGTCATACACCTAAATCAAGTCTAAATGGATGCACAATCTACATATAGAGGCTGATACTATAAGTAATCTGGGGTAGCAAAGAAATAGTTTACCTGTCAGATTTATGGAGTAGGGAAGACTTTGTGACCAAACAAGAGTTAGAAAGCATTATAAAATGCAAAATGGATAATCTTGATTACATTAAATTGAAAAGTTTCTGTACTAACCAAGCCAATGTCACCAAAATTAAGAGGGAAGTGGGAAATTGGGAAAGAATTTTTACTACCAGTGTCTCTGATAAAGGCCTCATTTCTAACATATGAAGGGAATTGAGTCAAATCTATAAGAATACAAGTCATTCCCCAATTGATAAATTGGCAAAGGTTATAAAGAAGGAATTTTGTGAGGTAGAAATTAAAGATATGTATAAGCATATGTAAAAATGCTCTAAATCACTATAGATTAGAGAAATGCAAATCAAAACAGTTCTGGGATACCACATCTCACTGGCCAGATTGGCTAAGATGACAAAACAGGAAAAAAGACAAATGCTGGAGAGGATGTAGAAAAATTGGAAAACTAAAGCATAGTTGGAGTTGTGAATTGATTCAACCATTCTGGAGAGCAGTCTGGAACTATGTCCAAAGGGCTATAAATAATTGCATACCCTTTGACCCAGTAATACTACTTCTGGGGTTTTATCCCAAAGACATCATAGAAGTGGGAGGAAGATCTATATGTACAAAATTATTTATTGTTGCTCTCTTTGTGTCAAAAAAAATGGAAATTAATGGGATGCCCATCAATTGGCGAATGGCTATATCAGTTGGGGTATATGAATGTAATGGAATATTATTGTCCTATAAGAAATGAGGATCAGACGGATTTCATATTTACCTAGAGAGGCTTATACAAACTGATGCTAAGTGAGAAGTGCAGAACTAGGAGAAATTTGTACACAATGACAGACACAATGTATGTATAGACCAACTTTGATAAACTGGACTCTTCTCAGCAATGCAAGGTTATCAGACAACTCTAAAAATCTTAGGATGGAAGATGTTTATATTCAGAGAAAGATCTAGAAAGAACAGAGTTTAAATGGAGACTGAAGCAAACTACATGCTCTCTTTCCTCTCCATATCTGGTCTTGTTTCCTCTTTCCCTTTGTTCATTCCAATGATTACAACCATTCTATACAACCAGACTCATGTCCAATGTGAAACTTTTTTCAGATCCTATACTTTATAGCAAGTTGCCATGGGGGTGGAGGAGGCTGGGGAGGGAGGGAAGAAAATTTGAAACTCTAGGGATGGTGGCACTGAATCTTGTAAACCTAAAGCAAATAAACAAATCAATTTTTTTTTTAAAATGAAAAAAGAAAGGGATGAATGCACCAGTAATGGAGATAAAATCAAAGCAATTGCTCTGAGTTAGTTTGACTAATTATATGCAAGTAATTCTGACAGTCTATGTGAAATGAATGAATATATATATATACACACACACATACACACACACACACACTCATACACTGTACAAGTTAACAGAAAAAGAAAGAAAAGACTTCCATCACCCTGTCTCTGAAAGATAAATGGAATAAACCGTAAATGTATTCCCAAAGAAAAAATTCCCAGGACCAGATGTATTTACAATTGAATTCTAGGACACATTTAAGGAACAATTGATAACAGTAATGTATAAACTACTTGGAAAAGAATAGTAATCCAATCAAATTGACCCAAATAGTGTTTTGATACTTAAACCAGGGAGAACAAAAACATAGAAAGAAAACTATAATCCAATTAATATATGTAATGAATTTATGATGGGGGACAGATTTCATCTTAATGTAGAGAAATATTCTTCTTTTAAACATGCCCCCAAATGGTATGAGTAATGAATATTCAGTCATTACCATTGACTTACCCAACAGTGCCTCGAGGATTAGTAGATAGAATTGTCATCAAGACTCTTGCCCTTTACTTTGAAGAGGAAAAAAAAAATGACATCACTCTATTAGAGTCAAGTTACAGTGTGTCTGACTGTGGGTAATGAGATCAGTATAAGCTCAGAATTCTCTACTATAAGTTAGACATAAGTCATCTACATGAACATTTGGGATGGATTCTCTCCATTTGCTCATTTTACATTTCTTTTGAGCTACTTCAATTTTCCTATCAGTTCAAATACACCAATAGAACACACTGACTAGCAGCAGAATTAGAATGAACAATAGTTGTGATTACACTTGATTCATAAATTAATATTGAAATTCATTTCAGACATGAATGTAGTTATTGTTGAAAATATCACACTCAACAAAATACAGCAGGCAAAATATGAAAAAAAATTATATGCTTCTGGCTGTCCCAGTTTCTCTTTATGTGGACTCAGCAAAATTTGACAAAAAAAAACAAAACCCTTTAACCTTTTCACCTTTCAATAAGTATTTTGGCATTCTTAAATATTATATATATTTAGAGAGGTAAACATATATACATATACACAAGTGCACGTGCAAACACACATATTTGAAGATGTCCTTGTTGCATATGCTTGCTGTTAAAAGTAAGCAGCTTTCCTTTATTAATTGGTCAATGACATATGATTACATTAATCTTCCTGAAACTGAAGTTGAATTAGGAGGGTGTAAATTTTCCCTTAAGATTTAACTTGCAATAGAGTGTTATGCAATACAGTATATATTTTTTATCTTTTTTATTTTATTTTGAGGATTCTTGTCTGTATCATTTTTCAATTTAAAAAAATTTCATAGTAGAAAAGATTGTAGAAATTTATGTTTTGCTTGACACATTACTTACTAATTATGAGACCTTGGACTTGTCTCTGGACCTCAGTGTCTTCATCTCTAAAATGAGAGAGATGAGATGGTCTTCAAGGGTCCTTCAAGCTTTCAAATTCTTCCTCTCTATGTGTATTTGGTATAAAATTATTAAATATCCGTTATTCACCATAATATATAAATCAGTAATAGAACTTGATGATAAAACTTAATATTTAATGAGTTTAGAACTCTGAAGTTTCAAATGCTTTAGTACTGTCTTCAATCACTTCCCTAGTAGGTATATTTAGAAAAGACAGAGCAACAAATCAGTGGGTTGTGATTTAAGGAACCATTTACCCATATGTTCAATTCCTATACAACATAGTACTAAAGCAATATGTAGGATGAGAACAGGTTTAGCAGTTCCATTAATTATTGTGCTTATGAGTTTACTCACATGTTTGGGGACTGTAAATTATTTCATATTCAACTTTTAGTAAAGAAATAGCAATAACCAATGGAGGACTGTTTGTTACAACATTTTTGGTGTGGATATCAAATTCATTTCAGTTTTCTAGAAATTTTGCAACTGCTCTCCTGCCATTCAATGTTGCACATTAACTAAGACAATGATAAATTACTTTATCCCATTAACTTTTCTTAGAATTCTACTAAGAGAGAAAACAATGAAAGAATGGGTGTTCTGGACAGACAATCAGTTTTGATTTGTTAATAATGAGAGGATAAGCATTATAATGAGACATGGATCTATTCTAATGAAAGACTGGGGTTGACTTTGATTATGTCACTCTTACTCAAGACTGCCCCAGGCCTTGGCAATCTATACAAGGATCACCTTCAACCCCTCCAAGCCTCAGTAGAACACAATGAGCAATAATTCATCAAAATTAGATTCTTTTTACTCCTTAATCAGAACTAAGCTTCCCCAGTTGGGTAGAATCTGAACAAGATTGAGAAGATTGTTAAAAGCATTCTCATTATCAATGATATGATCTAATAGAGAAAGGGGAAATAGAAAGGTTAAAAAAATCTGGATCTCCCGAATATTAGCAATTGTTTATTTAATAATCATTTCTCTGAAGA
The DNA here is from genome assembly GCA_028646515.1 of Pseudochirops corinnae. Classification (NCBI taxonomy): domain Eukaryota; kingdom Metazoa; phylum Chordata; class Mammalia; order Diprotodontia; family Pseudocheiridae; genus Pseudochirops; species Pseudochirops corinnae. The sequence goes on along the minus strand of CM053591.1, from coordinate 18,625,534 downwards.
GTGAGGGAGGGACAGAGAAAATTTGGAACTCTTGTTTTTTGTTGTTTTTTTTTTTTGGTAAATGAAAGTTGAACCTGTTTTTACTGGTAATTGGAGAAAAAAAAATAGTGTTTTGAAAAAGAGTCCTTTTTCCTAAGTACTTCAGATTCTTCTTTAACCATCTATTAGACTGCATTTGCAGATTTTGTTTACATTTTTGAAAATAAAGATAGGTTTGAGACATAAACAATTATTGATGAGAATGATTGTTTCATAAAATGTTGAGTTGAAAGCTGCTCAAAATTTAATAGCTAGCATTAATACAATGCATAGAGACTGCATATCACCTTTACATATATCATCTCATTTGATAATCACACCAGTCTAGTGAGATATATTACTATTATGCCTATAGTATAGATGAAGAAACTGAAACTTATCCTCAAGAAAATATAACCAAGTGTTTTCATGTTCACAGAATTAAGGTAAATCTCCCCCTAGGCAGAATATGAATGTGTTTTTTTTTTAATTTTTTAGTGACTTCAAAGCCAGCACTCTACACTGTTATATAGCAAGCTAACTTTGAGTGTCAGTATTTGATTATGAAGAGGATGAAGAACATCCATGTTCAGTTCAAGAAGAGAGAGAACTTTCAGGAAGAGAAATATCCTACCAAACTACTTCTGATTTTATAGATAAAAAAATTCATTCTAAGGAAGGTTAAATAATTTGCCTAAAGTAGCATAGAGCTAGGATTCAGACTTGTGTTCTCTGATTCTAAATTCATAGTGCTGTCTCTACTCAATTTTAAATAAAAATAATCACAAAAGCAAGAATAAGTACTCTTGATTTTCTTCTTCTATTAAATGAAGGTGTTTGACTGAATGATATAAAAGTCACCTTGCCATATTAAAGCTGTAAGATTCCACAAATGTTTTCTTATACTTCCATGATTTTTCAGAAAAAAAGTAGCCATTACCATTTTAATTGTATTTTTCTGTCTAAACTACTGCATAGATTAATTTATAACATGTTGGGTTTAGGGAAACTCTTGATTTTATCCTGAAGTTGACTTTTCATTTTTGCCATCACAACATTTTTACTATGCATCCTTATCTTTCCCTGCACACAGCCACTAGACTTGTACAGGAGCTCCTCACTTATCACATAGATTATTATAATAGCTTTTTAATTGACCAAGTTCCTCAAATTATTTCCCCACTACTAATCCACCTTCTAATAATTTGCCAAATTGAATTTCCCAAGTGAAGGTCTGACAAAATCCTCTACACACACACACACACACACACACACACACACACACGTGTCTTCTAATGTCTCTCTATTAACTTTGCAGTTAAACATAATCTCTGTTCAGAAGCTAAACCCTTCACAACTTGTCTGCTTTCTACCTTTTCAGTCTTCTCACAAATAATTTCTCTCTGTTAATTGTATAATTACTCTACAGTATCCTACTTTCTATTGGTCACACATTATACTCACTGCTTCATGCATTTACACTGGCTCTTCCACTCCCCTTGAATGAAATGCTTCCCCTCCTAGCTTCCTTGACTTCTTTCAAGACTTATTTCTAATCTTACCTTTTTTGCAAAGCAATTCAAATCACCCCTAAACTCCATCCACTCCCTTCTTTGCTAAATGACAGTGCATTTACCCTTCATGTAACCTGAAAGCACTTAGTTAATGGCTGAATGTCTCCTCCATTATAATTGGAGCTCTGTAAGGGTAGGGATTATATGCTTGCCTTCTTCTATCTCCCAAAAGTAAAACTGATAACCTTGTACAGCCCTCCCTCATTCAAATTAAAGTCAAGTGCAAGTCATGCCATCATATCCCTGTTGCCATGGTCCTCTTTGAAAACAAAGAACAAAAACAGAATTCTATGTATCCCAATAGTTAATGAAGCATTAGTGCCTAACAAATACGTAATAAGTGATTTTTGCCTGGCTGCCTACCTAAATTGATAAATAAAAGTTTTCAATTACTAGAGAGATATTTGTCTATGGTCAACTCTTAGTATACACAAATTATTGAACAAAAATATTGGTCTATTTTTTAAAACCATGGAATATTCCTTTTGAGAATTTTCTTGTTGTTTGGGACACTATAGACTAGTGAAGGAAACTCTAAGAGGTTGCAGGAAGAAGGTGGAGAGAGAAGGAAAACCGGAATAAGGCCAATACATTGAATAATCTAGAATAGTAGATGCTATGTAAGATGATATTGAAATGAGCAAATCACATTGTAACAAAGCAACTGAGTTGTATGTATAAACAATACCATTTTGGATAGTAGGAAGATAGAACAATAACATATATCTTCAGTTAAGGTTATTATTTACACTCAACAATTCATAAATAACCTAGAAAAAAATATAGTGCTGTGGAAACCTGACAGTAATTGACATTTCTCTAAGTGTGCTAAGAATTGAAATCAAAATAAGGAAACAGAAGAGGGGAAAGTAGTTGACAATGTGAAAGAGTACACTATATTTTGATTATACAGGTCTATTTTTGACATGAATTCTGCTGAGTCATTGATAAAGAGTTTGGATAAAGTTCTACAAAATATGCATAATAACATTTTTAAGTGATTCCATGTTCACAGAACTGGCATGTTGGAACACAGATTTAGATATAGTGTCTTTGACAAATTGAGGGAAATGTCAGAAACCGAGCAGACTCTATTTGTATTAGGTCACTGTAAAATATTTATTCCTACACTCACAGAACTCTCAAATTATTGCAATTGATTTTTCCTCTTCTAATTGCTCTGTTCAAAGTCACTGCTACCAGGTAACAACATATGATCAGATTTGACCTCGGTGACAAATGCAAAGATGGTAAGTAGCACTTTCCCTGTTTGGATATTGTGGAAAAGGGAGGAAAAGAATTAGAGACAGGGACAAATTGAAATAAAAATAGAGACAAAAAAAGAAAGAGGAAAAATGTTAAATCTATCAAGAGAAAAGAGCAAGGGGAAAATATACCTCCATAAAATTTGGATACTTTTAAAAGAAACAACAAAAACAATTTTGGTACTTTGAATTATTGATGACTTTATTAGTGCTTTCAATGATTTTTTTTTTATCCACTAAGAAAGATTACTGCATTTTTAGAATCCTTTTGTATACTAGTGCATATCTTGATTCCCAAACCTTGATAGAATATCCATGTAATGTACTGGATTATTTTTGTTATTATTTTTTTTCAAGGATATTAACGAATTGCTGGCCCTATTCTTAGATTTTTATTGAATATTTCTTTTTTTTGTTATTCAGTAATTATATTAGTATTCAACTATCTTTGACCCCATTTAGGGTATTTTTGGTAAAGATACTAGAGTAGTTCGCTGTTTCCTTCTCCAGCTCATTTTACAGATGAAGAAACAGAGGCGAAGAGGGTTAAGTGAGTAGAACATGGTCACAGAATTAGTAAGGGTCTGAGGGAAGATTTGAACTCTGTATTATGAGTCTTCCTGAATCTAGTCCTGTCACTCTATCCACAGCACCATCTATCTGCCATGTATATGTGTTAACTAATATTTATATCTAAAACTGATGGCTTTGGCACCAGACTATTTATTGTGATATGAGAAAGTGAGTCATTCCTTCTACTTCAAGATCTATTAGTGTCTCATTATAAAAGTAGAAAGGAATCATAGGATTGGTCTTGAAAAGGAATGGAGAGAAAGGCTCATTGTAGGTGAATAATAAATTCTTCCTGAATGAATTGATTGATAATTTGATGCACTTGATGCTGTCTTGAAAAAGAATACCAAGTATCAAGGAAATTAATGCAAAGAAATGCTAGGGAAGGTACTCAGAGACACAGTAGTTAATGACTATAGTACATTCAAACAATGATTGTTTCTTAAACCCAAAGGCTCAATCTTCTATGATAAGAACTCACTATTTGACAAAAACTGCTTGTAAAACTGTAAATAGTGTGACAAAAAGAGGCTTAGACCATATACCCAAATAAAGTCTAAATGGATTCATGATTTAGAAATAAAGGTTGATACTATAAGCAATCTGGGAGAGCAAGGAATAATTTACCTGTCAGATTTATGGAGAAGGGAAGAATTTATGACAAAAGAAGAGATAGAGAGCATTAAAAAAAGGCAAAATGGATATTTTTGATTACATTAAATTGGTAAGATTTGTACAAAGTCAAGGTAACCAAGATTAGGGGGAAGCAGAAAATTTGGGAACCAATTATAACAACTAGTGTCTCTGATAAAGGTCTCCTTTCTAAAATATAAAGAGAACTGAGTCAAATTCACAAGAATACAAGTCATTTCCCATTTGAGAAATGGTCAAAAGATATGAATAGGCACTTTTCAGAGGAAGAAATTAAAGGTTTCTATCAGCATATGAAAAAATGCTCTAAATCACTATAGATTAGAGAAATGCAAATCAAAACAACTCTGAGTTACCACATCTCACTGGTCAGACAGGCTAACATGACGAAGTAGGAAAATAATAAATGCTTTAGAAGATGTGGGAAAATTGGAACACTAATGCATTGTTGCTAGAGTTGTGAACTTATCCAACCATTATGGAGAGCAATTTGCAATTATGTACAAAGGGCTATACAAAAGTGCCTAGTCTTTGACCCAGCAATACCTCTTCTAGGGCTGTATCCCAAAGAAGTCATACAAGTAGGAGGAGGACTAGTATGTACAAAAATATTTATAATAGTTCTTTTTTGTAGTAGCAAAGAATTGGAAATCAAGGAAATGCCCATCAATTGGGGAATGGCTAAACAAGTAGCTGTATGTGAATATAATGGAATATTATTTTGCTATAAGAAATGAAGAGCAGACAAACTTCATAATAATCTGGAGAGATTTATATAAACTGATGCTGGGTGAGAAGAGGAGAGCCAGGACAACATTTCACAAAAATACAGACACATAATCTCTGTGATGACTGACTTTGATAGACTGGGCTCCCCTCAGCAATCCAAGGTTATAATATAAGTCCAAAGAACTCATGACAGAAAAGGCTATCCACCTTGAAAGAAGGAATTATGGAGTTTGAATTCAGATTGAAGCAAGCTACTTGCTCATTATTTTTTCATTTTGTTTTGTTTCTTCTTCCTAGTTATTTATTGCATCAGTTAGATTCTTTCTAATGTTTAATGTGAAAGTATAATTTAAAACTTTATTGGAATACATGCCACCGTTTGTAACGATACTAGGATTTGAATATCTTCCACGCCACTTGAGCTTGCTGATGTAGCAGGAAGGGGTGGAGCAAGAGAACGCCGGAGCCAAGCTAATCTCAGTGCGGTGCGGACTGGAAGCGGCGTCAGAGGCAGTGGCTGCGGCTGCGAACTCCTTTTGCTTTGAGCGGGC
>CM053591.1:18595893-18611902 GCA_028646515.1 Pseudochirops corinnae | reverse complement strand
AAACTAAAGGAGAGTGAGTGAATCTTATTCTCCTAAGAATTAGCTCAAAAAGGAAATAACATACCCACACACAATTGGGTGTGATCTCTTAGCCTACAGGAATGTAGGAGGGAAAGAGGATAAGAGAAGGAGATGATAGATGGGAGGGTAGATTGGGGTAGGGAAAAATCAAAGACAAAACACTTTTGAGCAGGGAAAGGGTGAAAAGAGAGAGAGAATAAAATAAATGAGGGTGGGGAAGGATAGGATGGAGCTAAATAGAGTAAGCAACAGTAACTGTGAAGAAAAAAATTTGAAGCAAGTTTCACCAATAAAGTTCTCATTTCTCAAACATATAGAACTGAGTTCAATTTCTAGAGTCATTCCACAATTAATAAATGATTTAAAAAAAGATAATATCAGTTTTCAGGGGAAGTAATCAAAACTATCCTTAGCCATATTAAAAATATATATATCTCACTATTGATTAGGGAAATCAAAGTTAAAACGATTCTGATATACTACTTCATACCTATTAAATTGTTTAATAGTATATAAAAGGTAAGTGACAAATGTTAGAGGGGGTGGGGGAAAATGAGACTTTACTTCATTGTTGGTGGAATTGTGAACTGATTCAACCATTCTGTAGAGCAATTCTCTGTAAAGAATGCCCAAAGGGCTGTAAAAACATGCATACCTTTTAAGCTAGAAATACCAGAAGTAGGTCTATCTCCCCAAAGAGATTTAAAAAAAAAAAAAGGAAAAAGATCTGTATGAACTAAAATATTTACATCAGTTCTTTTCTGGCAGTGAAGAATTAGACACTGAGCGGATGTCCATGAATTGGAAAATAACTAAATGATTTGTGGTGTGTTACATTGTACTGTAAGAAATATTGAATAAGATGTTCTCAGAAAAACCTGGAAAGTCTTTCATAAACTTATTCAAGGTGAAAGGTATTATGTACAAAACAATAGCAATATTGTTGGATGATGCACTGTGAAGGACTTAGCTAGTCTTACAATACAGCAATCCAAGACAACTTATGATGAAAAATGCTATTCCATCCCAGAGAAAGAACTAATGATATCTGAATCCATATTAAAACATACTGTTTAACAATTTTCTTTATTATTCTCCAGTTTTTTTTGTCTGTGTTTTCTTTCACAACTTTACTAGTGTTGCTATGTTTTGCCTAACTACACCTGTATAACCTATTTTGAATTGTTTGCCTTTTTATGGGGGGAGGGTGGAGGGAGACAATTTACAATTCAAAGTTTTCAAAATAAATGTTAAAAATTATTTTTGTCTGTAACTGGGGGAAAATAAAATACTAAATAATGAAGGAAAAAAGAAAAGAACTTTGGACTACAAATCAAAAGTCCTATACCAATATGACATCTTTGATACTTGAAAGAAATTTGAATAGAGGGAATCACTTGAACTGTCTTGAGTCTCAGCTTTGTTGTCTGGAGAAGGAGAATAAAAATATGGCTGGCTACTTAAGGTAGGTATTATAACAAAATCTTATCTTTCTATGAAAATGGCCATATAAGTCTAAATAGTAAATGTTATCTTTCACTGTTTTGTCAAAAGCCCTCTCCATAGATATTGAGTGACAAAATCATTCCAAGAACTCCAAATTCTCAGTTAAACTCCTCATCATGGTATTTTTCTATGGTTGTTTATTATTCCGTATTTTCTATTCTTTTATGACTAGTGAATGCATAAACAAAGAGTATCTTTGATGAATCTACCCCAGTTTCTGCTATTTAATAAAGAATAATAAAGAGGATTTCATCCCACATACAATCTTCCTGGTGTAGTCTGAAATGGCTATAACAGAATTTTAGATAACAATGCATAATCACATTCACAAACACCAACTTTCCTATATTATTTTTATTAGTTAAGGGATATAGAGAGGACAATTCCTCTCCTTACCACACCCAGTTCATCTAAATATATCCACAAGAAGGACAGGAAAATTGCCTATTAATTCTTTTGGCATCACTGAATGTATTTATTCTTTATCCTATATCTATATCTAATGGCAGAAAGAATTTATTTAATAGTACATTCTGGAAAGCATGTTAGATTGTGTGGGGAAATAAAAATGTGTTATGAGTAATTGCAATTATATATTTCCTTGTCTTTGGAAAGTGTTATAAAGATTATTTGCCATATGGTATCTAGGATTCCATAATGTTCTTTTTGTTCCCTGTAGGTATAGTGCAATTGTGAGCCCACAAGAAAATGAAGAGTAAATTATGATATAGCCGATTGTACTGATGAATTGAGTTATTAGACCAGAAAAAGATGAAATTATTTTACTCCTGAATTGCAGCAAATTTTTTGCATGCATAGGTGCTATTTTTTTTGGGTTGACATTCATTAATCAGTACAATGGTGAGCTGAACATTAATTATACAGAAAAATAGAAAACCATGGGCAGAAAAATACGTACATTTGTGTCATTTCTTCAAATGAATGTATTAGTAAGGTCAGTCAGTTTTCTGTAACATTAATCCTACATTCAATAAATGTAACCAAGCTTAAATTTTGTCCATTATGTTGTCATTATGATCTGTTTAATAAATGCTTTAAGTAGCTATTAATATTGAGAAAACCACCTAAAGTTAAACAAGAATACAAATACTTTAGGAAAATGATATGGAAAAACATAAGGAAATGTAAATGTGTAAAAGCAATATTAACTAAAAATTAAAATAATAGATTTTAGCAGAGGGAATGTCAACAACACATTTTACATTATAACAAAAAGTTCAAACATCTTTCAATTTGTGAAACTTCAGAAAAAAGTACTAATATTTACTAAGAGCTATATTGTTTTCATATATTTTATAAAATTCTTAGTAGATTATGTTTAAAGATTGGGTAAAAGGAAAGAAAATAGCATATTTTTAAGTACTTTATATTTTTAAAAAGTTGATGCTACTATTCTACAATAGTGCTCCAACTGTAGCTTGAGGTCACTGATTTCATCTAGTCTCCCAGGCTGTTTCATATTATTTTTTTGGTGGTGGTGATGGGATTAGTTTATTTATATTTTACAAAACTAATTATAATCATATTGGCTTTAATCGTCTTATTAGTTTCAGTAGGATCAGGGTTGGCAGCTCTACTATGAGAAGTTTTTCCAACCTTTTTCCCTACCTTAAAGAAAAAAATGAGACTCATTTTAAAGATAACCAGGAAGGGCTGGGCCAAGATGGAAGACAAAAGGCAGGTACTTCCCTTAGGTCTCCCAAATTCCTCTTCAAAATGTTTAAATAATACCTTAAAATGAACTTTGGAGCATCAGAACCAACAAAGGCATGAAGAGAAACAATTTTCTTGTCAAAGATAACCTAGGTCAACATAAAAAGGTCTGTCACAAAGAGAGGAGAAAGGAGTGCAGTTTAGCCAGACAATGCCCTACTAAGCCATTTGCAAGTCTAGGGAACCCCAAAATCTGCAGCAGCACCTTCTAGAGCACTCAACTTATAGATGGTAAAGGGTATCATACAACTGATCAGAAAAAGATTACAAAGGTCCCTTTGCAGTACAGGGTACAATACTCATTGTAATGTCCCCTGTGGGGATGCAGGTCACAGTCCTGAATTTGCAGTCCATGGGTGAAAAGAAGCACTAGAAGAACAGAATTTGTGGCCATGAGGGAGCAGGATCCCTGATCACAATTCAAGCATGAGAAATAGTGTGCATGGTCACTCACAGAACAGAACAGAAGCCAAGAGAGTAACAAATACACTTCTCATTATATCATACAACCTTGGAAGAACAGAAAACTTATAGAATCCAGGAATGAATTCTGAAAACAGCTGCCCAAAAAAAAAAAAAAAATCTGAAACTTGAGACAGTGCCCCCTCCACATAGGGAAAAGAGCTCAAATTTCACATCATATTAAAAGTCATTTAAAAGGCAGAAAAATGAGCAAACAACAACAAAAGAATCTGATCATAGGAAGTTACTATGGTGACAGAAAAGATTAAAATAAAAACTCAGAAGACAACAAAATAAAACTACTATATCCAAAGGCCCTAAGGACAAAAAAAAATGTTAAATGGTCTTAGACCCCAAAACAATTCTTGAAATAACTAGAAGAGAATTAAAAACAAAAACAAATAAGAGTGAGAAGAAAAATTTCAAAAAGAGTGTGAATCAAGAAAATCACAAAGAGAGTAGACATCTTGGTAAAAAAAGAACACAAATACTAAAGAAAATAACACCTTAAAATTGGAATTGGCCACATGGAAAAAAGATGTACAACAAATCACTCAATAAAAGAACTCATTAGTATGCAGAACCAAGATGGAGGAGAAAAGTCAGGGGTTTGCTATGTTGCTAACCTTTCAAAATACCTTAAAATAATCCCTCAAATAAATTCTAGAATTATAGAACCACCCCCAAAAAAGGATGGAGTGAAACAATTTTCCAACGCAAGGCAGAATGTCAGCAGGAAAGGTCTGTTGAATCAGGGTGCGAGTAGAGAACATTCCAGCACAGGAAACACAAGCAAACCAGAAGTAGACCTTGAGGCCCTTGAATCAGTGGCAGCAATGGTAATTTTAGACCTCTTCACCCATAGAAGGTAACTGACCAGACAACTGATTAGAAAATTATTCCAGAAATCCCTTTACTGGCACTTGGGACAGGACTCTGTTGCGTTGTGCACACTTGGATCTTTGCTCCAGTGCTGGGCAGCTGTCTTAGGGTGAGGAGGAGCAGCAGCATACAAGAGCTTGCAACCATAGGGGAGCCAGGACCCTTGTCACAGTTCCAAGACAGAAAAGAGTGCTTGTCATCTCATATACCGGAACACAAATCAGGAGAACAAAAACACCTTTCCTTAGATCATACCACTTTGGAAGAAATGAAAACTTATAAGTCCCTAGAGGTATCTCTGGAAACAGCTGCACAAAATCCCCAAAGCTTTGGACAGTGTACGCTCCACTCTGAAAGCAGAGGCCCACTTTAGCAAAGAGTTAAAAGTAAAGAAATATACTGGAAAAATTAAAAAGCAACAGATAAAAACTTCTGAATATAGAAACTTATTGTGGTGACAAGAAAGATTAAAAAAAAAAACACAGAAGAAAGCAAAACTCCTAAGCTCCCAAAGGGGAGGAAATAAACATATGAACTGGCTTCAGGCATGGAAGAACTAAAAAAAAAAAAAGGATTTTAAACATCAAGTAAGAGAGGTATTGGGAAGAAAAATGAGAGTGATGCAAGAAAATCATTTCAAAAAAAGAATCAAAAGCTTTATAAAGGAGGAACAAAAATACTTAAGAAAATAATATGAGAAAATGTTGGAGGGCCTGTGGGAAAATCAAAACACTAATGCCATGTTTGGTAAGTTGTATAATGATTCAATCATTCCAGAGAGCAATTTGGAACTATGCCCACAAGGTTATATGGCTATTTAAAAAAATAACATTCATTTCCATAAGAGATATTTTATTTAAAGTTCTTGAAAGATGTATACATTTGTAATTTGGCATATTATTTACTATATTACATTTCATTCATTAATAGACTTACTTGTTTGTTTACCTTTACAATCTTACATTTACAACTTTTCTGGTTAAGCAAACCCTTACTAATTTGGTAGTACAAAGTTCAATTAAAATCTGGTCTCAATCTGAACTAACACAGTTTGTGAATTAGTACACACTTGGGAAAAAATAGTGTATTATGGTATCTAAAATAAGAAAGTTTAACTTAACATAAATTTAATAAATCAAGTTAAAAAAAATAAAGTCAATTATTCAGGCATATGAGACCACATCTTGGAGACCATAAAATGATCACTCACAGCAATGGCTTGTTGAATTCCATCAACAAGTTTAGTGGATCTTTTCCCCCACTTTTTGAATACTATTTTATTTTTCCCCAATTACATATCAAGATAATCTTTAGAGTTCATTTTTACAAGATTTTGAGTTTCCAATTTTTCTTCCTCTCTTCCTCTCCTTTCCTCTTTTTGGATATGGAAGGCAGTTTTATATAGTCTATACATGTGTTATCATGCAAAAATATTTCCATACTAGTCACAGATCAAAAGGAAGAAAAACAACTAGAAAGAATAAAGTGAAAACAATATATTTTTATCTGCATTCAGAGTCAATCAGTTCTTTATCTGGATAGCACTTCCCTTCACGAGTCTTTTGTACCTGTCTTGGATCATAATGTTACGGAGTAATTCATATTGATCAATATAGCTGTTATTGTGTACGTTGTTCTCCTGGTTCTGTTCAATTGACTCAGCATCACTTCATTCAAATTTTTCCAGGTTTTTCTGAAGTCTGCTTGCTCATCATTTCTTATGAAACAATAGTAGTCCATTAGATTTACAGATTACAAATTTTTCAGTCATTCCCTAATTAATTGGCATTTCCTCAATTTTCAATATATTGCCACCATGAAAAGGGCTGCTATAAATACTTTTGTATATGTGTGTCCTTTTCCGTTTTTTATTATCTCTTAGGAATACAGACCTATTAGTTGTGTTACTGAGTAAAAGGGTCTGCACAAATGTATATCCCTTTGGGCATAATCCCAAATTGCTCTGAAGAGTGATTGGATCAGTTCACAACTCCACCAGCAGTGGACCAGGGTCCCAATTTTCCCACACCTTCTCCAACATTTATCATTTTCCTTTTCTGTCATATTAAACAATCTGATAGGTATGAGGTGGTAGGTGATAGTTATTTAAATTTGCATTTTTCTGCTCAAAAATGATTTAGAGCACTTCTTCATATGCCTGTAAAAAGCTTTGATTTTTTTTTTATTTGAATACTGCCTGTTCATATCCTTTGACTATTATCAAATGGGGAATTCCTTGTATTATTATAAATTTGACTCGGTTCTCTATATATTTGATAAATGAAGCTTTTATCTTTGAAGTAAGATAAAAAAGATTGCTTCTCATTTTTCTACTCTCCTTCTAATCTTGGTTGCATTGGTTTTGTTTATATAAAATATTTTTTAATTGAATATAATCAGGTATCTATTTTACATTTTGTAATGCTCTCTATCTCTCGTTTAGTCATGAAGTCTTCCCCCATAAATTTGAGAGGCAGAATATTCCTTGCTCTTCTAATTTGATTATTATATCACCCTTTATGTATAAATCATGATAAAATCCTGTGATATTTAACTTTTCTAATATTCTATTTGTCTCTTTAGATGTCTTTCTTATCCTTTGGGTGGATTTGTGTCAAGTTCTGAGAAGACATATGAGTCACTCATTAGGATAGTTTTGCTATTTATATCTTTTTAAATTTATTTTTAGTTTTCAACATTTGCTTTTATAAGATTTTGAATTCTAAAATTTCCTCCTCTCCTTCCATTTCCCCTACTCCAAAATGGCATGCAATCTGATACAGGTTATACATATATGGTCATATTAAACATATTTCCACATTACTCATGGTGTGAAAGAAGACTCAGAAAAAAAGATAATAACTATGATAAAGAAAAAAAAAGAGAGAAAATAAAATGCTTCAATTTGAATTCATACTCCATTGATCTTTCTCTGGATGTGGATTGCATTTTCCATCATGAGTCTTTTGGAATTGTCTTAGATCACTAAATTACTCAGAAAACCTAAATAACAAAGTAGATCATAGCCCAATGCTGCTGTTACTGAGAAAAAAATTGTTCTCCTGGTTCTCCTCACTTCACTCAGCATGAGTTCATGCAAGTCATTTCAGGTTTTTTTCTGAAGTCTGTCTGGTCACCATTTTTTATGGAATAATAGTATTTCATTACATGCACTTACCACAACTTGTACTGCCATTCCCCAATTAATGGGTATCTATCCTCTCAGTCTCCAATATTTTTCAACCACAAAAAGGCTGCTATAAATATTTTTTGCAAATGTAGGTCCTTTCACCTTTTTATGATCCCTTTGAGCTACAAGCCTAGAAGTGGGATTACTGTGTCAAAGGATATGCACAGTATTATAGTCCTTTGGGCATACTTCCAAATTGTTCTCCAAATTTGTTGGAAAAGTTCATAACTTAACCAACAAAATATTGGTGTTACAATTTTCCCATATATTATACAACATTTAACATTCTCCTGTCTTGTTGTGTTAGCCAATCTGATAGGTGGAATGTGGTACTTCAGAGGTATTTTGATATGCTTTTCTCTAATCAATAGTATTTCAGAATATTTTTCATATGACTATAGATAACTTTAATATTCTCATCTGAAAGCTACCTGTTCATATCCTTTGAGCATTTATCAGTTACAGAGCGATTTGTGTTCTTATAGATTTGAATTAGTTCTCTATTTGTTTTTTTTTTGGGGGGGGGGGTTCTTTTTTTACCTTAACTTTTTATTTTTAGTTTACATCATTCATTTCCAAAAGATTTTGAGTTACAAATGTTCTCCCAATCTTTTACCTACCCAGCACCCCAAAACAGCAATCCCACTGTATACCCCCTCCCCCAATCTGCACTCTCCTATCTCCTCCCCCATCATCCCACTGACTTTCTAGTAGGGCAAGATGGATCTCCTTACCCCAGTACCTGTATATCTTAATTCCAAGTTGCATGTAAATAATAATTATAATTTTACACACACACACACACACACACATACATATATGTATGTATGTATTTTTTTAACATTTGATAATACAACTTTAAATGCTAGATTCTTTCCCTCCCTCCCTCATCACCCATCCCCACTGGAAAGACAAGCAATTTAATACAAGCTGTACATGTGTTGTTACACAGAATATCTCCACAATGGACATAATGTGAAAGACTGACTATATGTAACTCCTTCCTATCCATCCTCCCCCTTGTTCTATTTTCTACTTTGTCCCTGTCCCTTTACAGAAGTGAGTACTTCTAACAACTGTCCCTCCAAAACCGCCCTCACCTCCATCATTCCCACTCTCATCCCCACCCACCCCCAACTTTCCTATAGTGCAAGATACCCAATTTAGAGTCTGTATCATTCCTTCCCCAAGGCAAATTCAATGAGAATAAGGTTGACCCATTCTCTTTTACCTTCCTGTTCATCCCCTCCATTGTAACAGTTATCCTTTGCCTCTTCTATATGAGAGGATTAACCCCATTCTGTCTCTTGCTGTCTCCTCTCATACTATTCCTCTCTCACCTCTTAATTTCACTTTTTAAAATATCATCCCTTCCTATTAAATTGATCCTGTGCCCTCTGTCTAACTAAACATATATACACACACTCACATATGTATTTCTATGCATATATATACTCTCCTATATAGACATATGTAATTGTATACATACATATATACATTTATGTTCCCTTCACCTATCTTCATACTGAGAAAAGTTTCATAAGTTACAGTTATCATTTCCATGATGGCATGTAAATAGTTCAACTTTGATAAGTTCCTTATGAATTGTTTTCCATGTTTACCTTCTCATGCTTCTTGTATTTGAATGTCAAATTTTCTATTCAGCTCTGTTTTTTTCATCAAGAAGGCTTGGAAGTCCTCCACCTCAATGAATGACCATATTTTCTCCTGAAACAGTGTACTCAGTTTTGATGGGTAAGTGATTATTGGTTTTAATCCTAGCTCCCTTGATCTCTGGAATATCATATTCCAGGCCCTTTGATCCCTTAATGTAGAAGCTGCTACATCCTGGGCTATCCTTATTGTGTTTCCATAGTATCCATAGTGTTTCTTTTTGAGAGCTTGTAATATTTTCTCCTTGGTCTGGGAACTCAGGAGCCTGGGTATAACATCGCTAGGAGTTTTTTTTTGGGGGGGGATCTTTTTCAAGGGGTGATTGGTGAATTCTTTCAAGTTCTATTTTGCCCACTGGTTCTAAAATATCAGGGCAATTTTTCGTGAGAATTTCTTGAAGGATGATTTCTAGATTCTTTTTCTGATCATGGCTTTCAGATAGTCCAATAATTTTTAAATTGTTTCTCCTGGATCTATTTTCTAGGTCAGTGGTTTTTTCAAGGAGATATTTCACATTGCCTTCTATTTTTTCATTTGTTTGCATCTGTTTAATAGTATCTCAATTTCTCTTAAAGTTATTTGCTTCCATTTGATCCATGCTAACTCTGAAGGAATTATTCTCCTCAATGAGCTTTTGAGATTCTTTTTCCATCTGGCAAATTAGACTTTTTAAGGCATTCTTCTCATTTGATTTTTGGGCCTCTTTTGCCATTTGAGTTAATCTATTGTTTAAATTGTTATTTTCTTTAGTCAGGTTATTGACTCTCTTTTCATGATATTCTTGCATCATTCTCATTTCTCTTCCCAATTTTTCCTCCACTTTTCTTATTTGGCTTTCAGAAATCCTTCTTAAGCTCCTGTATGTTTTGTAACCAGCATCCATTTTTTTTGGAAGTTTTTGGTGCAGAATATCTGACTGTGTTGTCTTCCTCCTGTTCCATGCTTTGATCCTTTTTGTCCCCCAAAAAGGAATATAAGCTTGGATTTCTGAGCTTAGTTTGCTTCCTTTGCCTGCTCATAATGCCAGTCAATTTATTTGATTTTTGAGTGACAGTAAAACTCTGCTTTCAAAGGGGAGAGCTTTGTCCCAAATTGCTTGGGTTTTCATAGCTGCTGGAGCTGTTAGGAGGCACAGTCTCTGCATCCCCCACCAGCTTTGGCTCACTGAAAATGCACCTCAGGATCATGACCCAAGATAGCCACCATGATCCAGGCCAGTTAAAGCAAGAGCACTTAGCCTCTGAATAATCACTTGGCCCCCCTGCAATCTGCAGACTGCCAGCTCTGAATCAGCCACATGGAGGCGGCTGTAGGGGCCACTTCCTCCACTTCCTTGCCCTGGGGACACTTGACAAGACATACTTTTGTACCTCAAATTTAGCTGAGTTCCACTGACCTTTCACTTTTTCCTTGTGTCTTATAGATTCATAATTCTGAAAACTGCTACAGCTGCAGGTGATCCACTCTCCCAAGTGATCCAGCTGAGGCTTGTCCTGATGGCCCTGGGCCTAAGCCACAGTTGCAGGCTGGGCTGGGCTGGGATCCCAACACTCTGCAATGAGCCCTTCCCATCCCATCCTAGCATAGGTTGCCCCCAGCAGTAGATATGTTTTTCATTAATTTTGTGCATTCTGCAGCTCTAAAATTTATTTAGAGTCATATTTAATAGGTATTTCAGGTGGTTATGTTGGGAGATGCAGAGTTCTCCTGCTTCTATGCCTCCATCTTGACTCCACCTCCCCTCTTTATTTTTGAAATGAGGTCTTCATTGGTGACACTGGGTGTAAATATTATTTCCCAACTTTCTGCTTTCCTTCTAATATTTATTTCATTGGTTTTGTTTGTACAAAAACTTTTCAATTTAATACAATCAAAATTGTCCACAATGTTCTCTATCTTGTTTGCTTATAAATTCTTCCCTTCTCCATAGATCTAACAGGTAAATTGTTTTTTGCTTCCCTAATTTGCTTATAATTAATCCTTTATGTCTAAATTCTGAACCTATTTTGAACTTATATTAGTATACATTGTAAGATGTTGGTCTATGCCAAGTTTCTACCATACTACACTCAAACTTTCCCAGAAGTTTTTATCAAATAATGAGTTATTATCCCAGAAGCAGGAGTTGAGGTTTATTAAGGAGTATATTACTATAGTAATTTACTATTGTGTCTTCTGTACCCAAGCTATTCCAGTGATCCACCACTCTATTCCTTAGCCACTAACAAGTGTTTTTGATGATTGCTGTTTATAATACAGTCTTACATTGGGTAGGAAGTCCACCTTCCATTGTATTTCTTTTAATTAATTCTCTTAATATTCTGGACATCTTGTTATTCCAGAAGGATTTTATTATTATTTTTTTCTAGTTCTATAAAGTAATTTTTGGTAAAGTGATTGATATGATACTGAATAAGTAAATTAAGTTAGGTAGAATTGTCATTTTTGTTATATTAGCTTGGCCATGAGCTATGGATATTTCTCCAGTTATTTAGATCTGACTTCATTCATGTGAAAAGTGCTTTTTTACTTGTGTTCATATAGTTCCTGGGTTTGTCTTAGCAGTTAGACTCCACAAAATTTTATATTGTCTCCAGTTAATTTAAATAGAGTTTCTCTTACTTTTGTACTTTGCTGGTAATGTATAAGATACTGATGATTCATGTGATTTTATTTTATATACTTCAACTTTTCTATAGTTGTTATTTATTACAAGTAATGTTTATTGGATTTTCTAAGTATACTGTCATACCGTCTGTAACAATTAATAGTTCTGTTTATGCTATATCACTTGGTTGCATACATGTGTAGTAGTGATATTGATTAATTTGTTTCCTTTTTTAACTATGTCTATTTTTGCTTTTACTTTGTCTGAGATCAGCATTGCTTCTCCTGCTATTTTTTTTTTTAACTCCAGGTAAAGCATAACAGATTTTTGCTCCAGCCCCTTAGCTTTAGTATATGTTTCTCTGCCTCAAGTGTGTTTCTTGTAAGCAATATAATGCAATATTCTGTTTTTTGGTCCATTCTGTTATCAGCTTCCATTTTATGGTAGAGTTCATCCCATTCGTGCTGTAGTTGTGATTACTATTTGTGTTTTTCCTTCAATGATATTTTCCTCCTGTCTATCCTTTCTCTCCTTTCACCCTTTCCCTCCTTATCAGTGTTTTGCTTCTCACCACCACTTCCGTTGATCTGTCCTCTCTTCTGGCACCCCTTCACTTCATCCCCTCCTCCATCACTTCCTTGTCAGATAAGATAGATTTCTGTATTCAACTGATTGTGTATATGATTCCCTCATGAACCAACAAAGAAGAGAGATGGGTTGAAGAGATATTCATTGCCCTCCATCCCACTGTCCTCTCCACTATAATAGATTTTCCATGCATCTCCATGTGAAATAATTTATTCTATTCTCCATCTCCCCTCCTTCTGTACCCATTGTACTGATCTTCCTCATTCCCTAATTGTTTCTTAATGACATTCTCTCAAATTCGCCTTATACAGGTGCACTCTGTATTTCTTCCAGCTGTACCATTGGTGACATGCTTTTTAAGAATTTCAAGTATTCTCTTCATTTGTATTCACTTGTAAATAGTTTAGATCTATTAAATATGTGAGGTTTTCTTTTGCCTTTTGTTATGGGAATCTGAAGGTCTTTCCTGCCCCCAGACCTTTTGCTAAAGTGGCTTAAGAGTTTCTGAAAATCTTCCCAGATTTTAAAGTATACTCTGGCCCCTAATAGGCTGAATGTTGTCATGTGGAGCCTGTGGCAGGAGACTTGTTATTTGGGAATGCCCTGCCTCATTACTTTGGGTTTGGGCATTGGGTGAAGAGGGCTGTGACATTCTCTGAGCCAGGAGAAGGCTATATATATGCCCTGATGTGAGGTTTTGCTTTGGCTCTCACTTTGAGAAGAGTTGTGTGATTCGACCAGTGAGACTCTGGGAGACTGTTGAGCCTCCCAGCTTTGAAAAAAACATACATTGATATTTCCCTCTCTGGTAAGTAAATAGGTGTGGATGTAATGGTCAGACAGTTGGAAGCCCATCTACTGATCTGTTTCTCTGTATGATTGTAACTTGTGCTTATAACTTGTGTTTGTATTCTCTGAAGTTCAGGGTGCTGACTTTTTCCCCTGAACTAGGTAAATAATATGTGTTTGATTGACTAAAGTAAGATTGTTAATACATTTTGAGTTGCTCTCCTTTAAAAAAGCAAATCTAAGAACCTGTGCTAGCAGTCACCCTGGGTATTGTAGGGTGCTTGCTGATATACCTTTTTACCTGTTTAGGCTTCCCTTGGGTCTTGATATGAAGGTCTCATTTTTGGTTTAGTTCTGACCTTCTTAAGGAAGATTGAAATCCTTCCATTTTACTGAATGATCTTATTTTCTCCTTGATGTATTACGCTCACTTTTGCTGGGTATGATTCTTGGTTGTAGTCCTAGTTCCTTTGTCCTTTGAAATATCCAGGCCCATGACCTCATATCCTTTAATGTTGCAGCAGCTAAATCTTGTGTAATCCTAATTGTAATTCCCTGAATATTTGCATTTTTCCTTCTGGCTTCTTGTAGTATTTTTTTCCTTAACCTGATAATTCTGAACTTGGAGTATAATGTTCCTTGGATATATATATATTTTTTAATTTTAGGATCTCTTTCCTGAGGAAATAAGTGATTTCTTTCAATACCTTTTTTTGCTCTATAGTTCTAGGACATCAGGGAAGTTATCCTTGACAATTTATTAAAAGTTAGTGTCCAGGTTCTCGTTTAGATTGTGGCTCTTAGGCAGTGCAATGATTCCGATATTTTCCCCTGGGTCTATATGCCAGGTAAATTATTTGTTCCTTTGTTGTTGTTATTGTTGCTGTTTTCCCATGAGGTATTTTAATTTATTTTTGCATTCTTTTAAATTTATTTGATTGAATTTTGATATCTCAAAGACATTAGATTCCACACGCCCCACTCTAACTTTATAGTGCCATTTCCCTCAATAAGCTTTTGTACTTCTTTTTCCCTTTGACCAATTCTACTTTTTAAGCAGTTTCCCAAGTTGTTGACCCTTTTTTACTTTAATTCCATTGCATTATTCCAATTTCTTTTCCCATTTTTCTTCTCCCTCACTTATATGATTTTAAGCTCCTTTTTGAGCTTAATGTGTTCTTTCTAGGCTTTAGACCACTTCTCAATTTTCATTTGGGTTTTACCCATAGATGTTTTTACATTGTTATCTTCTTCTGAGTTTGTGTCTTGGTCTTCCTTATCCCCATAATAACTAGGATCAGATTTTGTTGTTGTTGTTGGTTGCACAACTGTTTTAAGCCTCTGTCCTTTCTCTTAAATTTGATCTCTGCACCTTGTGTGGAAGGGGCACAGTTCCAGGCTTCTTGTGGAAGTGGTTGTAAACCCTGGCTATTTACCTGCTGTTGTGCTGTTCTTGCCCTCAAGCTTCTGGGAGACCTTTAGACTGTTGCTGTGCTGTGGTGGTGTGGTGGGGGCTGGCGGCACTGCTGGGAGCTGTTGGGGTCTCAGATCTTAGTCCTGAACTGGAATACCAGTGGTGGTGTCCAGTCTGTGCTGAAACCTGGTGATGTGTTTCTGCATTTACATGGAGGTACATTGAAGCACAGGGGGTCCGCCCATTTTCTTGTCATATAGGTGTGGGAAACCTATGGCCTCAAGACCACATGTGGCCCTTTAGGTCCTCAACTTCAGCCCTTTCACTGAATCCAAAATTCACAGAACAAATTATCTTAATACAAAGTTTTGTTTGGTACAACTTGGTCAAAAGTAAAAAATGTGCACCAAAGGTCCTAGAAGGCAACATGTGACCTTGAGGCTGCAGATTCCCCATCACTGGAGAGGATGTCTCTTTTTCCTGAAGTACACTAAAGAATATGTTGATTCTCAGATCTATAGCGTGTTAATTCTCCTGGTTATGCAAAGACATGTGGAGACCTCATGTTGGCTTTTGTCTGTTTTGCCACAATAGGGTTCAGCATCCCGCACGGGCTTTCTGAGGCCAGGCTTGCTGCTGGCTTGTGGCATGCTTATTGTTCTAGAATGCACTCCCCTCTTACCCAAGAGAGATGAACTTTTCTTGTTGATCTTCCAAGTTTCTTGGACTAAAAGATTGTTTCACCCCATCTTTTTGTTTCTCTGCTGTTGCCTGCTTTATTCTGGGGCATTATTTTATGGTTATTTGGAGGTGGATGTGAGAGAGTTATAATGATTAACCACTTATTCTGCCATCTTATCTCCCAGAAGTTTAGTGGATCTATTTTAAAAATGACATAATGATTGGTTCCACTTTGTGATTCTTCCCTGGCTGATTTCTTTTATGATCAGTCTATTTTCTCCTAGTTCCTGGACCAATGATTTATAATATGATGCTTATTTGAATGACCTATTAAAAAAAACATTGATAATATCAAGTACAGCAGACAAATACTATTTATATGGTCATTCATTGCATACATGTGTTGTGTAGTGGAAAAGCATTGGATTTGGAATAAGAAGTCCTGTATAACTAATTAATC
>CM053591.1:18575924-18595393 GCA_028646515.1 Pseudochirops corinnae | reverse complement strand
TTTTCCTCCATTTTTTCTTTCTTTTGATTTTGTTATATTGCTTCTTGGTGGCTTGTTGAGTTTGAACTTCCACTTGCCAATTCTCATTTGTAAGGAATTATTTTCTTCAGTGAAGTTTTGTATCTCTTTTTCCATTTATTTAATTCCACTTTATAAGTTGTTTTTCTCCTCAACAGATTTCTGCGTTTTGGTTTTTGTTGTTGTTATTGTTGTTGTTGAGTTGTTTTGGTCATGTCTAATTGTTTGTGATTCTGTGTTTTTCTTGCAAAGAGACTCAGTGCTTTGCCATTTCTTTCTCTATTTTACAAATGAGGAACTGAGGCAAACAGAGTTAAGTAACTTGCTGAGGGCCATATTGCTAGTAAGTGTTAGAGGCCAGAATTGAACTCAAGAAGATGAGTCTTACTGACTTTAGCCCTGACACTCTATGCACTGTGCCACCTAGCTTCCCCTTTGCCTCTTTTATCATTTGGCCAGATCTGTTGTTTAAGGTGTTATTTGTTTCTTTACTTTTTGTGCTTCATCTACCTCTTGAAATCCTTTTCATAATTTTCTTGCATCACTCTCATTTCTTAGACCATTTTTTTTCACTATCTCTCTTATTTGATTTTTAAATGCCTTTTTTGCACTTGTGGGGATTATTTTTTGGCTTAAAATCAATTCACATTTTCTTTAACATTTTAGATGTAGCTGTTTTGACTTTTTTGACTTCTGAGTTTTTATCTTCACCTTTTCTGTCATTTTGGTAACATTTTAAGGTCAGGTTCTTTTTTGTTATTGTTTGTTCATTTTTCCGGCCTATTTCTTAACTTTATATTAAAGTTGGACTATGCTCCCAGGGTGGAAAGGCCACTGTCCCAACCTTCAGGCCTTGCTTACTGCTGTTTTCAGAGGTACTTCTGGGATGTGTAGGTTTTTTGTTGCTTCTCAGGTATTAATGCTCTAAAGAGAGATGTACTCACTGCTCTTTTGACCTGTGCTCTTGTTTTTACCCAGGAAGAAGCCATGTTCTGCTATAGCCACAAATGCTAACAGTTCTCCTGGCCCTTGCATTCTGACTAGGTGTCCCACTCTCTTGAAGGTCAAATTGCTTGAATTCCTTTTGTCTTGGAATTCAAACCAGGGCCCCTAATGCTTCTTGAGTGACCAAAGAACTTCTTTATGTCCTGGAACTATGACCATGTCACCTACTTCCCTGTACTCACAAATGCAAACCGTTTGATACTGGCCCTGTGACCTGGAATTACATATGAACAATGCAACAAGATCCTGAACTGAGTGGCAGCAAAGGTCCCATGGAATCTTCTTTTGATCAGTTGTCTGTCCCTCTGAACCTCCATGGGATAAGAGCTCCAATAGCTGCTGCTGCCACCAAAATAGTCACTCGAAGGACCACTGCTGGGCACATGATAAGGTCTATGATACATGGCCTGTATTGTACAGTCTGCACAGTACTTAATTCATTACCTCCTTCCACTCTACTCTCCCCCTGTCTCTGTGAGACAGAGTTTTCCTTCTGGACTCTTAACTTTGGATGGAAAAAAAAAATGTTTTTTACAAACCTTTCATTGGTTCTGCCATGCCCAGATTTCATGTATGGCCTTATCCTAGAATTTTTTGGAGGGAAATTTGGGAGAGTTCAGCAGATTTTTCAGAACTTCTCCATCTTTGCTTGACACCTAGTTCCACCACTAGTGATATTGGATGTTTCTTCAACTAGTACAGTCAAGATAATACAAAGAGAATGAATATTCCATTGGTTTTCGTGTATCTGTACCTCTGCCTTTAAAATCCCCTTTGAAATTTTGTGCTCTCTCTACCATCTATGTCATTTTTTCACAGGCTATTTGAAAAACTCCTTTCAGAAACTCTCTATCACAAAAAGATGTGCTGAAGAGATAAATCAAGTATCTTTCTAGGTAACTTATGTTGAAAACTTTTCCTAAACTAAATTGAAATTTATGAGATATTAACCCACTTACTAATCACCTATGCAATTATCTTAAATAATAAGGAATTGTTTGCAGTAAGGTAATACAATATACAACTAAAAGGGTTATCTCACATATTTCTATATTCTAGGTTTTATATTCTATATTCAAGGTTTCTATATTCTATAATCTAGGTTTCTATATTCTAGGTTTTATTCATTCACATGTGCACTCATTAGTAGCTTTCATGGACATCTCAACTGCAAAGGATAAAACAAAGAAAGAATCATTAATTTTTCCCCATTCTCTTCAAAGGGGAAAATCCAAGCTTGTCTCTTTCCAGACCTTTTTTTGTTTTTATTAAATACCACTTCACCCATATTCCTCCATGACGAATTGGGGCTCAAAAAAAGCTGTTTATGGGCTGAAAATTGCCATATCAGGTTATGATTACCAGTATTTTCTTGACACAGCTTCTTTCTTCTCACTTTCTACATAAGGAGGTCCTGGGCACTCTAGTCCTTCCATAATTCTTAGGCATTAGTTTTCCCCTAAAATTAGACAATCATTTCCTGAGATCTGATTGGTGCAGGTTTCATATATACAGATACTTGGTTATATAAAGGCATCAAAAGTTTGATTGTATTTAATCAGAGCCTCCAAGACTTGGAATATTTCTGAAGACCAGGAGAGTCACCATGTCTTTCATCATATCTGAGATTAATAAACAAACACATATTTATATGAAGACAATGAGAACCATGTCCAGAAAAGTCTAAATTCCACTGTATCCTTCTGACATATCCTTCTTATGCTAAAGCAAAATATGTCTCATTTTTTAGCCATTTAATGACTTTGGGGTGCTTTTCCTTCCAAGTCTGAACCTGAATGAAAAGAGAATTAATGTTAAAGCCATCCCACTACTTCCCAAGATTGATTCTTCAATGGAATCAGTATAGCATATGTATTTGTGTCCTTATTTCTGTCTTCATCTACAACTCAAAAAGAAGTTACTCAGCACTAATTAATAATGTACGGTGCCAATGGCCCAGAGTTGTCACTATGATAATGCAGACTATTTTTTCCCTCTCATCACCACTGGAAAGTTCATGATGAACGTTGATAACCTGTTACCCCGTAAAAGTAGACATTAATCCAAACCTTTGTGTAAGAAAATAAGACAATGGGTATTAAATGATTGCTATTTTGGTTTTTCTTATTTGTTCACAACAGCAGAATCCAAATAAATGCAAATTTTACTGTGCTTTTGTGCATTGAGGGCTAATACATCATAGCCAATATGCTGAATTCAACATCTATCCATGTGTTTATGTGTTTGTAATCTGGACAGACATGTCCAAATTGGCAGATCATTGTAAAAGAGAACAAATAAAAATGCAAAGAGCATATTTATAATTTCAAAACTAAAAGGAAATTAGGAAACATGGTTTTGTAGAAATAGATTTCCCAAAGCAGATTCAGAAAAAGATGTGCTGACTGCCCAAACTTGGCACACAGAAAGATTCACAAGACAACAAAATCAGTCACTGAGGCTTTTGCAATGCTGCACTAATGAAATACTAATCAAATCCTGGGGGCAGATGCACGAAATATGACTCTGGCTGACTTTTGCACATATATTATTCATGTTCTTCAGGATTTCAAGATACCTTAAAACAAATGGAAACATATAATCGAACATCACATTTGAGAAACTGAAGAGACTTCCCAGGGGAGTTTCATGTTAGAGGTTAACTGTAAGTAGCAGAAGCCAAAAAATATGTCCAGTGTTATAAACACATATTTTCTGTCCTATTGTTGAAGGCTAAATGCATGATATCTTTGCCAAGTAAGAAAGATTGAATTTCCTTGGTCATTATTTTGGGCATGGGATATTCCGTGTCACTGTTTTTCCTTCTTTCTGAAAAAAAATGCATATTGTATATAATATGGCAATATTTTTTATTCTACTGTAAAACAGTCATTCAAGATTTTGTAAAGAACTGCAAAAAAAAAGTAAAGTGACCCACACTAGAAGTCCTCAAGCAAAGGGTTGTCATATTTATTAGCATGGCCATTCTTGCTCAGGTATAAGTTGAACGACATAGTTTCTGTTAGTCTTTCTTATTAGAGATTGCATAATTAGTGATCAGTGACCCAGTTGCTCCTTAAAATCAATTTTTTTAATTAGGTTGGAGAGAATACCTAAAATTGCATGCTACATATTGCAGTATAAGTATGTTTGTACACTCTATAAACTAGCAACAAAAGCTGGAATTTCAATCTTACTAAGATGTGTACAAATTAGAGATCTACAATTACCTATGAGCTGAGAAAATATGTGATGTCAACTTTAAAGTTAAAAGTTACAATGTCATAATTGAAATGTTGATGGTGTTCTGAGAGTCTTATAACTTTACAGCTGATACGTAATAAAAATAATGAGGAGATATGTGGTAGATTTATACCTGTGAATCCACTGCAAGAGACATATAGTTGCCATAAATATTTCTCTTTCCTCTCAGCTGGGGTTGCTTGTGGCAGGTACTTTGGCTTTATTGTATTTTTGCCAGTAAGAAAAGTCACCTTCTGACATATTTTCACTCTCTGTATTATAGAAATTCCAGCAATGATCAACTGACAGACAGGGATACAGCCAGTAAACATTGAATAACTTCATACCAATAGATACTAGGTATCCTTTATTATAATTGATTCACTCTTCCCCTCAGGATATTTTAATACTTATGTTTAATTAATTCATTTCTATACTGATTTCATATATATTCTCTTTTATCTTTTTCACATTATAAATATATTCCCCTTTTTCCTGAGGTTATTTATGATTTACTAATAGAGAATTAAGTTATGCTTAACATAAAAACGAATTATATAAAATACATTATTGTGATTTTTTCATCCAATATTGCATCTACATATTTAGAACTATAATTTAAGTGAAAACAAAAGAAACACAGTTTATTTTTTCAAAGTTAACTTCAAGGTAATAATTTATATGAGTTGGAAAAAATAATCTGCATAGAGGTATAGTGGATAGAGAAGAGTCGAAAACATTGTATAACCTGAAGGTATCTTCCACCTCTGACACATACCGACTGTGTAATCTTGACCAAGTCACTTAATTTGATAGCATTATAGGGCAACTCACTAAGTGTATAAATTGTAAAGAATGTGTAGACCTGCTTTATTAGAGAGGATTTCTTCAACCTATACAAGTGAAATTTCATTTACACATTCTTGTCTTTATTCTATGCACCTATGAACCCTCTTCCAAGGGGCACTGTCATGAAAACCAGGGTATAAAGATTAATATGTGGGGAAGTCTGAAGAATGTTGTCTCAGATATTATCCATAGTTCCTCAGACTTTCAGTTCTTTTGTCCTTGGCAAATTTTTCATGCACAGAAAATGTCATATTGCCAAGATGGTAAAGAACAAAGAATGGGAACCCAAAAGTTACCCCATGTATCTCTGCCAAATTCACAAAGAATTGGTATACTAGTCATTGTCCTTTTAGAAATGAAGGAGGGAAAACAAGGAAGACTGAAGTCTCATGACATGGAGTCCATAGACATGATCAGGCCATAGATCAGGTAAGGCAATTATCTACATTGAAAAAACTAAGACAGTCTATACTGTGATATCTGTCCTTCCTTGGCAACCCTGAAGCATTTTAAAATATGTTTGTTTGTTTGTTTTAACATCTTTGGTCACATTTTTCCCATTTTCTCCTCTTTAGTGGGCAATGGAAAATAATTGACATACACACACACACACACACACACACACACACACACATACAACTATGGTACTGGGCTAAATTTTGAGCCCTTCTCTATGCTATGTTTAATGAATTTTTATATTCCTATTAGATTTGACATTCCTATTTTTTTCCAGATAATAAAAAGTCCAACAATGACTAATGTATGAACTAGTATTAAGTATTAACCAATACTTAATAAATGCCCTGCCCCCTCCTTTTGATTTTGGTAGGGAAAAAACCAGTTGCACCAGATGAACAAGGGTGTATGAATTGTGGTCTCTTTTGGAAATTTAATTTTCTTAATTTTCTTTTTCCCAAAGTCCCTGCTTTTCCAAACTTTTTTTCACCCTCAGTGTTCAAGGTATAACTATCCTTCCAATCACCATGTTCATAGGCTTAGTGCCATTTTCTAATCCAAAACTGTACATAATTAGGTAAGAATCCTAAATAGAAGAAATAAAAATCCAATAGAGTATAGAAAATGTCAATATATGGTTTTCTAAGCCAAAATGCAACATGGTTGGGATATTTCTGTATTGTTAAGTTATCACCTTTCTATTTAAGCTTAATATCATAGCTCTAATCCTTACCCTTTCTCACCTCCCTATGTAGTCAGTGTTTACATGTCACTTCCATCTCCACAATATCTCTTGTATCTCTTTCATTTTCTATTCACAAGTGTACCACATTTCCCCCAGTTTCATATCATCTTCCATACAGACTATCAAAATAAACTCCTAATTGTTCTTCTTGATTCAAGTTTTTCATTTCTTTAATTTATTCCCCATAGAGCTGCCAAAGTGATTTTCTGAAATATAATATTTTCTTAAATATCACTCCCCTACTTAATAAAATGTAATGACTCACTATTGATTCTAGTATCAAGTATTTCACTTTCAGTTCACCCTTTTAAAAAATTCTATGTTGTATAATTCATATACTGTATATAATTGTTAGTACTATACAATGTGCATATACGGAAACACATTCAGACATATATGAAAAAATAAGACAATTTTATAATACAGACAACTACCAGAATATGTGTTTATGTATTCCCACGCATATATGTGTGTTTAAATATACACATATTCAAATATATGTATATACACATATATGCACATATTGTGAGGTATATACATACTTACACACATAAACATACATACATGCATACATAGACATGCACATACTAATGGGACAAATAACCACAATAATTTGGAGATCTTTCTATTAGAGGAAAGAACAGAAATGCAGAAATAACTAATTAATTATAGTAAAATATAGAGTTAAAATGTGTAAGAAGAAATGTCTATTTCCAGACCGTGTTGTCTGTGCTCTGATCATGTTATCCATCTCCCTCTCACTAACATTTATACAATTGCCCTGCAGAATTAGTCTTTAATAGGACTCCACTTCATCTTTCTTAGAACCAAGTTACTCTTCCATCTCAAATTTATTTCCAAATTAGGCCACCTATTCTCACCATTTTCTAAGTTTCTTCTTTGTATACTCGGCTCACATTAAAATGTAAGTTCCTTAAGTATAAGGAAATATTGTGCTGATTTATATTTACATCCCTAGCACATAGTGTTTTATTCATACTAAGTATGCAATGAATTATTTTTCATTCACTTATTTCTCCATTTATTCATTCCATATTTTAGGACAAGATAAATTCTGGAACTTCTTTATCCTACCAAACTCTCTCACACATTAATTCTGTTTCCTTAGTTAGACTGGCTACATGTCCTCATCAAAGTGTTATGCTTATCCCTGACTGCCACTGGGGTGACTTTTTAATGTCATTGGTTTCAGCTTTGGTGTACATACTCTTTACAATCGCCCCCCCCAAGATTATTAGCTAAGAATCAGTTAGCCAGCCTTTAATGAGTTTTCAGTAAGCTGTTTAAATACAGCAGCTCGTAAAAAATATTCCCCCCCCTGCAAAAAAAAAAAAAGTCTTGGATGAACTCTTCTCTAAATACGTATATAGTAAAGGGAACATGATTTAAACTTGCAAAGTGCTTGTGGATAAGTGGAAACTCAAAGTTACTTGTTGCTAGAAGTTCTTTCGATCAATGTGTGGAGCATTCCATAAAATCTCTGTAAACATGGTATATCCTCTTTTCTGGCTTCCTCTTTGAGCCACAAGTCAAATTTGTCCTTGTCTTCTGATTATGCAGATCTTGTTGACATTCTATCCAGGGATAGCATTGAGAATACTAAGAAGGAAGACAGAGAGGACTAATATATTCTGGAATCTTTAAAACTGGCAAGATTTTTCTCTGGTCCAAAGAATAAGGGGAAGTAACTATACCTGAAGCTGAAAACAAACCCTCTCAGCAATCCTCTTCTCCCAATAGTTACTTCTCAAAGGGTTCAGGTAGAACACTACACTCATTATAATTTCTGTAATATTTCCTCTTTACAACTCACTTGATAATTCATTGGGGAGCCTTGAGATATGGTCAAATTTCCTTGGCTTATTCAGATAAATAATTCTAGTGTATTGTCATTCTAGTCCCAAGGCCTTTTTGCATTTATGCTTTTCACTGATAAATTGAAATATAGTCTCACCTAGTTATCCAAAACAAAGTGGTTCAAGGAATTATTAACCCACCCTTACATATATTTCAGCCATATATGCTGTGATATTTGAAAAGATCTATGACTTCATCCATGTGGACATTCTTTCCAGTTATGGCTACTGATCACAATATATCCATGCTTGCTCATCAGGTGAAACTCTAGTCCAATCTGTCCTTTCTCACTTTCTCTCCACAACTTGAATGAACTGAGGAAGCTGTCTGGTGATTTGCCCCTCACTCTGAACTTGTGATCAGTTCATCTTCTTTTTTTGAGAATATATTTGCTGAGAGATTTTGTGGTTCTTTATTTTTCCATGGATTTCAAGATGTTCGATGCTTCTTAAATTATGTCTTCAACCTGTTTTCAAGGTCACTTGTTTTTGCTATGAGATATATGTATATATTTGTGTATATGTATGCATAAACATGTATATGCATATATGTATATACGTGATTATATAATCATGTATACACATATGTGTGTATGCACACACACATATGATTATATAGTCTTTCTTTTTTTCTGGCTAGAACATAATTTTATTATATATATATATATATATGTATATATGATTTTTAGTTCTTTTCAAAAACTCTTAATTCATCCCCTCCAGGATTATATCTGAAACT
Source organism: Pseudochirops corinnae (assembly GCA_028646515.1). Classification (NCBI taxonomy): domain Eukaryota; kingdom Metazoa; phylum Chordata; class Mammalia; order Diprotodontia; family Pseudocheiridae; genus Pseudochirops; species Pseudochirops corinnae. Next base: position 18,586,461 of record CM053591.1, on the reverse strand, counting down.
CATTTCCAAGATGTGTTGTTGTATCAGCAAGCACCCTAGAATACCTAGGGCGGCTACTAGCACAGGTTCTTAGATATGCTTTTCTAAAGGAAAGCAACTCAAAATAGGTTAACAATCTTACTTTAATCAAACATATTATTTACCTAGTTCAGGGGGAAAAGTCAGCACCCTGAACTTCAGAGAATACAAACAGAAGTTACAAAGAATCAGAAAAACAGATTAGAAGACAGCTTCCAGCTTCTGACCATTACATCAGTTACCTATTCAGTTACCAGAGAGGGAAGCACCAACATCTGGGTTTTTCACAACCGGGGGGCTCAACGGCTGCCCAGAGTCTCTTCTGGCCAAATCACACAACTCTTCTCAAAGTGAGCCCAAAACCAAAACCTCACATCAAGGCATATATATAGCCTTCTCCTGGCTTGGAGAATGTCACAGCCCTCTGGACCCATGGCCCAATCACAAAGCTACAAGGCATGGGCATTCCTGAGAAACAATCCTGGTGCCACAGGCTCCACGTGACCACATTCAGCCTTTTAGGGAAAAGAGTATACTTTCAAATCTGGGAAGGCTCTCAGTGTCACGTAGCCACTTTAGCAAAGGGACTAGGGGCAGGGAAGATCTTCAGATTCCCATAAGAGTTGTTCTTTGAGGTCTTGCTTATGTTATTTTGGAGTCACCTCTTTCAAATTTGGATCTTGAGCATCCCTATTATCCTAACTATGATGCAACTGTTTTTATTTTATTTTCTTCTTATTCTTCCACCCTATTTCCTGGTTTTCACTTTCTGTTATGGCTGTGCTCCATACAATTATGGGGTGGAATGTCTAGGTTGAACTTTTGTTCTCAAATCTTTATCCTGCTTTCTTGAGAATATTGAGTCATATTGTTGCTGTTGTTCCTCCCTCCCACTCTCATGATCTTAGTGACTGCTTCAGGCTGGAGCTATGTGAAAGCTTTCAGTGCTTGTAAAATGCTCTAATCCAAGGAAAAATCTGATCACTGCCCTCCTGATCTGAGCTATGCAAATTAAAGATCTTGTTTTGGGTGTGCACAATAATCTTCTTTGTCTCTTCATTTAATTTAAGAAACATTTATTAATAACCTAGTATATGCTAGGCACTTTGTTCAGTATTGGGGAGACAAGGAAAAATAGAGTTCCTCTTCTCAAGGAGCTTATCATCTAGTGGGGGAGGAAAACACACAGAAATAAGTGGGAGAATGCGCTAATGCCATCAAAAGATTCTGACATGGAGGCATGTTCTTCTGCTGAGTGTAAATCAAGCAGAGGTATTGATTCAAAACAAAAAATCACCTGCAAAGTTCTGAGACTTCTATAAAGGAGGACATGTCTAGAGTTTATTGCTTCACTCTCCAGCTCCCTAATCTTAAAGAGAGGCAACTGAAGCAATTGAGAAGGTGTTGATTATTTTAAAAAATGTAGTAAATTGTCATTTAGTAAATCAGAGATTTCCAGTGATTAGTTTATCCTGGGAAAGGTATGATGTTCTATGGAATAGAAATTACATAGAGTCCCTGATAGAAAATAGAGTTAGCAGCAAAGTTCTGGAACTTCTATTAAAAAAGGGGATTGGGAGGAGTTTATTATTCCATTCTCTCATCCTCTAATCTGAAGAAATATACAACTAAAGAAACTTTTTGTAAGTTCCAGTAGTCTGATGTCAGACATAACCACTAACAAGCAACTGGAAATTTCTGCAACGCTTATAAATCTGTTTCAGTATTCAGAAATGAAGGGAGTTTCAAACCATTTCCTTGCTTAGTTCTGTGGTCAAGACCACAAGCTACTCCTTACTTCTCAACTTAATCCTTACTTGATATACAGCCAAAAGTTTACCACCACTTCTTGTTTTGTTATAGCTTCCCTAGTCCTGCCATTAGCTAAACTTCCCTGGATTTGTGACCCAGAACTGGATGTTTAATGGCAGAGCAGCCAGTTTGTACCTTTTCCTACATTCTGAAAAAGCTAGGAATGTTGCTGTATGTGGCTGGGAGCTCTTCATTCCCTTGGTTTTTAGCCTTGGTCCCTTTGCTCATAAATGTTTCTCAAAATATGTCCCTGGTCAAAACCTGTTCCCAGTGTACACAAATCTCTCTATCTCTCTATGTTGACCTGGGTAAGAGAAACACAACTGAAATGCATTCTTATATTTTCTTAGCAAAACTCAATCTTGTATATATTCTAGATTTTTGTGGAGGAGTCATGTTAGAGGAGCTCATTGCATTTTTTCCTGCAATTCTATTCTATCATCTATTTCTTTGACTACCTTTGCTCCACTTCTTTTTTTCTTATTTGTTATTTCTTGCTACATACTTATAAAATTAAATTACACTTCACCTTGATTTCATTGAAAAGCTTCTTTATATTTATTCCTGATTGATCCTCATCAGGTTAGTTAGCAAAGCCTTCTAACATTTGACTGTTTCTCTGACACTCAACTGCAAGTTTTTTATGATCTGTAAAAAAGATTTAAATGCACTAAGGGAGTTCAAAATAAAAATAAAAAAAAAACCAAAAAACTTTGTAAATTCTTTTGTTTTATTATTCAGAATATGAAATAAAAGATTTTATAAAGGCAAAGCATTATAAATTTGTATAATCAGATTTGTATAAGTACAAAACAAGACAATAAATATTGATTAGGGTTAGAATAATTGTGTGCTTAGAGATTTAAAAAAAAAACCCTTCAGGCAATACTTAGAGCATGGTAGCATTTGAGAAATATTTGCTATCCAAAGACAGCTGAATAGCCATTTAAGTATGAATACTGAAGACATAGGCCAAAGCTTTTGTAGCCAAAAGAGAATTGTGAATCCTCTACAAAGAATTCTGAAAGAAGACAAAATATTTTCCAACTTTTCATACAATTGTCCCTTTGTGTGACCAATTAACAGGTGAAAGGGAGAAAGGAACCAAACACAGTCACTTGCAGAGTAATTGAGTCGGCACAGATCTGTAGAGTGATTGAGAGGAAGAGAGAAAGTGGTATTTTTTTCTAAGTCTTGCTTCAAATGAAAGAAAGTCTAAAGCATGTGATATTTCAAGTAGCTTTACATGGGGAAAGGTGGGCAAGACACTATCCCTGGGATCTTGAAGGCTCTAATTTTTTTTTTTTTCTGTATGAGCTCATTTTCAAGATGAAGTTCCGATTTTAGGTGGGAAAAGTGGGGACAGCTTGGTGACAGTGGATTTTTTTGGGTGTTGAGGTGTTATCAAGGACTTAGTGTCTTAGTGACCTCTGGTATAGCAATGCCAATTTGGGGAAAGTAATGACTTCCTGTTTGTCCAATTAGATAGCTTATATAGCTGGAAAAATTAAAGAATAATTTGATTACAACTGCAATGTAGGAAGCTATTAAAGGGGTCATCAAGATGTATTGGAAAGAACCTAATCTAAGTCTATCTAAATTGGTTATTATTGAACCATTCCCACCCACATACACAGACCACCTTACACTCACTTTTCCGCACAGAAGAATAGAAACTTGTTGGGGGTAATGAGCAGACCCAGACTTGTAAATATGAGTGGAAATATCATCATAGTCAATGAAATTAATTCATGGGAATGTCTGAGGATGGAAGATGGCAGAGTAGAGAAAACATTTAGCTCTCCCAATATTCCCCTACAAATAGCTTTAAAATAGTGCCTCAAATCAAATTCTGGAGTAGCAGAGCCAACAAAAGTGAGACAAGTTTTCTATCTCATGACAACTTAGGAGGTTGAAAAGAGAGTCCTGTGACAAAGGGGAAGAGGATAGACCAGAGTCCATATGGATGAAAGACCAGAGGTGGGTCTAGGTGCTGATTACAGAAGCAGCACCAATTACCAGAGCTTTCAAGCCAAGGACAGTATGGAGATTTGGAAACCTGTCAAAGACTACAAGGTAGCCTTGTGCTAACGTTGGATATAGGATGAAACACAGGCAAGTCCGTTTCCTATCTACAGTCACTTCAGGATAATAATTTAAGGCCAGAGAGGAGCACTTTCAGTCAAGAAGAAGTGGAGGCCCAGAAAGGCAATAATATTTCCAGTGTCAAGGAAGGAGGAAACTTGAGGAGCAGTATCAATTGCAATGCCTAGGGATTAGGTGTCCTTCTGGCATGAGTGCACACCAAGAGATACATGAGCACAACTCTTCCAATATCACACCATCTTGGAAGCAATGAAAACTTTTAAACACCCAGAATTGTCATTGAAAACAGCAGTGCAGACACAGCCACCTTAAATACCCATAAAATATGACTCTAAACAAATTTTAGGGCTCTAAAACTTACACAAATACACTTCCTGCTGAAGGCAGCTTGGGTAGAAGGGACCCTCTCAGTGCTGGGAGGCCCTGGGGGTGGCCAAACAAGCCAAGCCGAGCCACAGCTGGAGCTTCAGGAGAATGGATCAGTGGCAGCTGTGGTAGTTTCCAGAATTATCAAGTCATAAGAAATAAGGACTAAGTGAAAGGTCAGTGGAACTCAGCTAAACTTTGGGGAGAAAAGTAGGTCCAGCCAAACTGTCTCCAGGGCAAGTAAGCTGCAGAAGCAGAGGCCCTGCAGTTGCCTCCACATAGCTGCTTCAGATCTCCCAGCCTGCAGACTGTAGGGGGGCCAAGCAATTGTTCAGAAGCCAAGTGTTCTTGCATTGAGCAGCCTGGATCCTGATGGTAGTCTTGGGTGCTGGTCCTGAGGTGTGTTTTCAGTGAGCCAATACTGGTGGGGGCTGCAAAGAAATGGCATCCCCCTAAAAGCTCCTGCAGCTGGGAAAACCCCAGCAATTTGGGAAAGAGCTTTCCCCTCTGGAAGCAGAATTCCACAGAGCTAAAAGATCATTGACAGTCCATCATGAGCAGGCAAAGGAAGCAAAGTAAGAACACCAACCAAATGCTAGATTCCTTCTTTGGGGACAAGAAGGATCAAAGCATGGAATGGGAGGAAGACAACACAGTCAGACTCCCGCACCTAAAGCTTCCAGGAAACATGAAGACTGCCTAAAAGCCATAGACCACTTTAAGAAGGATTTTGAAAACCAAATGAGAGAAGTAGAGGAAAAATTGAGAACAGGAATAAAAATGATGCAAGAAAATCATGAAAAGAGAGTCAACCACCTGACTGAATAAAATAACACTTTAAAAATGGATTAACTCAAGTGACAAAAGAGGCCCAAAAAACCAATGAGGAGAAGAATGTCTTAAAATGTCTACTTTACCAGATGGAAAAAGAATCACAAAAGCTTTCTAAAGAGAATAATTCCTTCTGAATTAGAGTGGAGCAAATGGAAGCAAATGACTTTATGAGAAATCAAGATACTATTAAACAGATCCAAACAAATGAAAAAATAGAAGGCAATGTGAAATATCTCCTTGAAAAAACCACTGACCTGGAAAACAGATCCAGGAGACACAATTTAAAAATTATTGGACTACCTGAAAGCCATGATCAAAAAAAAAGTACTTAGAAAGCATCCTTCAAAAATTCTCAAGAAAATTGCCCTGATATTTTAGAACCAGAGGGAAAAATAGAACTTGAAAGAATTCACTGATCACCTCTTGAAAAAGATGCCCAAAAGAAAACTCTCAGGAATATTATACCAGGTTCCTGAGTCCCCAGATGAAGGAGAAAATATTACAAGCTGCCAAGAAGAAACAATTTGAATATTGTGAGAACACAATTAGGATAACCCAGGATCTAGCAGCTCCTATATTATGGGAATGAAGGGCCTGGAATATGATATTCTGGAGATCAAGGGAGCTAGGATTAAAACCAAGAATCACTTATGCAGCAAAATTGAGTATAATGTTCCAGGGGAAAATATGGTCATTCAGTGAGGTGGAGGACTTTCAAACATTCTTGCTGAAAAAAACAGAATTGAAAAGAACATTTGATACTCAAATACAAGAAGCATGAAAACGTAAATATGGAAAAGAAATCATAAGGAACTTATCAAAGTTGAACTATTTCCATGCCAACCTGGAAAAGTGATAATTTTAACTTATGAAACTTTTCTCAGTATGAGGATATTTGAAGGGAATACAAATGTATATATACATATACTTACACATATGTCTATATAGGAAGGTTTACATATGCATACAAACACATATCTGAGTATGTATATATATGAATACATAGGAAGCACAAGAACAATTGAATAGGAAGGGACAATACTCTAAAAGGTGAAATTCTGAGGTGGGAGTGGATTAGAATGAGAGGAGACAGGGAGAGACAGAATGGGGTTAATCATCTCATAGAAGAGGCAGAGGATAATCATTACAATGGAGGGGAAGAACAGGAAGGCAAAAGGGAAAGAGTCAACCTTAATCTCATTGAACTTGGCTTTGGGAAGGAACAACATAAACTCTAAACTGGGTATCTTGCCACACAGGAGAGTAGGGGGGATGGGGATGAGAGGTGGGATGACAGAGGGGAGGGCAGGGAGAGGAGGAGAGCTGATGGAAGTACATACTTCTGTAAAGGGACAGGGACAGGGTCAGGGTAGAGAATAGAACGAGGGAGGGTGAGGCTGAGATAGGAAGGAGGGACATATAATCAGTCTCTCACAATATGCCCACTCTGTAGAGGTTCTGTGTAATTACACATGCACAGTCTGTACTTAATTGCTTGTCCTTCCAGTGGGGGTGAGTGATGAGGGAGGAAAAGAAAGAATCTAGAATTTAAAGTTCTATAATGAAATGTTAAAAATATATACATATATATATATATATATATATATATATATATATATATATACAATTGTTATTATTATCATTATTATTATTAACTACATCCAACTGGGAATTAAGATACACAGGCACTGAGGATTCATCCTGCCTTACCAGAAAGTCAGAGGGGCAAGAGAGAGGACATAGGAGAGAGCAGATTGGGGAAAGGGTTATACTGTGGGATGGCTGTTTTGAGGTGTTAGATAGGGGAAAGATGGGGAGAAAATTTGTAATTCCAAATGTCATGAAAATGAATGATGTAAACAAGAAAATAAATAAATTAACTTAAAAAAAAAAGAAAACAGCAGTGCAAAAAAGGATAAAGCTTCAGAGAGTGTCCTTTCACCCTGTACACTAGGAGCAAAGCTAAATATTAGCATAAAGTTCCAAATCAAAAATTAAGTTTGAAAAATGAGCAAATAACAAAAGTTACTAGGGTTACAAAAATCAAGACACAAACTCAGAAGAAGACAATAACATCAAAACACCTACAAACAAAGTCTCAAATGAAAAAAGAAATATGAATTTGACACAAATCCAACAAAAATTATTGAAAATGCTCTTTAAAAAAATAAAAGTTGTAGAGAAAAATTAAGTAAAGAAATGAAGGCAAAAAGATAAATATGAAAAGATAATTAACAACTTTGTAAATGAGGCACAAAAGTTTTGAAGAAAATGACTCCTTAAAAATCAAAATTGACTAGATGGGGAAAATGTACAAAAATGTGCTGATGAAAATAACTCTTTGCAAAGCAGAATTGACTAAATGGAAAATGAGGTACAAAAGCTCATCAAAGAAAATAACTTCTTAAAGATAAAAATTGGGCAAGTGAAAAATCAATAAACAAAAAACAAAAAGATAAAAAAATTAGAAGATTCTGTCAAATATCTCATTGTAAAAGCAACTTAATTAAACCTATGTCAGAAAAGAATTGAAACAAATCATCAATGAACTCTCTAAGGAAAACGACCTTAGAACCACATGGATTTAAAAGCAAATTCTACCAAATATTCAAGGAAAAAACAATCACAGTACTATATACAATTTTAAAAATGACAAAGGTATCATACCAAATCATTTTTATATTATGAACATGATTTTGATACCTAACTCTGGGAGAACAAAAGCAGAGAAAGAAAACTATAGACAAATTCCTTAAAGAATATTGAAAGAAAAATTTAAATAAAATTCTAAAAAGGAAATAACAGCAATAATAGCAATATGTCACAAATACCTTAGATTATGAACAGGTCTGTTTCACATCAGGAATATAAGATTGGTTCAATATGCACAAAATTATAAGGAAAAAGTATCATGTCAATAACAAAAAGTTATATAGATGTAAATGTAAATTACACGTAGAGAAAGCTTTTTGACAAAATGTAATATCCATTCCCATTTAAAACATTAAGAAACAAGGTAATCAATGGAACCTTTCTTCAGAGGATAAGTGTTAATCTATCTAAAACCAAGAGCCGATATTATCTGGATTGGGAATAAACTTTAACCCTGCTCAATAAAATAAGGAGTAGAAAAAAAGATGTCTATTATCTTCACTATTATTCAACATTGTTTTATAAATGGTAGCTATTATGATGATAGGGAAAAAGAAATTGAAATAGTGAAAATAAGTAATGAGACAGCAAAAAAATCCCTGTGTGTGTGGATCATAAAATGATATATTTACTTGAAATAATATCTTTAGCACAGTTGAAAGATAAAAACTAGCTCACATAAATCACCAGAATTTCTATATTAAGCCAACAAAACCAAATAAGGAGAGGTAGAAAGGGAAATTCTATTAGATAAGGTCAAAATGGGCATGCGATTTAAATATAAAAGGTGATGTGATAAGGAAATTAAGGGAGTGTGGGAAAATGTCCATTTCAAATCTATTAATACAAGAGGAATTTAAGACCAAACAAGAAATAGCATTATGGGAAATAAAATAGATTATTTTGATTAATTCAAATTAAAAATATTTTGCACAAACAAAATAATGCAGGCAAAATTAAATGGAAGATGGGACAAAATATTTTCAAGTAGTTCATCTGATAAAGATTTCATTTGCCAAATACGTAGGGAACTCACTTGAATATCTGAAAATAGGAATCATTCTTCAATTGTTAAATGATCAAAGGATATGAACACGCAGTTTTCAGATGAAGGAATCAAAGCTATCAATGGATAAATAAAAATAATATAATTCCCTTTTTATTAGGGAAATACAAATTAAAATAACTCTGAAATACCACCTTATGTTTATCAAATTGGCTAATATGAAAGATTGTGGAAAGCAATTTATAAAACTGTGTAGACTCTTTGGCCCAAAAAGACAAGTACTAAATCTATATCCAGAAAACATGAATGAAAAAAGAAAATTAATTTTGTTCAGAAATATTTATAACAGCCCCTTTACTCGAGGCAAATAAATGGTCATTTAAGGGATGCCATCATTTGAGAAATTACCAAAAAGTTGTGGTATGTGATTGAGATGAAATACTATGGTGATATAAGAAATGGCATTCGGGATGGCTTCAGAAAAAGAAACAAACAAACAAACAAACTGAGAACACTTATCAACTCATGCAAAGTATGGTAAACAGAACCTGAAGAACATTGCACAGCAATAGCAAAATTGTAAAGATGATCACCTGTAAAAAAACAAATAAATAAAAATTATTGCCGTCATCAAGACAATGATCCATGACAATTCCAAAGTACCAATCATGAAAAATATTATCTACCTGGGTGGGGGGAGGGGTAAGGTGGGGAGGAAGATAAATCTGCATGCTAATTGGAGCAGATTTTTTTACTTTCTTCAGTTTTTTTAAATTTTATTTTCTCTGTATTTTCTTTTGTAACATGACGAATAAGCAAATATGTTTTGCTTGACTTGACATTTATATTTAATATTGAATTACTGTTTTTTCAAAAACATTAGATGGCAAAAGGGAGTGAGAGATTTTAGAACACAATTTTTAAAAAGTGGTTGCTAATATTATTTTTCATGTAATTGAAAGGTATTTAATAAAATAAAAACTCTAAAAGAATTAATAACAATTTTCATAGATTAATATTGACTTTGGCTAATTGTAGAAAATTTTGTTTTAAAATTTCACCATACCTTTATATAATGGTTTCTTGCCAGTAATATGAAATTCAAATAATAGGTTTTTAAAATTATTTGAGACCATAGAGACCATCTAGCCCATCCCTCTCAATTTATTTTTTTAAGAAAATAAATCTAAGATCAAGGAGTTTAGTTACCTTATCTACTCCTCACTATTCTTGCACAAGTGAACACACTCATCTATATGCACTGTACACACCAGCATACATGCAAACACACAATGGCCCAAAGCTCCACTGAGTAATTTATTAAAAGAGGTGAACCAAAATGAATTTTTTTTTTCTGACCATAGTTATCAGCACTATAAAAATGTTTTCAACCACATGATGGCTCTTGGATGTTAATTGATATTGGATACTTAGCTATCTTGTATACTGTATATTAATTCCTTTAAGATCTTAATATATACTTCATTTTACTTTTGTGGAGTTTTTTTTTTTTTCCTAAAGAAATCATTTCCATACTATTGTGCTATAAGAAATGGGATGGAGAAGGACTTCATAATTACATGGAGAGGCTTATACGAACTGATGCTAAGTGAGAACAGCAGAACCAGGCAAAACCTGTACACAATCACAGACACATCGTACATATGATGACCAACCTTGATAAATTGGATGATGCTCAACAACGCACAGCTAAAGAAAACTTTACAAGCCTCAGGATGGAAG
>CM053591.1:18548888-18575824 GCA_028646515.1 Pseudochirops corinnae | reverse complement strand
GGGGGGGGGGGGGAAGAGAGGAGAGAAAATCTGAAACTCAAGTGATTGTGGAACTGAATCTTGTAAATTAAAAGTAAATGAGTAAATTAAAAAAAATAAAAAAAAGAAATCATTTCCAAATGTTCTTAGATGATATCTGATTTATTATCAAAGTGCTAATATAATCTTCCCATATAGAACTCAGTTTTAACTTGAATTATGAAATCATATCCAGTTTGTAGTTAGAAGAATTGAAGGTATCAAAAACAAAACAACAAGGTTTTATTTTAAAATGCATGAATAAATGTACAAATTTAATTTACTATTAAGTTGTATTTAATACATCAAATGCAAATCCCAGAGTACATTGTTTTCCATAGCATAGGCCATTTTTTCTAATCAAAATTCAATAACCCTGCCAGAATGGTACACTGAAATAACTGGATAAACAATGAGAAAACCTAAACTCAATGATTAGTTCTGCCACTCAATAACTGTCTGATCCTAATCAGTTCATAGCTCTTAAAGTCAGATTTTTCATCTGCAAAAGATAGTGTAATATGTTCACTGTTCACCTCAAAAGGTTGTTGTGAGGAAAATATTTTTCCAATAACAAAGTTATCTTTGCATATGAATTTCTGTTACTGTGAATTAATATTGTTCTTGTTTTCTTCCCTGAGAGTGATAAACATTACTGAAAAGGTATAGAAAATGGACAAAAATATGAATTCAAAATTAAAATTAGAGAATCAGAAAGGCCTTCTCTAGACCAAGAGTCAAACAAATGAGAAAGTGATCACTAAACTTTACAAAATGTTCCCTGTAGGATCCTAATTGACATTATGGTGTTGTATCATGTTTTCTTTTATTTAAAAATATGTGCAAATTACATAAACAAATTCATTCACCCAAGCTATTAGGAAAAAAAAAATCAGATAATGTATAAATAGGAGACTATGTACCAGACGATATAAAGTGACAAAACTCTCCATTGGGCAGAAAGATAATTCAATTCAACAAAGAAAGAGAGTGTCAACCTTAACCAAGGGAAAATGATCTGATTCCATCAGCATTTAAGAGTAGCAGTTTGACATCTTTGCTCTAGACTAACTAGAAGAATTACTAAACTCCTTTAGCAAATTTGGTTTCTCTCAGAAACAAAAGCCCAATCTCTTACTCCTGTTGGTGCTGCAGTAAAAGTAGGATGCTTGGATTGAACAAGGAGAAGGAATGGGTGTAAACAGACTGAAACAAATAACAAATAAATGCTCTATTTTGAATTCAGAACCCTTCATACCCTAGCCCCCTCCTACCTTTCCAGTCTTCCCACATCTTAATCTTCAGCCTTTACTCTTCAATTCAAACACCAGCCTTGTAGCTATTCCATGGACAAGACAATTCATGTCTCTCCTCCAGTAATTTTCTATATCATGGACTAGACTTTTGCCCTATTTTATACTCAGTGCTACCATAGCACAGAGTGTACCAATTAATTTATTATTTGATTAAATGACTAAGGAGGTCTGAAGTAAATTATGTCATCAAAGTAGTATGTGTTTCTATTGTTTGAATCCTCTGAGTCATATTCATCAGAGCTCATGTATAGGAGACAGACTGGATAAGCAATCAAATGGATAACTTTTTACATTGTTGGAGAGAATATAGTTGTATCAATGAGATCATCAGTCTCTTTGCATATTTGGCTTTAAAGTCATTAGAGCCATCCTGGTTTCCTCACTTTGTCTCACTGGCTGCTGCCAAAGCTTATTGATTTCACCTTTGAAATATCTCTGATATATGTTTTCCTTCTCTCTTCTGATACTGCTACCACTCTAGTTCTAGTTCTAGTTGTAATAGTGTATCAGCAATGCAGCATTCACAATGCCTATAGTGACTATAAGTATGCTGATATGGTTATTAATCATAAAATGTAACAGGCTCTCTACATAAGAAATATAGCTAGAGCATTTCTTTAAATACCAGAAAATACCCAAAACCAGAAAATCAAAGCCAACATAGTAGTTATGAAGTTGGCATATGTAGTTAAAGTAGTTAATACCCACATTCTCAAGCCTTCAAAACAGAACAGGCTACCTCAGACAAAGATCCTCCTCTCCTCACTCACACAACTGCTCAGCGCCCAGGCAGCTTGCTTCCAGCAGCTCCAGACCCCCACATTTCCCTTCCCTGGCAGTCCTCCATAGGAGTCCTTAGCAGAGATTCTGGCCGGCTCAAAGAAAAAGGAGTTCGTGCTGCCACCACTGCCTCTGCTGCTGCTTCCAGCCAGTACCACAAAGAGACTAGCTTGGTTCTGGTGTTCTCTTGCTCCACCCCTTCCTGCTATGTCAGCAAGTTCAAGGGGCATGGAAGATCTTCAAATCTCAGTATCATTACAAGTAGTCTGCTGGTAGTTCTGCCTGCCTAAATTCTGTCTCCACTCCAAGCCATCAGTTCAGCAAGTACAGTGATTTTCGTACAATGGAAGTTTCAATGAAATCACTCATCCATACTCCATAAATTCAGTGGCTTCCTATTTTTCCCCACAAAAAAAAAAATACTCTGTTAGACATTCAAAACTGCTCAAAATCTAGGTGCCTCTTACCTTTCCAATCTTCTTATACCTTACTCCCTGACATGTACTCTTCTACCCAATGACACTGAGTTACTGACTGGTCCCCAGACAAGACACTACATCTCTCAGTTCTGGCCATTCTGTCTGTCTGTCCCCACTGCCTGGAATTATCTTTCTCCTCCACTCTAGATACAGCCCTGAAGTCTTTTAAGTCAAAATTAAAATCATGACTTCTATAGGAAAACATTACTCCTAATTCAGTGTATGTGTGTATGTATGTATGTTATTAATGCACTGAACTTTGAGGTATAATTTTTCACATCTATTTTCCTCCTGATCCATACATACATACATACATACATACATACATACATACATATATATGTATATATATATATGTATTTGTGTGTATATACCTATATACACATACATAGATACATACATACAAATATATAATTCTTTCTTAGCATGAATTGGCTGTACTTATTCTCCTATATTGTCTAAAGTTTTAAAAATATTAAATTTTACATTTCAATTTAGTATTTCTCAAATTTGCTTATTTCAAAATAAAATTTTGACATTCAACCAAACATCATAGCTATTTTTGGACATAGAGAATGGAAATGAGTATGAAAATAAAGGTCCATTTGGTCATCTTAATTAACAATTCACTTGAGATGTACTTGGGCATATGTGTAATTTGAACTAACCTTGTACAACTTAATCCCATTTCTGATGGCCAATTTCTTTTCCATCACCTCTAATCACTCTGGGGTATACCTGGCAGCTGTCAGGACAACATGCTACATTTTCAGAATGCACTGTCCTATCCATTGTCTTTAAATGTGGGGCTCATTTTCTGATAGGTTATACTCATTGGTCATTTTCAAAGAATGGAGGAAGAATACAGGTCATTAGTGTCATCACCAACTTTCATATGTTGGACTACGGAGAAATATGCTTACATCATATCTATTATTAGTCATTTAAATGAATATTTTTTTCTTTGTATGCCTTATTTTGGGGAGTTAGTAGTCTATTCTATTCTCTTGTCACCTAATGTCATAGAATAGTTGAATATAGTTACTTAAGTAAAGGATGATTTGAATAACTTCTTCCAGTTGTCCATAGAGATTCATAGTAGACCAAAAATAGTTGGGGAGCACCTGGGGTACCTCATTCCTCACCACTCTGGCTCTCAGATACTTATGATAATGTATAAGCAACAGGGAAGAAAGTCCATAGTGATGCCACTACTACCCAAAATAGAAATGAGCAGACCTATTAGAAGATACAAAGGGCTAAAGAAAGTTATTCTAGTTACTGGAATGTCTTTTGTGTCTAAAACATGCATAGTTAGTAGTTAAAATGAAAATGAAAATTTTAGAGAAAGAAATCCGTTTTCATCTTTATATATGTGTGTGTGTGTATGCGTGTGTGTGTGTGTGTGTCACACAAACATTCTTCTAGTGTTAAGTATTCCGAGGGCTCATAGGCTATAATAGAAATGGAAGGAAGGAGAACCACAAAACAATGGAAACTATGAATAGATGCCTGAGATGGGAAACAAATTATTACTTTCTATATGGGTATATTAGGAGAGGTAAATCAAGAATATCTATAGACCAGCAAAAAAAAAACCCAAAAGGTTCATATAAAAGGAAATAGGAGAGATCAAGCACTTGAATATACCTTTCTTGTGATTTTTATAGGTGTCTAAGTCTCCACTGTCTTTTGCAGCAGTCAAGTGGGGAGAAGTGATGATAAGGTAAGGGGATAATTGAGTTGATTGCTAGGAGGAATTGCCCTGTTCCTGGATCTCTAATTACCTTATTGGTTGCTTTTTGCACGGATCTGTTAGTGTTATGAATCTTCTGAAACCATGTAGTTATAGGGAGCAAATAGGAACTATACCTGGAAGATCCCAAAATCTGAAACTCTCAGACTTTCCAGGTAGGGGCAATGATCCAGGGAAATGAGAAGACCTCTTAACTATACCCAGGTCCCTCATAGAATGAAGAAGTTTCAGTCACAATGTTTACACTAATATGGAAAACAATATATGTCACTTATTTTGCAGTTATATTTTCAGTGATGCAACATGTGCACAAATAAAGATGGTGAAAGGAAGAATGTGATAGGGCAGAGGAGGATTATGATAAAGACCTCTAGGAGGACAGAGTGATTACTTTTATGTGTTGGGATCACAAAAATCTTGATGGAACAGGTAATACATGAACTAGAGGGTGATGCAATGGAAGGATTTTTAACTCCAGACTAAAACTTTCTGTGTAATCGCAAACCAGTCACTTACCTGTTCTTGGTCTTAGTTTCCTAATTTATAAATTCAGAAGTTTATTTAAATGTCTCCTGAGTTCATTTCCATGTGTAAATTTATGAGATTATGAAAGAATTTCAATGAACAAGAGCTAAGGAATGAGTTAATTAGTAAGTAACACACTTTAGGAGTTCTAAATAGGAAGATAATATTTCTGGCTGCTAGGTCAGAGAAAGCTTCTTGAAAGTTGAAACATTTGATGTAGGCCTTAAGGACTGGTGGATATGGAAAAACATATTCCTTAAAGATAAAGCATTATCAGTACTTTTAATAAATGGTAACTAAATAAATTTGGCTGGATAAATATAGACAAATAATGAAAATTAAGGTTGAAAATGTGAATTTGGTAAAATTATGGTGAGTGGGTTGGTTGGTTGGTTGGTTGTTGTCTTTTTTTTTCTCAGAAAGGACCAAAATGATATCACTGTGTAGAGTCAAGTTTCAGTGTATCTGATTATGTATGATCAGACCAATATGAGCTCAGAATGTTCTACCACGGGTTATTCATAAATAGTCCATGTGAACATTTGGGGTGGATTCTTTAAATTTGCATAGCTTGTATTTCTTTTGAGCTATTTAAATTCTGTTCTTAGAGCACAGCACCTTCTCTGATGTGGGCATGCCACTGTGAGTGGTCCTGCTCCAGGGTCTCCCATGTCACACCATTAATTTTAAAGTTTAACGAGAGACCTTTAGAGTGTCCTTATATTGCCCCTTCTGACCATCATGTGAATGTGTGACCTGAATTAATTCTCCATAAAGTAATCTTTTTGGCAAGTGTATGTTTTCCATTTGAAAAATGTGGCTAATGCATCAGAGTTGAACTCCTGAAGTAGAGTGTGAAATGCTAGACAGTTTAGAGAAAGGACTTCAGTGTCTGGTATCTTATCCTGCCATGTGATCTTTAGAATCTTCCTAGGACAAATCAAATGGAATTGATTCAGTTTCTTGGCATGGTGCTGGTATATCGTGCAGGTTTCACAGGCATATAGCAATGAGGTCAACACGATGGCTTTGTAGATCTTCAGTTTGGTAGCCAGTTGAATAACCTCTTTTTTTTCCCACACTTTCCCTTTGAGCCTCCCAAACACTAAACTAGCTCTGGCAACGCATGTGTCAACTCCATTATCAACGTGTACATCCCGTGTACACTATCAAGGTAAGTGAATGTACCCACAGCATTCAAAACTTCTCCATTTACTGTCACTGATGGTTCCACATATGGATAGTGTAATGATGTTTAATGGAGTACCTTTGTTTTATTAGGGTTAATTGTTAGGCCAAATCTAGGATAAGCATCAGAGAATCAATCCATACTTTGTTTCATCTCAGCTTCAGAGGCTACATTAAGTGCACAATCATCTGTGAATAGAAAATCATACACCAACACTCTCTCCACTTTGGTCTTAGCTTGTAGCCTTTTCAAGTTGAAGAATTTACCGTCAGTATAGTAGCTAACCTTGATGACATGATCAGCCTTATTGAAAGCATTTAAGAATATCACGGAAAACATCATGCTAACAAGCATGGAAGGAAGCACACAGTCTTGTTTCACTCCTTTGGTGACTTAGAAAGTCCAAGAGCATTTTCCCAGAACCTGAGCAAGCATGCCATAATGAAACTGACATAAAATTTGACTCTGGGGAAGCAAATTTTGACATAATTTTCCATAAGTCCTCAGAACTGACAGTAGCAAAGGCCTTGATCATATCTTCAAACCTTGTGTACAGACCTCTGTTCTGCTTATGGAATTACTCCTCGATTTGTCAGTCAGCAAATACCATATAGGCCTGTCCTTGGCCTTTTCTGAAGTTACATTGAGTCTAAGGTAAATGAACATCTTCCAGATGAAGGATGAGCCTATTAAGGAAAACTCTGGCAAAAATATCACCACAAAGACTAAGTGAGAGATGCTCCTGTGATTGTCACAGGAAAATCTATTTCCTTTACCTTTATAGAGATGGACAATGGAGACATGCTTGAACTTCTGGGGGATGATCTCTGCTTGCCCCATAACCTGGAAAACCTCAGGCAGCTTTAGTATGAGCAATGGACCCCTCACCTTGTGAAACTCAGCTGGAACAGAATCAGCACCATGTGTTTTTCCCCATAAAAGGAGCTTATTGCATTCAAAACCTCTTCTTCGTTTGGAACTTCAGCTAGGGAAAGATTAACTTCAACCTGAGGTAAACAGTCATTGGCTTCAGCACTGATTGATGATGGTCTGCTGAGAACACTATAGTAGTCTTTCATTCATCTCTCTAGGATCACATCCTTATCACTAATCAATGTGGCACCATAAGAACTGAGTAACTGAGATACACCATAGGTCTCCAGCCCACAAATAGCCTTCAGGGCATCATAAAAGTGCTTCAATTGTTACTCTTTGTATAAAACTGAATTTCATCTACCTTCTTATTGAGCCAAGAATCCTATATCTGTATAAGTTTTGCTTGTACTTTACTTACTGCCTTTTTAGAAATGAAAAAATTCTCTAGATTGTAAAGCCTATGAAACTCTCATTTTTTCTTTATCAGCTTCTGAATTTCCCCATCATTTTCATCCAAACAGTCTTGATGTTTGTGAGTGTTCTGAACCATATGAGCAAATGCAGTGCTATACATCAAATCTGTGAAAGTTGTTCATTTGTTTTCTGCTACACTGTGGCTAACTGTGTGTTAGATCATCTTTACCCTTAACAAACTCTTCCCTCTCAGAGAAGAGTTTTAATCTGTTGACATTAATTCTTCTGCACGTCATTTTTCCTTGGGGATTCTGCTTTTGTTGAATATGACTACTTGGTTTAGAGAGGATGAGTTTATGATCAGTCCAGCACTCTGCACCATGCATTGCCTTCGTGACTCTTAGATCCTGCCTCTCTTTTCTTCTTACAGTCACATAGTCTATTAACTGCCATTGTTGGCTGTTAGGGTGCATTCACAAAGTTTTATTGCATTTAGGTAAACAGAAGATAGTATTGGTGATGAGAAGGTCATTAGATGCACAAGTCTTCTGTAGTGACCATAGTTGTTGCTGTTTCCAACTCCATTCCTCCCTCAGATTCCCTGTCAAGTCTGATAGTTTGAGCCTGTTCTAGCATTAAATTTACCCAGAATTATAAGCTTCTCATCTTTTGACACAATGATAATAAGGGTCTCCAAGTTTTCATAAAATTTTTCTTTCACCTCATCAGGGTTCATCATGATGAGGACATAGGCACTGATGATGGTAGTGTGATTTTTCCAACAAATGACAATCATATTGTCATCAGCCTGTCATTGACTCCTTTTGGTAGGCATATAAGCTTGTTGACTAGATTAGTTTTGATTGCAAAACCTAAACCAGCTTCATGGTGCTCTTCTCCAGGGTGTTCACTATAGAAAAACTTGTATCCGGCTTCAATTTCAGTGAGCTAGCCTTCATTTGCCAGCCTTGTTTCATGCAGGTCTGTTATTTAAATATAACTACTAGGTTCTTTTGCAACAAGAGCTGTTCTGCTTTCCAGTTTACTGGATTTTGTGTCGTCTATAAGGATGTACACATTCCATCTACCAATGATGAGTGGAATCATCTTTGCAGACATTTTTGTACATTTTGTGTGTGTGTTTTGACCACAGAGTGGGATCCCTACCTGCAATGGTAATCAGGCTAGGGTTGGGTAAGCAGAAAATTTTTATTTTGTTTTGTTTTGTTTTTTAAATTTATTTTTAGTTTTCAGCATTCATTTCCACAAGATTTTCAGTTACAAATTTTCTCTCTGTGTCTCTCCTACCCCCTCCCCGAGATAGCAAGCCTACTGAGTATCCATTCCCCCAATCTGCTCTCTCTTACATTTTATTTCCCAGTTGCATGTAAAAAACTTCTTTTAACATCTGTTTTTAAAACTTTGCTTTCCAGATTCTTTCCCTTCTTCCCTCCTTACCCACCCCCACTGGGAAGATGAGCAATTCAATATAGGTTGTGCATGTGTAGTTACACAAAATGTTTCCATAGTGGTTATATTGTGAAAGACAAACTATGTTTCCCTCCATCCTAATAATTATATGTAAACACACACACACACACACACTTTTTAAATGCATTGCTTTCTATATGTGTACTTCTGTGTGTGCATGTGTGTGTGTAAGATTTGTCAGTCTGTTTAAAATAAGCACACATAATTCATTGGACTACCTGAGGTATCATAGAATACCACCTGAAGGTTTGATAAAGGCTTTCCGTTCTGAAGGTATATAAAAGAATTAATGAAAGTCTTTGGGATAGGTATGAGGCAGTCAGGTATTTAGAATCACAATTGGATCAATTTGTGGGACTAAAATACAACCTTTATATCTGGGTGTAGTGAGATTTGAGATGGAAAGGTCAGAGAGCTGGAATGCTAGAAATATCTATGGCTTCCTTCAACTATTTGCAAGATCTAATTTTTTTTTTCTTGGATAGGATGGAGTTTTATATCAAACCTTCTAAATAGCTGAGGTAATTAATTGTCTGTAAATAATTACTCTACTGTCAAGAATGGTAAGGAGGAAGACACCAAAAATCAGCCTTTGGGACTTTAAAGAATGTAGAAAAACACATTTTATGTTTCAATTATGATTAAAAAAAGAAAAATATATAAATATGATCATTTAATATCTGTCATTTGAAGAAATAAGATGTTGAAGAATGAATAAGGAATGACATGAACTGCAGTAGAAAAATTCAGACCAAATTTGGGGAACTTTCTCTGTTTTTTGTTTTGTTTTGTTTTGTAGAATAAGACAGATAGAATTGTAACAGATGTGAGTAGAAAGTTGGTTACTATAAAAAGAAAGACCTAAATTGTTAGACTAAAGAGTTTCTCTGAATTTTGTTCAAGCTAACATGGGGGAATGAGAAAGAAAATTACTCTAAATTTAGACATTTTGAATTTTAGATAATAGTAACTTATCTGATTGGGAATATTTAGAAAATAGAAAAAAATGCAGTCCTGTAGTTTGGGCAATAGAAATCAAAGCTAAGTGTATAGATTACATAGAACCATAGAGCTAATATTTGAAGAGAACTTATAAATGATACAGTGCAATCCACTTGTTTGATGGAAGAGACAAAAACATATCCAGAGTCATGCACCTAAATTGCTGAGCCATTTATAGAAAAATGATAAATTCAGTTAAAAGATTATGAGAAATTGAAAGAAAATAAGGTCAATTCTCCTTCCTCTTAGTTCCCCTCTTCCTTCCCCCCTCTTCTTCCTCCTTTCTTTTCTTCTTCTTTCTTCTCCTCCTCTTTCTGTCCTCCTCCTCCTCCTTCTTCTCCTCTTTGTTTGTCTTCCTCTTCTTCCAATAAGAGAGCTGGAGATCTCATTTGCATTTCCTGGACACTGAGATGATGCCACATTAGCCATCCACTTGTCATTCTTTCCCCTATGAAATTATCAAGCCATCTTCCAACTTTTCACATAATGTAACTAATGCCATCCATCTGATGCTGGAAAATTGAGTGAAGGGAGATGAAGTTCCTCTCTCAGTGGCATGTGAAGGGATGGCGCATTATATTATTATATAAGATGTATATATAGTATGTCTTATGTTATGTTATACCATGTCATGTCATTTCATGTCATTTTATGGTATAGCATGGTATGGTATGTATTTATGTATGTTATGTCATGTCATGTCACACTATGCATTGCATAATGTTATGTCACATCACATCACATTGCATTATATCATATCATATCATATTTTATTGTATCATATATCATATAGTATCACATCACATCATGTCACATCATATATCAGGATTATATCATGTATTATATCATATATTATATTATAATTAATTAGAGAAGAAATTTAAAAGATCTCAAACAATGTAGTAGACCAATAATCCAGGCACTAAAGTACCAAGGATTGAGCAGGGTCAATATCAAGAATGGCTCAAAACTATTTGCTTATTTAAAAGTGGTGTAAAAGATAGTTCGTAGAAACCATTTTGCAAGTATCTAACAAATAATTTGATGTTGAGGATTTGTAGCTAATTTGCAAATCTAGAGCAATATGTGTTTATCCACAGGATCAGTCAAAAATAAATTATCATAATTTAAGGAAAAACCTAGGTTTGGCTACTGAAGTTGCAGTCACCTTAGTTAGTAAATGGAATGTTTCGTCAGAAGGCGGGGAATTAATATGGGTTAAGATAGAAGGGAAAATTGAGGACAATATTAGCCAAATGAAATGTAAGATCTAAGATGGGTTAGAGTAGGTGAAAACTTGAGTTTCTTAAAGATAGAGGGATTGCATCAGCTATTTCGATCAGTAGATGTCTCAAAGACTGTAATTCATGAAAAATAAATCAATCAATTCATAACTGAAAGGAGAACTAGAATATGAGATAAGCACTCAAGTTAAAAGCATAGAGAGTAGAATCTGGTACTTAGCAGTTTGGTTACCAAGCTGATTAATAGGCTAAAGCTTTTTATACACTCTTTAAATAAAGATAGGATTGGTCCCAAGAAAGAGTAGTGGACCAGAGCCTAGAAATAAAGATTAAGTGGTGCCAGCTGTGAGGGTCAGATGGTCACAATGAAGTCAGAAAGGTCATTCCAGCTACAAATGCATCCCCTACATCCATCTGCAACCTTTCTGCTTTCTTTTCTGGTAAATAAATCAGAAAGAATATTAACTTCATATTCTATGCTGAACATATCCTCAGGATCTTAATGCACTTGCCCTTTGCAGATGGATAAAGAAAACTTCATGTGTGACATTGTCTTCCGTGATGTCAGCACCAGTAGAAACATTGCTGTTTTTATGACAACCGCAGTAATTGCACATTAATGTTGTTTCCATGGAAACCTGCTCCTCTTTCTGTTTGTCTAACCAGAATGTTCACAGTGTAATGATTTGAGAGTCAGACACTTGATATCAGGAGGTCACTTATTTTAAATCAAAGAAGAAAGCTGCAGAACAGAATGGGATGTTGCCTATAATGAACACTACTATATGTCCCGTGAGCTTCAATTAGCACTTGTAATTTATCATAGCTATTTAAAAAAGGGACAAAAATATCTCCATGTACCTTGTTACCAAAAATGCATTCCAGATAGTAAACAACCCCATGTGAGGCATACCCTGAGGAAGACATCCTCTATGCCTTTTAAATTCTTTAGTAGTGACATGATTAAAGTGGATGAAGTGAGAAATTGCTCTTTGATGTAGGTTTTATCTTTTTCTTGAATTTGTGGTTAAGAAAAAGATGAAAGATAGCTAGTTTTTAACCTGCTGATAAATGACCCATTAACAAAAAACACAAATTTTAACTAACAAGTAAACAAAGATCTTTTGATTTATCCTTAATAAATAACCTTCCCTTCATAGGGTTCTTTCAAGTAGGAAATATATCAAATGTTTAAAGTATTCCTAGCAACTTTGCTAAAAAATAATTAGAAATCATAAGCATAAGGTTTTCATCAGGGATTTGAATTCATGTGGCAAATTAAGGGATAGTGGCATTTCAATTACCTCTTTCCCCTCAAATATTGGTTTTTAAGAGTTTCCAATAAATAGGGCAAATCATATCTGAACTATTTATTTGAGAATAAGAGCAAAAATAGCACAAAGGAAACAGGTGTATCTGGATTGCAATTTATATTATTAGAAAGATTATTCACATGAACAGGATAACATATGCTGAAGTACTGGCTATATAGGTAAACTGATATATGATCTCACTGATTTGGACGTTCCATCTAATGAGGCATATCTCAGTATATTCATCCCTGTTCTTTCTTGGGTAACTCTTGTCCATATTTTCCCCTAAATTCACTACATGGACTTAGGGGCCTTGTTTGCATTCCCTAGATGCTGAAAGCATTCCATTTTTGCTATCCTCTTACCATTCCTTTCCCTTGCTAAGTAACTGGTTTGTCTGCTAACTTTTAGTTAGTAGTGCAACTGGTGATACTTTTCTTATGGG
The DNA here is from genome assembly GCA_028646515.1 of Pseudochirops corinnae. Classification (NCBI taxonomy): domain Eukaryota; kingdom Metazoa; phylum Chordata; class Mammalia; order Diprotodontia; family Pseudocheiridae; genus Pseudochirops; species Pseudochirops corinnae. The sequence goes on along the minus strand of CM053591.1, from coordinate 18,562,976 downwards.
AAAAAAATGCATGGTGGGAGTTGAAGTTCTATAAGTTTGAAAGGAATTGTTTGGTTTGTTATTGTGGGAAGCAATGCACCAGAAGAAGAAGGGTAGGGTAGAAGAAGATTCTCCAGGATGGGACAAAGAGTGAGCATAATCAAGTCTGGATGGATAATGAGCAAATGGGAGGACATTAGGATGATTTGATAGCAAGTTTTCATGTGGTCCCCTCTACTGCTGATGTATCTAACTCCACCTTTATGTTTATTTTTAGTTTATATCACTAATTTCCACAAAACATTGTATCACAAACTGTCTCCCCATCTTTTCCCTACCCACCCCAAAACAATGATCCCACTGTATACCCCCTCCCCCAATCTGCTCTGTCCTACATCCATCCACATACCCCATCCAACTTTTCATTAGGGAAAGATAGATCTCCATAACCCACTGCCTGTGTATCTTATTTCCCAGTTGCATGTAAAAAATAAAAGTGATAGTAATTTTTTAAATGTTTTATTTTAAAACTGTGAATTCCAGATTCTTTCCCTTCCTCCCTCATCACCGACCCTTACTGGGAAGATAAGCAATTCAATATAGGTTGTGCATGTGTAGTTACACAAAACATTGCCATAGTGTATGTATTGTGAAAGATTGACTGTTTGTTTTTTCATCAAGAATGCTTGAAAGTCCTCCATCTGATTGAATGACTGTATTTTCCCAAAACATTATACTTGATAATGCTGGATAGGTGATTCTTGGTTTTAATCCTAGCTCCTTTGATCTCTGAAATATATTCCAGGTCCTCTGATTCCTTAATGTAGAAGCAACTGGATCCTGTGTTACCCTGATTATGTTTCCACAGTATTCAAATTGTTTCTTCTTGGCTGCTTGTAATATTTTCTTCTTTATCTGGAAACTCCAGAACCTAGCTATAACATTCCTAGGAGTTTTCTTTTGGGATCTTTTTCAGGAGGTGATCGGCAAATTCTTTCAGTTTCTATATTACTCTCTGGTCCTAAAATATCTGGGGAATTTGGGGGACAGAGTCAAGATGACAGTGTAGAAAAAGCAAAACTCCATGGCTTGCCCCATAACCACCTCAAATGCCTATAAAATATGACTCTAAACAAATTTTAGAGCTACAGAACCCACAAAATGACAGAGAGAAACAAATTTCCCACTAAATGTAGGCTGGAAGGAAGGGTCAATCACAGTCAATCACTGGGAGTCAAGCACAGGCCTGCCTGAACCCTCCATTTTAGCCTTAGGATGCCCCCTATTAGCAGTGTCTGTAGCATTGGTTAGAGTGGATCACCAGCAATTGTGGTGGTTTCCAAAATTATCAATCCATAAATGTTGAAGACAAAAGATCAGTGGAACTCTGCTCGACCTGGCTGGAATTTCCTCCTCCTTCTCCACCATTTTGTCTCTGCTCCCCTAGGATTTTTAATAGTACACGAAAGTAGTAGACAACATTTTTCCCATCTGTTATTTCTCTGTGCTATATAAATTAATTTTGAGTGTAATAGAAATTTTCTGCATAAACTGTAACAATGAACCTTCTTTTAAACTTCTTAAATTGAAGACTTATAAAAAGTAAATTGGTTTTGTAGGCAGGAATTAAGGTTTCTATTCTTTAAAGAACTTACTGGAAAATTATTGAATATTTTGAAAAAATAGTCAATCTAGTTCTAAGTTCTGAAAATTTCTTCACTTGCATGAATTCCCTGAAATAAAATCTATTTCAATAAAATCGAAAGAAAAGTATTTGTATGATTATTAGTGTATGTTGTTCTTCTAGAAAACAGAGTACAAGCCTAACCAATTGCAAAACTTTTCAAAAGAACTTAGGCACAAAACTGAATTATTTAGAATATTATCTATAAGGTATTCTGATTAAAAGATTGCTAAAAACTTATATTCACCTATTTTGCCAATTTTCCATTCATAAAAATAAGATAATAAGATAATTTATTTGCTTTGAAATTTTTGGATTGTTAAGTAAAATAACTCTTCATAATGTAAATGTCTTGAGCAGATGTACATGAAGACAAAAATTACAACAAATTTTTTTAAATTCTAGAGTAGTCAGGTTTAGTTGATTAGAATTCTGGAATAGAATTCAAATTTCCTCTGTAATCCTTCTTAGTAGCTCTGTGATTTTATTTGAGACATTTTCTCTCACTATTTACATGAGCGCTCTCTTTGTGATGTATGATCACATTTCCACTGAATGTATCAGATCCTTCTAGGTTCTCAGATTTTTAATCTATGATTCTACTATGATTCAGAACTATCCATAACTGCATATATCCATGCAGTTATCAAATATTGCAGTTTCTCCCTATATTTCTCTTTAGTCTGATATCTTTCTATTCACTCTGCCACTACTTAGCCTACAACTTCATCACTTTTCATCTATATTACTGTATTGGCCTGGAAATAAGTCTTCTTGCCTCTTCTTTTATCAACTAGTCTATCTTCTATACAGCAATGTGTAATAGTAATGAAATTTGAAGATCCCTTTGTATTGCTAAGCTAAAAGGTACTTAGCACCTAGTTTCAAATTCAGTTAAAGTTAAAATTCTGTTAAAGTAACAAAAGATATGAACCCCTGTTGCTGTTTTTACAGGAAGGAGCTGGGAGCTGTCGGCCTTTGAACCCAGGTAACAGTTTGGTGAATCCAGGTAGGAGCTGGGATCATGGAAGGTGATCTAGGGAAACTGAGAGATTACCCTGAGTCAAGATGAAAGAAGATTTTACTTGGATACTGTATACTGACTGAAAAGATTGTGATTTACTTGTGACCATGGGGTGGAAGGCCTGTGCATTCATTTTCTGATGATTGAATAGTGAATGATGACTCAACAGTGACTGGTTTGTAATTTAGTTTGCCCCACAAGTGAGAACTTTGACTTTTGTAGTTTTTGACCCTTAAGGAGGCCTCCTTAAGAAAGATTGATTGAGTTGATTGAATGATTGAGTTACTATGTAATTGACTGACTAAATTATTGTGCTTTGTTCAAACTTATATGACCACTGTGGTGAAAATTAAGTGACCATTTTAGTGATAAGTGGTTGTGAATGCTATATTTTGGTTTTCTGTAATAAATTGTAATATTGTCAATGCGGTACCTTGATTTTCTATGAATATTTTGCTCTGATTTGTTATACAATAAATAGAGTGTTCACAATACTACATAATCAGAACCTTGAAAGCTGTTCACAGCAGTAGTCCTCTGGAAAGCTGCTTATGCTTGGCTTTACACAGGTCCCCTTTTCACTGCTTCTAAGACCACTGGGCACATACTGGTACCTTTTCACTCTCAGCCTTGTCTCCACAGCACAGGTGTGTCTGGTCTTCCTTGTGAGTAGAAATTGCCTTGATCTGTCCTGGCTCTAGAGGCAAACTCCACTCATTGTCCTATGGGTAAAATTTACTGTAGCTGGCGCCAAGGTAGCCTCCCAAGCCAACTAATCTTAGCGCTTGCCACTTACTATTTAAGTATGCCTAGCCCTAGACTGGAGGTGTTTACTATTCATGGGACCAAACCTCTTCCTCAGATTTATCTTCAAATCTTCTCTGACTATCCCAGGAGGACTCCTGTTCTGCCTATACTCTTATTAGTTTTACTGCTCTGTGTTTGCCCTGGGATGGTATTCTTTCTCTTTTGTGGAGGAAAATCTTGAGAGCTTGGAATTTACTGACCTATTCTGCCATCTTCCCCAAATCTGCCACAATACCTGCTATCTACCTGTCAGAAATATCCCATGTTGTTGTTACCTTTGTCTGTGGAATTAAAAGTTTTGTCAAAACCCCATATGTGATTTTTTTTAAAGATATGATATAAAGAATCTCACTGGCATTCTTTTGGAATAAGGCTTTTTGTATATCTATTATAATGGCACTTGAAAGATCGTGATAGTATACTCTGTTCATCAGATCATATATAAAATATTATAAACAGTTATGGAAATCATATATTAAGGAGGACTTTGACAATTTGGAATGTCCAAGGGCTGGCAAAGAGTACATTGAGAGGACACAGAAGCATGTCAGGAGAAACTGACAAATCTTACAATGATTACATTAGTTCATTCAATAATAAAGCAAGCATATATGAAATGCCTAGAATTGTCCAAAAAGTTTTAGGCTCTGGGAGTGCAAAGACAATAGTGAAACACCTCCTGGTCAGAAAGAACTTCAATTCTATCAGGCAGGCAAGAAGTGAATGTGTAATATGTGTGACACCAATACAAGCTGCCATAGCAGCTGCTATGAATATGAATGCATATTTCCAAGGTAAATTCACAAAATATAATAAACTCTCTTCCTCAAAGGCAAAACAAAAATATTTATTTCGAACATCATGAGGATACCAGGAGGTAAGATTTAACTAGATCTTCATCACTAATTCAAGGAGCCCAAACATCTTAGACCTTTTTTCTCTTAGGACTCCTTAAAAAAAAAAAGAAGTTCCCCTAGGTAAGATTCCTCCTTCCCACTCAAGTTGCTTTTAGCTCTGCTCTGCTGCTCTCACTCTCTGCTCCTGTTCTCTCACTCCTCCCACACTGAGCTCTATGTGACCCCAGCTCCATGTGACTCAGACTCCATGTGATCACAGGCTCCATGTGATTATAGGATCCATGTGTAAGATCTATTAATGGGCGGAGAAGATCTTTCTATTTAATTAACATTACATTAGACATCAACATCTTTTATATCCTTTACATAGGCCAATGTGACTTTTAGGGATAACTTATATCAACATAATTTTCAAAACAATAAAAAAATAACAAAATAAAACAATATATTAGCATGGGGCTTGAGCATAAGTACCCCATCATTATCCCCTAAAACAAATGTAACCCAAAATCTCCTGGGTTAAGGGGCAAATGTCTCACCTTCTGAGACTACTTCAAGCTGAGATTAAATGTGGAGCTATCCCTGCCTTAAGAGATCCCATTTAAGGGGTCAGCTCCTTAGCCAGTATCCAGAGCTTAGTGAATGCCATGTCCAGGGGGTAATGTCTCAGAACCATTGACAGAGGGTGATAGCAGTTTAAGAAGTCAGTCATCTAAAGTGGAGGTTGCTAAGCCTGCAGGAGATAAATCTATCAAACAAGTTAAACAAACAACGGTCAAAAAGGATAATGAGACGATAGCCAGAAACTGGGTAAATATAGCATCAGTCATGCTTCTGGAGTCCATGAACCCACTACAACTGCATTAATTCCTACCTTCCTTACTGCAAATTGGTATCTTTCTTAAGGCAAATTTAAAATCATACTTCTCAACATATCTATCCTAATGATGTATTCAAGAACAGGTACAATTTCCACTATATATTCTTTCTTAGTTAATAACCTGATTTTCTTTATTACTTTAAATTATCTTATTGGTATTTCAGCCCCTCCCACTCCTGTGATAGTAATAGTGGATTCCATGTTTAAATTTATCAGAATTTCCATATATAATGGAGTCTTCCACCCTCATTATCTATTAATGCCCTAATTATGGTGGTTGATCCATTTTTTTTCCCCAGTTTTTACTTAAACTGATATGAGGTCTGTAATCCTGTCTGTGTACATCTTTAATATGAACTGGGGTTTGGCCAATCTCCTATTCCCACTGCAGGTATGATGAACTTGGATAAAAAGATTCAGGAAGGTTTGTAGGGGCTGTTCTTACTTCCCTATTAGGTCTAATATTAAGTCCCTTTTTTTCCTGTACATCTTATATAGTTCATTATATGGACTACCATCTATTCTTCCATAATCTGTCCCTGCTCTCAATAAATCAGTAAACATTCCTCTCCTTGTTAATCTATTCTGACTTTGAATCCTCTGCCTATTTTCTCTTCTCTCTTGAGGGAATTTATCTCTTCCCCATACACTTAAGTCACCAAATGGGACAATCTTATCTAGCATCTCAGAAAGAGCGAGCCCTACTTCCCCAATTAATAGAGTCACAATTATGTGTTTGTAAGCAGGAGGAGAAATTTCTCACTATTATATTTCTATAAGAAACTGTTAAGGGAGTACTGTAATATACATCTGTATCTCCAATCATAATTGCAAATTTCATTATCTCTTCCTTTAACTTTCTCATACAATGTCTAAGTGAATACCAGGACCTGTCTTCAGTAGTACATGGGATACAGTTTATTGCATCCCTTTGCAGTTAAACTAGTAAAAAAGTTTCATTGTTACCTCCTTGTACATGGCATTCCCTGAATGTTTCTTATATAAGGGGATTCTGAAAAATGTCTATACATTTCTCACAATCTATATTTTCTATCCAAACTCCTTCAGCTCCTTTGTCACTGATCCTCACCCTTCAAGATGCTAAATATTCTCCCTTCTCCCTGCCTTTGGGTAAATTGATTTAAAATAACTTTGAGCTTTTGATGAGTAAAATCCTCGGTTACTTCCTTAAACAATGTGTGGGTGAGGGTGGGAGGAAGGGGAGCCAAGATGGTGGAAAGAAAGCAGGAATTTGCTTGGCCTCATCCCCCAATCACGTCCAAATATTTGTGGAAAATGACTCTAAACAAATGTTGGGGCTGTGGAAACCACAAAGTGACAGAGTTAAATACAACTCCAGCTGAGGAGAGCATGGTGGACCAAAATAAAGGTTCTGTTGCATTGGGCTCGGTGCAGAGGGCAGTCCCACATGAGCCACACTGTAACAGAACAGTGGTACAAATTGGGATGAAGCAGACCTCAGGGGACTGAATCACTACTAGTGTGGCATATCTAGACTTTTCAACCCATCAAACAAAAAAGAGAAAGTAAAAGGTCAGTGGGTAAACCCTGTTGCACCTCAGTGAGAGAGGAGCATGGTCTGACCTCTTCCACCAGTGTGGTGGAGGTGGTGGCCGCTGTGGCAGGCTACTTCTGGAGCTGCAGGTCCACAAATAGTGGGGACAACAAGATCCTGATTTGCAGAGAGTAAATGCAGGAATCTTTTTGCTGATGCTGAGACAGGGTTCTCTTGCTTTGACCTATTTAATTCTGGGTCTCAATCTTGTGTGGTGGGCCTGAGGTGAGGAGCACTTATATACCAGTATTTGTGGAAGCTGTGGAGAGGGAATCCTTCTCATAGTTCTGAGGCAGATACCTAGATGTAGCTCTGACAACAGCTGTGCAAAATCCCAGAAATTTGGGACACACTTCACTCTGGAAGCAGAGTCCTACCTGGGACAAGATCTCAAAAGTCAAGTAATTGGCTATGAAAATGAGGCAACAGAAGAAAAGAAATCAGAAAATAGAACCATCCTTTTGTGACAAAGAGGATCAAAACATATGACCAAAGGAAAACAACAAACTCAAAATCCCTACATCAAAAGCCTCCAGAAAAATGAATCCGTCCCAGGTAATGGAGGAGCTCAGAAAAGATTTTGAAATTCAAGTAAAAGAAGAGGAAAAATTGGGAAAAGCAATGAGAGTGATGCAACAAAATCATGAAAAGTGAATCAATAGCTTCCTAAAGGAGACCCAAAACAATACTGATGTAAATAACACATTATAAAAAAGACTAACTCATATGGCAAAAAAGTCCAAAAAGTCAATGAGCAGAATGCCTTAAAAAGTAGAATTTTCCAAAGGGAAAAGTAAGTCCAAAAGCTCAATGACAAAAATAAATCCTTCACAATTAGAATGGAGCAAATGGAAGCTAATGCCTTTATGAGAAATCATGGTATTATAAGAGATTCAAATGAATGGAAAAATAGAGGACAACATAAAATATCTCATTGGAAAAGCAACTAACCTGAAAAATAGGTCTAGGAGAAATAATTTAAAATTCATTGGATTTCTTGAAAACCATGAACAAAAAAAAAAAAAAAAAAAGAAAGGAGACATCATCTTTCAAGAAATTATTAAGGAAAACTGCCCTGATAGTCTAGAACCAGCAGGTAAAATAGAAATTGAAAGAATACACTGACCACTTCTTGAAAAAGATCCCAAAAAGAAAGCTCCTAGGGAGATTATAGCCAAATTCCAGACTTCCCAGGTCAAGGAGAAAATATTACAAGCAGTCAGGAAGAAATAATTCCAGTATTGTGGAGAAACAATCAGGAAACACAAGATCTAGAAGCTTTTACATAAAGGGATTGAAGGGCTTGGAATATGATATTCCAGAGGTCAAAGGAGTTAGGATTAAAACCAAGAATCACCTACTGAGAAAAACTGATTATAATACTTCAGGGGAAAATATGGATATTCAATGAAATAGAGGACTTTCAAGTATTCTTGATGAAAAGATCAGAAAATTGGACTTTCAAATACAATAATTAAGAGAAGCATGAAAAAATAAACATGGAAGAGAAAATATAAGGAATTTATTAAAGTTGAACTGTTTACATTCCTTCATGGAAAGATATTTGTAACTTAAGAGAGTTTTCTCAGTATTAGGAGAATTGAAGGGAATCTATCTATCTATCTATCTATCTATCTATCTATCTAGATATAGATGTATATATGTATGCATGTATGTATGCATGTGTATATATGTGTGTGTATATATATATGTTTATGTATACATAAAGGTCAAAGGGTGAGTTGAATTTGAAAGGATGATATCTAAAAATAAAATTAAGAGGCAAGAGAGGTATATATTGGGAGAAAGAGAAAGGGAGAGGTAGGCTAAGGTAAATTATCTCACATAAAAGAGTCAAGAGAAAGCTGTTATAATGGAGGGGATGAACAGAGATGTAACAGGAAATGAATCAATCTTACTGTCATTGTTTGGGCTTCAGGAGGGAATACTATACACACTAAATTGGGTATCTTATCCAACTGGAAGTATGGGGGAAGGGGATAAGGGGATGTGTGATACAAGGGATGGCAGATTGGGAGAGAGTATATTCAGAATCAAACACTTTTGAACAGGGACAGGGTCAAAGAAGAGCATAGAATAAATGTGTAGCAGTATAGGATGGAGGTAAATATAGTTTTTCATAATAAGACTACTTTGGAAATGTTTTGTATAACGATATATGTATAGGCTATATTAATTGCTTGTCTTCTCAATGTAGATGAGTAAAGAGGGAAGAAGAGAGAGAACATAGAACTCCAAGTTTTAAAAACAAATGTCAAAAAATATTGGTTTTGCATGCAATGTCTTTTGTACCCCAAATAGTTTGCTGTCCCATCACTAAACTACGCATGTTTCTTTTGTTTTTCAGTTGATCCATCATAAACCACTTTCTATTTTACTGAGAACTGTTACAACTATCGCTTTGATTTGGGGGATGTATTATTTCCCTCAATGTCTATGTTTGCTATAGATTCATGTAGAACAAACTTCATTTTTGCCTCCTTTGGAACTTTATTGAATATGCCACTTCCATTTAATTACGCAGGCTTCTTATACATATCCAATTCTGTGAGAAGCTGGAATACTCATTAGCCAGGTCATAATCTAGATTCCAGTCCTTAATATTACTTCATGGCCCAGAGTCAGCTGTTTATTCTCTACCAAAGCTCAATATGAGGCTAACAACTGCTTTACAAAGATGATATATTGTATTCCCAATGAAGGGAGTGTAATAGACCAAAATCCTAAAGATACATTTCAGCTTTCTTGTCTTTGCCATAAACTCCAATTCACATATTCATCCTCTACAGTTACTTGTAATTCCACCAGGCCATTTTGCATAGACGATAAATCTAGGGACAATTTTATAGCAGCCTTGGCTCCTTCAAAAGCTTTATTCAATTCAAGTCCCCAATAAAATTCATATTTCTTTCTAGTAACTTTATATAAGGGTTTCAAGATGTGTTCCAGATGCAGAATGTGGTGCTTCCAATATTCAAAAAATCTTATAAACTTTTGGGCATCTTTCTTATTGGTAGGGATAGAAAAATCCTAAATCTTTTCTTGGGCTTGCAGGAGAAGCTCTCCCAGTGTCTTATTCCATTTTCCCCAAAATTTTATGGTTTGAGCTGACCCTTGAATCTTTGTATGGTTAATTCCCCATGCTTTGTTTTTCATGTCCTCAGTTAAAACCATCAGACTCTTCCCCATTTATTTTACATTTTTCCTTGTATCATCGTCCTCTATGTAGTAGGCAAGCTGTACACTAGGTAGCTCTACTTCATACAAATATTCAGTCACAATCCTATGAGAAACAGTGGAGCTATGTAGATATCTTTGTGACAAGTGGGTAAAAGTATATTGTCAGTACTGCCAAGTGAAAGCAAATTGATCTCAATGTTTAGAATCTATTGGGATAGTAAAAAAAAAATTGGCTAAATCAGCAAGTGCTTACCAAGTCTCATCATATTTCTGTATCCTTTCTGTTAAGGAATGGTATCTGGGACAGGAGTATACAAGGTGGGAGGCACGTTATTCAATTGCCTTTTAATTTACTTTCATTGTCCATATTCCATCTGACTTTCATACTGGCCAGATAGGATTATTCCATCAAGTGGTTATATGGACTAATATTCCTGCCTCAACATATTCCTTTATAGTATTGGCAATTTCATCTTGTCTACTTGGCACACAATACTGCTTTAAACTAATTATTTCAGAAGGTCCAGGAAAGTGATTGGCTTCATTTTTTTACGTCCCACTAAGACTATATTAATTCCTGTCTTCATTACTACAAATTGGCATCTCCCTTCAGGTAAATTTAGAGTTATACCTCTCAGTATATCTATTCCAATGATGTACTGAGGAATGGCTATAATTACCATAGTATATTCTTTCTTGGGTAACTGTCAAATTTTTATTGTTAGTTTAACTTGCCTGGCAGATATTTCATCCCCTCACAGTCCTGTGATGATAATAGGAGTTTCATGTTTGAATTTATTAGGGTTTCCCTTTATAAGGGAATACTTTTATATTAATGCCCTTGTTACTGTATTTGATTTGTTTTTCCAATATATGGTCAAATTGATATGGGTTGTGTAATCCCATCTGTTTATTTTTTTAATATGAGCTGGGGCCTGGTAAATTTCCCATTCTCCCTGAAGATGTGACAAAATTGGATTCAAGGATTGAGGAAGATCTGTAGGGGCAGTCTTTACTTCTGTATTTTATCTAATATTAAGCCCCCTGTCTTGGCAAATTTTGCGTAGTTTATTAGTTGGAATACCATCCATTCTTCCAAAATTTACCCCTGCTCTCTATAGAGCAGTAAACAATTCTTTTCTTCTCAGTCTATTCTGAATTTGACTTCCCTCTCTCCTTACTCTTCTTTCTTGAGGAAATTTAGCTTTTCTTCATTCCTCTAAGCTACTTAACTGTGAAATCTTATCCAGCACCTCCAAAGGAGAGAGCCATATCTCCCCAACTAGTAGAGTCACAATTAGGTGCTTATAACCGGAAGGAGCTGTCTTCACTATGATATTTCTATGAAAAATTGTTAAGGGTATAGCATCATAAGTCTTGGGGTTACCCATCATTATTACTGTCTTCATTGCCTCCTCCTTTAACTTTCTCATAGAGTGCCTAAGTGAATACCAGGTTCCATCTCCACTACACCACATAGAGTCAGTAGGGTATTCCCTGTCCCATCCATTGACAACTAAAGCTAACAGATTAATCACATTGTTATCTGATTGCATATCGTAATCCCTAAAAGCTTGCTGCATAAAGGGATTCTGACTAATGCCTATAAATGTCAAGCAGTCCTCATTATCAATTGATACTCCTCCAGCCCCTTCATCAATGATTCTCACCATTCAACACACTAAAGATTCTCCCATCCTTTGGGTGAATCAACTTAATATATCAGTTACCTCTTCCTGAGTAAAATATTCAATTACTCTTGTAAACACTGTATGGACCCCCTGGTTCTCCTGATTTCTTCTTAATATTTGGTGATCAAACTTTGCTTCATTTTTCTCCAATGAATTCTAATGGCAGACATCAGGGCAACTAGGCCCAGCCTGTACAAGGGCTGCATACACATTCATTTTGTTAGTTTTTCACTTGCTCTTAGTTAAATAAAGAGCAGTTTTTTCTTCTACCACCCAAGACCCCCCTCCCACCCTACACACACACCCCAAGCCCAAACATTGTGGCACAGAAAGATTCTCATGAAAATCAGTCAATTCCCTTCTAGTACCTTGTCTCTACTTTTACACGTTAGGTGATAAATTCCTAGCAAGGCTCAGTCTCTCTTACATGCCCATGCCAGTTCTTTCCCTGGCTCTCCTGGTAATCCTTGCAAACACGTTTCAAATTTCTAGGTTCTTCTGTTGCCTCAATTCTCAGTTATCACAGAGCCCTGTGCTTTTTAGCCCATTCTCTTGCTAGGGAGGAATAAGATAAATCCTCCCAACCTGGGATATCCAATTCTCTCTCTATAGCCCTTGTGCCTCCAAATAGAGGTCTGATATTTAGTGATTCCATACTTATTGCCAAATGCAGCACCAAGATGATATGCACAATGCCCATGGTGGTATGAATATGCCAACATAATTCTGAATTGTAAAATATAACAGGTTCTCCATATGGAAAACAGAACTAATACATTTATTCAAATACCAGAATGCTGAATCCCAACACCAGAAAGTCAAATTCATTGTAGCAACAAAGACATTTATGCACTATAACAATTAAGGAGGTACCCACCATCTCTAAGCCTTCTGCCTTCTAGGGCCTTCCACAAACAAATCCTCACACCTTGCTGCCTGCTTCTTCTGTCTCTCTCAGCTCTAACTGCTTTGACCAACATCCTCTGGGCTTTACTCCACCCTTCCTCCTTTACCCTTCAGCAAGGTCTTCCCACCACAGGCTTCATGTGACTCAAACACATGTGACTTAGGCTTCTCTGTGATTTAAACAGGTCACATTGACCTATTAATGGATGGGAAAGATCTTCTCACTTACATTACCATTACAGCTGCCTTGTAGATTTGCTTTCTGTGGTGCACTTTTTACTTTCTTCTTTTCCCCCTCCCTTCTACCTACTGGCCACCACAAGGCTTCAACTGAGCATGGCTATATTTATATATAGGTATTGCTCTATACATACATGTAAACATATATATGTGTGTATTACATATACACATGCACATATACATATGTAAATGTATACTTACCCTAAGATATACTTCTTATAATCTTATTTTTATATTTGTACTTCTCTCCTTTTTCCTATCTCTCTTAACTCCTCTACTTTATACCCACCTGCTACTTTGCCTTCCTATTACTTAACCTACCCTCACTGCAGCAATCCCTTCCTAATCCTCCCATTCCCCTAATTCTAAACACCCTTCAAAACTATCCTTTTAACCTATTTCTTTTCCCTAACTTCTAGAGATCGTTCCTTTCTCCTCCCCTCCCTATTCCATTAGAGGTTTATTTCTTTTTAAATATAGAAGACTTTTTATACTATTCTACATATTTATGTATTTTCCCATCTTAAACCCAATGACAATGAAAGTAGATTTCTAGAACTTACAGCTCCCTCCATCATCTATTTACTTTGTATTGGTTCTTCCTCTTGTACCTCATTTATATAAGAAAATTATTCTTTTAATTGTTCTTGAATGATTTCATTTTTTGAAGTAACATCACACTCAGGTCTACCCCCAACTTTCTTCTGAGCTACATAATTACTAGTAACAATTGGAGTCATATATTTTGCATCTTACATATATGAAAGGTAAACATTCAATCCTTATTTAATCCCTTGTTATTGGTCATTGTTATGTACCATATGTTTTCATGACTCTTGCATGTCCAATCTACTATTGAATTCAATTTTTTAAAGAGAGTCCTGAAAGTCTGATATTTGATCAAATGGCCTTTATTGTTATTCAGAATTATGCTTAGCTTTGCTGGGTATGACATTTTCATCTGGTGCTCCAGTTCTTTTGCTCTTCAATATATAGTGTTGTAAGACCTGTGATCTTTTAGTGTCATTATTGTCATCAATGCTAGGACTTCTGTGATTCTAGTTGTGGTACCATCATATGTAAATTGTTTTTTTTTTTTTCTTTTTGCTCATACTTTATCCTTGACCCGGGAGTTTCAAAATTTAACTATAATATTCTTGCAAGTTTTCCTTATAAGATGTCTTTAATGTGGTGATTAGTGAATTTTTTTTCTATTTCATCTTCTCCCTCTTGTTCTAATGTT
>CM053591.1:18523671-18548388 GCA_028646515.1 Pseudochirops corinnae | reverse complement strand
TTTTTCTGTTTGTTTGTAACTTCTGTTTGTATTCTCTGAAGTTCAGGGTGCTGACTTTTCCCCCTGAACTAGGTAAATGATATGTTTGATTAAAGTAAGATTGTTAACCCATTTTGAGTTGCTTTCCTTTAGAAAAGCAGATCTAAGAACCTGTGCTAGTAGCCGCCCTAGGCATGCTAGGGTGCTTGCTGTTACAATTATTCAATTCTTATAAAATGATGTACAGAATGCTACCCTTAAACATAATTTTACAAGTACTATGGATAACTGAACAATCCCCCATTAGTATCATGTTAGTTCATAGATAGATAGATAGGCAGATATAGCTATAGATAGAATGATATAGGAAGATAGATAGAAAATGTGTGTGTGCATTTGTATATATGTGGGCATATGTGTACATACACATGTATGTATTTGTATATATGTGTACACATATATGTGTATATATATGTATACACATAGTATACATACATATACACAAACACATACATGGATGTACATGTGTGTGCCTACAATGCACATGTATACATGTATATATGTATATATTCACATATACATATAGCTGTATGCACACATATATACAAGTGTGTGTAATGTATGGATATATTAATATACATATGCTGTATATGTGTATGTATATGTGTATACACAGTATACATACATATGTATATGTCTATGTATACAATTCATTATATATCAATGCATTCAAGGAAAACACATCTTCACCTAAACACACATGCATATATACATGTATTTGTGTTTGTGTGTGTGTGTGTGTGTGTGTGTATTTGAACCACAAAACAAGAAAATGGGGTTATTTGGACATTGCTACTTGTGTGACCCTGGGTAAGACATCATTTCACATTAAAAGACTTCAGTCTCTGAATTTGTAAAATTAAATGATCTTATGTATAGAGAATTTCTGAAGACCCTTCCAGATGAAGAATTCTAATTCTTTGCTCCTGTAATCTTCTGGAAGACCCTTCCAAATGAAGAATTCTTATTGTCTACTTGTAATGATAATGTAATTTGAATTTTAAGATCCCTTTATGTTGACAAAGGTAGCAGGTACTTAGAACTTAGTAACTGATCGAGCCTCTCTTGGGGAAACAGAAGGTATGAACTCCTGTGTCCTGTTGATGATGTAACAGAAAGAGGTTGTCTGAAACAGGAACTGATTGATCCTCTGTGTATACAAGGAAAAGCCCCATAGAGGGACAGTCAGAATTCCTTGGGACTAGCATTTGGAGGTAGAGTAGCTGCTGGAGAGAATTGAGAATTGAGAACTGAGGGAGATCTTCTTTTTGGAGCAGGCTCAGTGGAGACTGAATAGGAGCTGAGGAGGCTGAAGAGGAAAGCCCTGCCCCCATCCAGGCTTAAGAGAATGGTTTTTATTTTGAAAACCTGGATGGAGTGATTTTGATTCTGCCAGCCAGCTGAGACTTCTTCTGGGTCTGAGGGCCAGCCAGAGCTGCCAAGGGACTGAGGAAGCATGACTGTGATGCTAAGACTTTGTTTGTGGCTTTGTTGGGCCTTGACTTCCCAGGAGCAGAGACTATGAGGTATTGGAGATGGACTGGACACTGTGAACTTCAATATGGAACAGTAGCTGCCTGGAGAACTGGACAAGGAGTTGAAAGCTGTCTACCTTTGAACCCAGGTGACAGTTTGGTGAATCCAGGCAGAATCTGGGCCATGGAAGTGGATCCAGGGAAACGAAGAAACCACCCCAGGTTAAGGTGTTAGAAGACTTTAGTTGGATACTTTATACTGACTAAGAAAATTATAATTTACTAGTGACCTAGGGGTGGAGGGTCTGATGATTGAATGGTGAATAATGAAGGATGATTGATTGACTAAATGATTGTACTTAGTGATTGATGATTGAATAAGTAATTGATTTGTAACCTAGTATGCCCCATGAGTGGAAAACTTGAAATATTGTACTTTGTGGCTGAATTAAGGATTTTTTGAATGCTTGAGTTACTAAATGATTCTTCTTTGTTCAAAACTCTGTGAGCACTGTAGTGGAAACTATGTGGCCATTTTCTGTGACAAGTTGTTGTGAATGCTGTATTTTGATTATCTGTGATAAGTTGTAATATTGTGAATGCTATACCTTGATTTCTGTGAATGTTTTGCTTTTATTTATTATGGAATAAATAGTGTTCACTATAATGAGTAATAAGAACCTTAAAATCTGTTCACAGCAGCATTCTTCTGGAAAGCTTCTCCTGCTTGGCTTTACACTACTATTGTAATCATTTAGGCTTAGTAAGACCTGCCAAAGATTGTTCTCTGTTGACATATGTTTTGGATCATCAACTTGGCATGAAGGAATTTTGATGTAATATGTTAATGAAGGATAATAATTTATTTCCCCTGACAAATGTTTTTTTAAAATGATGGATGTTACATTAAGCTTGTAGCATACATCTGTCTTAGCAATAATGTTTAATAGATTTGTTTCAAATTATACCTAGTTGTGTAACCATTTTTTAGAAGTTATGAAAAATTCCTTTTGAGTGTTTTTTGGCTTTTCTTATTTTGAATTTTATGCAAATTCCTCATTTATTTCAATTTCGACAAGGTATAGTCACATAATTTATAGTCACTAACAAACTGTATTAGCAAAATAATGATGATTACAAGTTTTGTTTGTTTTTAGATCTAGTAGTATCCAAAGCTAACGTCTGCTTTAGCAGCAGATTGCCATAGTCTAAAGTCAGAAATCACTTCTGTGAAGAATCATAAGCATCAGTGAAGTATTTAGTACATGTTTAATCATTCACATTTTGGACATAACTCACATGTGTTTCCCTGTTTTATCAAATGAAGGACAAAATTAAACATATTTAATATGGTCATTATTTGGACATTTTCTTCTAATGATGATGTTAAAATGAGGAAAAATATGACTGTATTCATTTCAATTAGATAGAAATGAATTTTGGGGAAGAAGAATTGGAACACTTTAATATTCAATGGGAAAAAATGACAGGATAAATATCTCATAATGACAGAATATAACTTCTGTTAAAAAAATAGAAATCAGTAGGCTCTGGAGGGAAGGCAGAGGGTTATTTACTCTTTAGGTTCTAAACATGTAACATTATCTTTTTCTACTCTTTTCTTTCCTTACACTATATATTTCTTCAATAATTACATTGAATTTAAACTTATGTCTACATAATAAAACTGTATTTGGGGCAGCATGAAATTTTCAAAACAATACTATAGTCTTAAACACCTGATCCACAATTGTCCAACAGAGGTACTATGATAAAGATATGAAAGACCCCTATCTTGAATCACTATTACTTCTTCTTCTTCTTCTTCTTCTTCTTCTTCTTCTTCTTCTTCTTCTTCTTCTTCTTCTTCTGCTTCTGCTTCTTCTGCTTCTTCTTCTGCTTCTTCTGCTTCTGCTTCTGCTTCTTCTGCATCTGCTTCTGCTTCTGCTTCTTCTGCATCTTCTTCATTTTTTCAAAGTGAACTAGATGTTCTTCCAGTTGAAAAACTAAGGAGCTATTTCATTGTTCATAGAGAAACTATGAACATATTTCATATTCATAGAGAAACTGATACTTGAAATTCAAGGAATTCTCATATTGACTCAAACTATATTCCAGATAGCAATATTTATTTATAGGATGGTGTAAGATCTTCAGGTCATTAGGTCAGTAAGCAATAAGTTTAAAGAATGAAGAGAAGAGATAGTTACTGAAGTCCTTTGAGAACTAAAGCTTCCTCTGCTTGGTGGGTCTTCAAGCAGAGACTAGATGACCATTGTCAGGTAAACAATGTGGGGAATTCTTTTGGATACGAATCAAGTAAGACAGTCATTGAAGTTCTTTATAATTCTCTGATTATGTGAGGACACCAAGCACATATATAAATAATCCACAAAGAAAGGAAAGATTCAAGTAAGGCAGAGTTAGTTGGGGGTAAAGTGGAAATGAGGAGGAGTAATAGAAAGGGGTTGATAAAGAAATAAGTATGAAAACAGCGGATATTATATCTATCACTAGGCATAGTACCACTAATGGTACAAAATGAGGAGCATTCTATAGGAAAGATAATTATCTTAAATCTTTTTATTGCGTGGAATTTTCAGTTAGTGAATTGAAAGGAAACTCAGTTCTCAAAATCATCTTCTTAATGCACAGATCTGAATTTTCTTCTACTGGGTAACTTCCAGTGGCACATTCCAGCACCCAGGATCATATATAAAATCCTCTGCTAATCATTCAAAGCTAACTTTGATTTTTACTTGGCCTCAGAGGCCGGAACTAATACATAGAAATTATTAAGGGAAGAGCAGCTAGGTGGCGCAGTGAATAGAGCACCAGCCCTAGAGACAGGAGGACCTGAGTTCAAATCCGACCTCAAACACTTAACACAAAAACTATCCTTTGTGACCTTGGGCAAGTTATATAATCCCAAATGCCCTCCAAAAAGCAAAAAATGAAAAATAAAGAAATTATTAAGGGAGATAAAGAAGAATATACAAATGTTTAGAGTTATCTCAAAGGTAAACATAAAGAAACATAGATTCATGATATATACATATATATGAACATATAAATACATGTATACCTTCACAAATATATACACATATGTCTATATATATTAATAGCTCATAGTATATTAATGTATGTAATATTATTTTATTTATTCACGTGCATAGGCAGATAATTGATAGATATGTGTATGACAATATTTATATATGCACATATCTGTATACACATCCTCTCATATGTTTACATGTGCATACAATGTATGCATATAAGCATGTTCCTACATATACACATAGAACATGAGTGTATACATGTAAACATTGATAAAGATAAATCTATCAATTACCTTTTAACTATCTTTTTATGTTTCTATATATCTATCTACTCCAAAAAGTTTAAACTTTACTACCTCTTCTTGAATGTTTCCACCCATTCAATAAAATCTCTCTCTTTAAAGGAACAAAAACCACTCTGATGATCAAATTAAATGTAATATAGCAGTCATTCTTTTTTGTGTTTGTGAATATTTGAAAGGCTATCCCTCTTCAAGTTCTTTGAGTAGATGATTTTCTATTTTCAAAATCTAAGGAGAAAGGCCCCAAGCAAGAAAATTCGTACAAACAAGCTAAATAATCAGTAGTAAAGAATTAAAAGAGCTCAATAACTAGAATTAGGAGGAGTTGAGAAATAGTTTCGTATAAAAGGCAGGATTTTACTTTAGACTTAAAAGAAACCGGGGAAACCAGGAGGTAGAAATGAGAAGGGAAAATATTCCAGTAATGGGGCACAGACAGAGAAAAATGTCAGATGCCAGAGAGATGAAATGTCCTCTTTTGTGAAACTGTGAGTCCAGTGTCATTGAATTGGAGAGTAGTTGGTGAGGAGTAAGAATTAAGAAGACTGACAAGGTAGGAAGGAACTAGGTTATAAAGTACAATGACTGTCCAAACAAAAGGTTTTTTATTCAATCCCAGTGATGAGAGCAAGCCACTGGAGCTTATGAAACAGATGTTTTAATGCTCAAGTATATGTATGCAACCTCTGAATCATTTCAAAATAAGCTTTAATTTTCAAATATTCTTATAGTACTTTTGTTTACAGCTCTCATATTGCCTTATTTTATCTTTTATCATCCACTATTTGAAGCATGGATTCATTGTATTACTTGCCTGGTATGAACACCTGGCTTCCATTTCGAAACAGTATGTTAATGTTTGTAATATTCTGTCATTTATTCACATTCAAAGGCAGATAATTGATAGTTATACATATGGCAATAAGTATGTATTGTGATAGAACTTTAGTGATAGAACTCTTCAAAATGTAAAGGGTGGACTCCTACATGACTGAGCTCTCTTCAGTTACTAGTCTATACCACTGTTTTTGTTTGTGCAAATATATATTATGCACCATGAAGATTATGTTAGCTACTGGGCTATGAGATGGGAATAAAAATACAAAATGAGAAATTACACTGTGCACAGTAGTTTTGTACACAGTAGGTTTTCAATAGATAATTCTTTCTCCTCCCTCTTACAAACTGGAATAGATTCCTCTTGTGACATCATATTGGCCTCCAATCTGGCAACCATTTTAGGAGACAAAGGAAATTAAGTTAAATCCTGTGTGTTACTTTCCAGAACCCTCTGCTTGACCTTCACCCTTTTCCATTTGTGCAGCAGTTCCTTGATGTTACCCTCCTCAGTTGGTCCCCAGTCAGTGGCTGTGAGTTATTCATTCTTTCAATTGTTTGCCTTTGGTCTTTTACCTCATTTTTGTTATCTTTTACTTCAACTCTTTCTCTGAAATAATAGCACTTAATTACCATTGTTGTCAGCATAAAATGCAACAATTTAAGAGTCTAAATTAAAATGATAATGGACATATGTGTCATATTAGCAATTTTATCATCTTTATATTATATGCCCTCTAGTCGAAGGTAAGCTTATTCAAGCAGATAGATAGTGCAATGGATAGAACTCTGATCTGGTCTCAAGGCTAGAAGACTTGAGTGCAAATTTGACCTTAAGTGCTTACTAGCTCTGTGACCCTGGACAAACCACTTAATCTTTCTATTCCTGTTTCCTCATCTGCAAAAGGAGAAAAAGCATAGCACCTCTGCTCCATGGGTTTTGTGAGGATTAAATAAGATAATAATTGTAAAGCACTTAGCATAGTGCCTCGTAGTAAACGTGGTATAATTGCTAGCTATGACTCTTACTATTTATTATTAGTGCTATATTACTATAATGCTGTATTGATTTTCATTTCTTTTCCTTAACTCTAGGGCAATTCCTTAATAAATTGATGTAGATGTGAAGAGAATATGCACTACCAGAAAAAAAAATGGAGCTCAGCTGCCTGAGTCTCAGTTTTCCCACATGTAAAATAGGCCTAATAGTTTCATCGACCACAGAGGGTTGTTTTGAGGATCAAATGAGGGAATGGAAAGCAGTTTTCAAGACCTAATGAACCATATAAATATTAGCTATTTTTTCCTTAAGAATTCTGATATTTTTTTATTTGTTTACTGGGAAAGGGACAGGCTGCCTAAAGGGACAGTGCAGGTTTAAGATGCTATTTAGAAAAGAGATATAAACATTATTCTGCTGCTATTCTATATACACTAAATATTCTTTTCACCTGAGTCCACAAAACTAATGTCATTATTGGATTTTGTGCTACAACCTGATTACATTATTCAAGTAATCAATCTAAACAAAAGATAAGTCTGAAGGCTATAATTTTGAAAAAAAAAATCTTTGAAAAATCTGGCCTGAAAATAAATAACATGAAAATTATTCACCACATTTAAAAACCTACTAGGCTTTCAGATTCCTTGCTAGAGTTAAACTAATAGCATTGCCACAGTATGATGTGAGTTGGAAATGGAGCTTGGTAAAAAGCATCCAGATGCTAAATGAAATACTCACTGTACTCATTTGAACGTATATACCATTGAACAGAATCTGAGCTCTTCTAAGAACAAAATGCATTGAAAAATGCTATGAAATTTTTCCACATTTGGTTCAATCTATTGCTAATCAAGATTCATTCTTCAACTCTCAATTTAAATGATTATGCCACATGTCCCTAATGCTCCTATTTGTGGGATGCTCCTGCCTTATTTGTATGTAAGTGGAAATAGATCATTATAGTTGAATTGACTTTCCCTGAATTTTAAGTTGCAAAGATTAACAACATAAAATTGATTACTGTCCAAATTCTGGCAACCCCAGGTGTTTTATGGAGCAGTCTTATCTTTAGATTAGGTTATTATCATTTCACTATAGAAACACCTATTTTTATAGCTATGGAAGACTTTCATGTTAGGGAAAGAGGCAGGGAAAAAAATTATATTTGTCCTTTCACATCCACTATGAACTTTGCATTGAACTTGATCTTCCTGATGGGTCCTTTAAAACAACATGAAAAAAAGCAAGAGCAACAACAACAGTAGCCTGTATCTTTGAGATTTCTTATGGTTTTCTTCTAAATATTAACCAGTGGTAAGCATAGTAATATATTTTATCTAAAGAGTTTTTGAATTATAATAGCTGTGATGTCTATAGCCCTTAAAGGTTTATAAAATTTTTAAAATAATATTAGTGAAATAGAAAATATTTATAATGTAACCTAAGTTTTGTATACATTTGTATATATTTATATTTATATTTATGTACATATATATGTGAATAAACCCTATCAGTGAGGCAACACATGTACTCCCATTTTAAAGATGAGAAAACTGACATTTTAAGAAATTAAATGATGGGCACATAACCACATACAACTAGGAACAAAGGTTTGAGTACAACCCAGGTCTCACTTGAACCCAAATCTAACATCTTTTATTCATACCAACATACTGCTCTTGTAAGAGGAATGGTAGATTTATAAATCTAGGAATGGAAGGGAGCACAGATATTATATATTTCAAAATCTTCATTTTACACATCTTTAAGTTAACTGAGAGTTGCTACAAAGATACTGACTTTTTTTCCTTGCGAATAACTATTGAATTTTAAACAACATTTAACCTAAAATGTATTGAAAAGAGCTCAGTCATTCTTTGATGATTCAGATTTAGCTTCAGCCTTCCATGGGGATGGGTAGGGATAGGGGAATTTTGAAGTTGTCATGAGTAGTTTTAGTTATCCCTGCATGAGATTTTGACCTAGTTGGTGTAGTGGTTAAAGCACTTCATCAGGAGTAAAGAGGACTAGAGTTCCAATCCAGCTTCAGACACTTACTAGTTGTGTGACCCTGGGCAAGTCACTGAACCCTGTTTGCCTCATTTTTCATTATCTGTAAAATGAGTTGGAAAAGAAAATGGCTTACCACTCCAGTACCTTTGCCAAAAACAAAAAACAAAAAAACAAAAAACAACCCAAAAGGGGGCATGAAGAGTCAAATATGACTGAAAAGGACTAAACAACAACAAACATATGAGAATGAAGAGAAAAAATGTATCATGTAGTTGTTTGAATCTAAGATAAATGAAAATAAATTTTAATGTCAACCAAAATCTATATTTGGATATTGGGACTAGCTGTTATTCTGCACTATAATTTAATAAACTCCTCTAGACTGAAATGATAGAAGGGAAATTCACCTATTTTATTCCAAATTCACCAAAATTCTGAATTCTTGAAAAAATACCTATTGTCATGAATATAATTATATATATATTTCTTAAGTCCACTTGAATGCAACATGCCATTGAATTTCACATCCAGTGCATTTTAAGAATTTTCTCCATCATAGAATTAAGGAGAAGAAGCAACCCTAGAGGTCCTTTTTATATCCAATAGGAACTAAAAAATACCTTATCTAGTCTGAGAGGTAACTGACCAAGAAATATACAAAGCTCCAATACTTGTAGAATGGATATGAGGCTCATAGAGATATAAAGTCTCTTCCTGGCCTATACTCTAGGCTCAGCTATGTGTGCCTCTCTGTTATCCAAAGAATATTTTAAAAACAACCACAGTATAAAGAATCTCTCTTGTTCTAAATTCACAACAATATATCATGATACTGTGATATATAATACCTTTACACTATTTTTTCAATGCCTATATCTATGTATAAAGACCAGTGTCTAAATGAATAAAATCTAACTTCATAAAAGTTTAAATAAACAGAAACAGGGCCTTTCCTTGACCCAGAAAGCTAACAAACTAACAGTTGCATTGAAGCAAAAATGTTAACTACCCCAAACTGTGTGTAACAGTAATAGTGACTTAAGGTTCATAAAAAACTACCTAATTTACCTCATTTGAACCACCCAATAAGTCCATGAGTTAGGTGCTATTATTATTCCCATTTTTCAGTTGAGAAAAGAGAAGCTAAGAGACTTGCTCAGAGTTAAAGAGCTAATGGTTTTGAGGCAAGATTCAAGCTAAAGTCTTCCTTACCCAGAGTCTAACCCTCTATAGGGTTAAGCAGCTTGCCCAAGTCACTCAACTAGTAAGTGCCTGTTAGGATTTGAACTCAAATCTTCCTGACTTTAGGCCCCTTGCTCTTTCAACTACTCTGATTAGCAGCCCATTATGCTATATACTTCTGTTTTGTAGATGAATACATCCTATTCTCATTCTTTCTTATGGTTATTAATTGTATATTTCCCTCTCTTCTGTTTCCTTCCATTTGTCCTTTTCTCTCTCTTTTTATCTTGTCTCCTTAAAAAAAATGTGCTTTGCTTCTAACCAATTCCCTCTTATTTTGCTTGCATTTTATCCACTTCTTACCTCCATATTGTTTAAGACATTTCTATGTCTAATTGAGTGTGCATTATATTGTTTCCACTTTGAACCAATTTCACCAAGTATGAGGTTCAAGACTCCCCTGTCCATTTCTCTTTGACTATAAAATCTCTCCTTTGTGTACCTCTTTTATGTGAGATAATTTTCCCTATTGTTTCTTTTCCTTAACTTTTCTCTCTCTTTTTAGATCATCTCAACATAGAAGACTCACTCCTATAATATCTTTCCATGTAGATTCCTTCTAATTGCCCTATTTAATGATAATATTGTTAAGGAGTTATCTGTCATCGCACTATGTAGACATGGAAGTCATTTAATCCTATTCATTCCCTTATGATTTCTCTTTCATGTTTACCTTTTAATGCTTGTCATGAGTGTTGTTTTTGAAACTCTAATTTTCTATTCAGCTCTGATCTTTTCTTCAGGAATGATTAAAAGTCCTCTATGCCATTAAATATTGATTTTCCTGTCTAAAGAACCACACTCAGTTCTTCTGGGTAGGTTGCTCTTGGATGTAATTCTAGCTCTTTCCCTTCCAGAATAGGATATGCCAAGTCCCTACTCCTTTTACATTTTAGCTTCTCAGTTTTGTGTGATCCTGTCTGTAGTCCTTTAGTACATATTCATTTATCTACATATCTTTCTATCTGTCTATCTATCACCTGTTTTTCTATTTGTTTATTTTGCTGGCTGCTTAAATATTTTTTCTTTGAACAAAAATCTCTGAAATGTGGCTGTATTATTTCTGGGAACTTTTATTTGGGTATCCCTTTCAGGAGGTGATAGATGGATATTTAAATTGCCTTTTTGACCTCTGGTTCTAGGCTATGGGAGCAGTTTTCCTTTATAATTACTTGAAATAGCCTTTCTAGACTCATGTTTAATCATGACTTTCATGTAGTCCAATAATTCTTAAATTCTTTCTTGTCAATCCATTCTCCAGGTGAACTTTGTTTAAGATGAAATATTTCATATTTTAATCTATTAAAAATTCTATCTTTTAAAGTCATATTTATTCATTAGCTTCTACTTAAATGTAAAATAATTTTATTATTTGTTTTCCAAAATTACTTGTTCTAAATTCTTTCCTTTTCTCTCTCTCTTGCTCCTCCTTGATACAGTAAACAATTTGACATAGTTTATATGCATTAAATCATACAAAACACATGTCCATATTGATCACATTGTGAAAGAAAACACAGACCAAAAATACCTACCCCATATAAATAAAGTGAAAAATAATATGCTGTAATCTTCATTCAAACTCTGTAAGTACTTTCTCTGAAGATAGATAACATTTTTCATCATTATTCCCTTAGAATTTTCATGGATCAGTGTATAGATAAGTCATTTACAGTTCATCATACAATGTTGTTACTGTGTACCAAAGTTCTCCTGGTTCTGCACACCTCACTTTGTATCAGTTCATTTCAGGTTTGCTTGTTTGTTTTCTGAAATTGTCCTGCTCATCATTTCTTATAGCACAATAATATTCCCAGAATTCACAGGTTTTTAAATATGAGGAAAATTATAGTGTAATTCACCAAATTCAAGACACAACAAAAGCAAATTATATGATTATCTCAATATATGCAGGAAAGAAAAAAAAAACTTTTGACCAATTGCAACACTAATTCTTATTAAAACACTAGACAGAAGGAGGTCAAGAAATGGCATTAACTGCCCAAAGGTCTCCCAAATTCCCATTAAAATGTAACTGTAAATAACACTGCAATATGAATTCTAGAGTGGTGCAACCCACTAAATGAGGTAAAATAGTTTTCTAGTCCAAGGCAACTTAGAAGCTTGGAAGGAAATGTCTGCCTCATCTAGAGGTGAGAGTAGTCCATCATAGGCTACACTACTGCGAACCATCAGAAGACCTTGAGGATGACTGAATCATTTACATTCCAACATTGGAAACTGACACTTATAACTCCTAAAAACTGTCTCATTATTAGTACAATTAGGAGTATAGACAGAGGTCAAGGGTGTGAATTAAACATAAGGGAATAAAATTAGGGGTAAGAAAAAAAAGGAATGAACTGGGGAAAGAAAGAGCTAGAATGTGGTAAATTATCTCACATCAAATTGACACAAAAGAGTTATTACTGTGAAAAAGAAGATGGTGGAAGTGGTAGGGATACTCGAACCAGACTCTCACTGCAATTGGCTAAAAGAGGGAATAACAACCACAATTAGTTGGATATTGAAATCCATCTTATTGCACAAGAAAGTATGAGGGAAAGAGGAAAGAAATGGGCAAAGTGGGGGGAAGTGGTAGTCAGAAGAAAAACACTTTTAAGGATAAACAGAGTGGAAGGAGAGAGAGAGAGAGAGAGAGAGAGAGAGAGATATTATACTGTAATGATTTTAAATCCACTGTGCTATCTACTTCTATTTTATGAGTGAATTCTTCCTATTTGCATTTACAATTATAATTACTGTGTATTTCCCTCAAACCTATATTCCGAGGGTTTATCCTTCTTTCTCTCTCCTTTCATGCAGTTTCTCTTTACAAGTGTTTTGATTCTGACCACCACCTCCCCTGATTCAATCTCTCTCCTTTCAGTTTCCCCTCTCATCTTATTCCCCTCCTCTACTATTTGCCTATAAGATTTGGTTGAAAGTTCTCTATTTCATTGGATTTTCCCTCTGAAAGATTATATTCAGTTTTCCTGGGTAGGTGATTGATTCTTGGGTTTAATCCTAGCTTCTTTACTTCTCAGAATATCATATCCCAAGTCTTCAGATCATTTAATGGTAAATCCAGTGTTATCCTGACTGGGGATTTATGATACTTCAATTGCTACTTGCTGGCATTCAGGTAGTCCAATAATTTTTATATCATCTCTCCTGGATCTATGTCCCAGGACATTTATTTTTTCAATGGGATATTCCACATTTTCTTCTTTTAATTTTGTTTTCTTTTTTGTTCTTGGGATCTCAAGCAGTCATTAGTTCCCTCTTCCCCAATTCTACTTTTAAAGACTTACTTTCATGATGTTTTATACCTAGTTTTCCACTAGGTCCATTCTACTTTTTAAACTGTTATTTTCTTTAGTAAATTTTTGTTTATTCTTTCCATGTTTTGTTTTTACTTTACCAGGTTGTTCACACATATTTTTATATGCTGACAGAGGCGGTGGTCAAAAAGAAACCTCTTAAGTAGGGGAAGGGAAAAGGAAGATACAAAAATATAAACAGAGGAGGAAATAAGATGGAAGGAAAATCACAGATAGTAATCATAACTGTGAATGTGAATGGGATGAAATTTCCCATAAAACAGAGGCAGATAGCAGAGGATTAAAAAATATAATGCTGCAATATGCTGTCTATAAGAAACACATTTGAAACAATGGGATACACACAGAGTAAAGGTAAAAGTATTGAGTAAAATATATTACTCTTCAGTGAAAATTAAAAAAAACAGGGGTAACAATCCTTATCTCAGATAAAGCAAAAGCAAAAATATCTAATTAAAAGAGGTAAGGAAGGAAACTACATTCTACTAAAAGGCACCATCAAGAATAAAGCAATATCATTACTTAACATATATGCTCCAAGCAGTATAGCAACCAAATTCCTAGAGGAAAAGTCGAGGGAATTAGAGGAAGAAATAGATAGCAAAACAATACTCGTGGGAGACCTCAATGTCTATCTCTCTGAACTTGATAAATCTCACCTCAAAATAAACAAGAAAAAAGTTAAGGAGGCAAATAGAATTTTAGAGAAGCTAGACATGATAGATCTCTGGAGAAAACTGAATGGGGATAAAAAGGAATATATCTTCTCAGCAGTACATGGCACATACACAAAAACTGACCATGGACTTGGGCATAAGGACTTCACAATTCAGTGCAGAAAGGCAGAGATATTAAATGCATTATTCACAGATCATGATGCAATAAAATTATATTCAATAAAGAGCCATGGAAAGATAGGCAAAAAACTAATTGGCTACTAAATAATTTAATCCTAAAGAATGAGCGAGTCAAGCTAGAAATTATAGAAACAATCAATAACTTCATTCAAGAAAATGACAATAATGAGACATCATACCAAAACTTGTGGAATGCCACAAAGGCACTTCTTAGGGTAAGTTTGATATGCCTAATTCATACATGAAAAAAATTAGAGAAAATGGAGGTCAATGAATTGGGCATACAATTGAAAAAGCTAGTAAACGAACAAATTGAAAATCCCCAATTAAATACTAAATTAGAATAAATGAAAACCAAAGGAGAGATTAATAATACTGAAAGTAAGAAAACTATTTACCTTGTAAATATAACTAAGAGTTGGTTTTATTAAAAAAAATAAAATTGATAGACCCATAATCAATATGATAAAAAAAGAAGAAAACCAAATTTCTAGTATCAAAAATGCAAAGGGTGAATGTACCTCCAATGTAGAGTCAATTGAAACAATAATTAGGAAATATTTTGCCCAATTGTATGCACTTGAATCTGACAATCTTAGTGAAATGGATGAATACTTACAAAAAATATAAGTTGCCCAGACTAACTGAAGAGGAAGTAAATTACTTAAAAAACCCCATCTCAGAAAAAGAAATTGAACAAGGTATCAGAGAACTCCCTAGGGAAAAAATCCGCTGGGCTAGACAGATTAACTAGTGAGTTGTATCAAACATTTATTTTTTTAATATTAATATTTTATTGCAATGGAAGATTACTTTGTATCATATTTCTCAAATGAGAAAAGTCAAAATAATTTGAGCATTTATTGAAAGGTAAGGAGTCATGTTTGAAGAATATATATATATTATATATATATATATGTATATACATATACATATACCTATATATGTATATATACATATACATATACCTATATATGTATATATACACATACCCATGTGCATGTATAAATAATTGTAACTTTTAAAAAACAAATTAATTCATTTATTTTCTTGTTTACATTATTCATTTCAATGAGATTTTGGGTTTCAAATTTTCTCCCCATCTTTCCCCTACCCAAAACCTCAAAACAAGTATCCTGCTGTATAATCCCTCCCCCAATTTGCTCTCTCATACATCCTCTCCTTCGCACCTCTGACTTTTCCCATAGGGCAGAATGGATCTCACCATCCCAGTGCCTGT
Source organism: Pseudochirops corinnae (assembly GCA_028646515.1). Classification (NCBI taxonomy): domain Eukaryota; kingdom Metazoa; phylum Chordata; class Mammalia; order Diprotodontia; family Pseudocheiridae; genus Pseudochirops; species Pseudochirops corinnae. The sequence goes on along the minus strand of CM053591.1, from coordinate 18,532,977 downwards.
ATATCTTAATTCCTAGTTGGATGTAGTTAAAAATGATAGTAACATCACATCATATCTATATCTATATCTATATCTATATCTATATCTATATCTATATCTATATCTATATCTATATCTATATCTATATCTATATCTATCTATCCATCTATCTATCTATCTATCTATCTCTCCATCTATCTATAGATAGATAGATTCTTTGCCTTCCCCCTTCATCATCCACCCCCACTGGAAGGACAAGCAAAGAAATACAGGGTGTACATATGTAATTACGCAGAATATCTCCACCATGGACAAATTTTGAGAGACTGATTATATGTCCCTCCTTCCTTTCCCGCCCCCCCTTTTGTTTTATTCTCTACCCTGTCCCTGTCCCTTTCCAGAAGTGTGTACCTCCAGCAAACCTCCCTCCCACCCTGCCCTCCCCTCCTTCATCCCATCTCTCATCCCAATTGCCCCGATTCTCCTGTGTGACAAGATATCCAGTTTAGAGTTGATGTCATTCCTTCCCTAAACCAAATTCAATGAGAGTAAGTTTGATGCTTTCCCTTTTGCCTCCCTGTTCTTCCCCTCCATTGTAACAATTACCACTTTCCTCTTCTATGGGAGATGATAAACCACATTGTGTCTCTCCCTGTCTCCTCTCATTCTAATTCTCTCACACCTCATAATTTCACCTTTTAGAATATCATCACTTCCTATTCAATTGATCCTGTGCCATCTATGTACTCATATATAAACATATTCAGATATGTGTTTGCACACATATATAAACTCTCCTATACAGACATATGTTTATGTCAATTGATCAATTTTTCCAAGTAGGTGATTCTTGGTTTTAATCCTTACTCCCTTGATCTCCAGAAAATCATATTCCATGCCCTTCATTCCCTAAATGTAGAAGCTGCTAGATCCTGGGTTATCCTTATTGTGTTTGCACAGTATTCAAATTGTTCCTTCTTGGCAGCTTGTAATATTTTCTCCTTGATCTGGTGACTCCAGAACCTGGCTACAACATTCCCAGGAGTTTTCTTTTGAGGATCTTTTTCAAGAGGTGATTGGTAAATTCTTTCAAGTTCTATTTTGCCCTCTGGTTCTAAAATACCAGGGCAATTTTCCTTGAGAATTTCTTGAAGGATGCTTTCTAAGTTATTTTTTTGATCATGGCTTTCAGGTAGTCCAATAATTTTTAAATTGTCTCTCTGGATCTGTTTTCCAAGTCAGTGGTTTTTTCAAGGAGATATTTCACATTTCCTTCTAGTTTTTCATTTGTTTGTATCTGTTTGATAGTATCTTGATTTCTCCTAAAGTCATTTGCTTCCATTTGCTCCACTCTAATTCTGAAGGAATTATTCTCTTCAGAATCAGAATCTTCAGAAAGCTTTTGAGATTCTTTTTCCATCTGGCAAATTCTATTTTTGAAGGCATTCTTATCATTGGTTTTTTGAGCCTCTTTTGCAATTTAACTTAATCTATTTTTAAGGTGTTATTTTCTTCAGTCAGGTTGTTGACTCTCTTTTCATGGTTTTCTTGCATCATTCTCATTTCTCTTTCCAATTTTTCCTCCACTTCTCTTATTTGGTTTTCAAAGTCCCTCTTAAGCTGCTCTATGGCTTTTACACAGTCTTCATATTTCTTGGATGCTTTTGGTGTGGGAATTCTGACAGTATTGTCTTCCTCCTGTTCCATGCTTTTCCTGTTTTTGTCCACAAAGAAGGAATCTAAATTTCCGTTGCTGTTCTTATTTTGCTTCCTTTCCCTGCTCATGTTGCCAATCAAGTACTTGATTTTTTAGCTCTGTGTAACTCTGCTTCCATAGAGGAAAGCTCAGTCCAAAATTGTTGGGGTTTTCATAGTGGCTGGAGTTATTGGGACACTACTGTTTTTTTGCAGCCCCTACCAGCTTTGGCGCACTGAAAATGCACCTCATGACCACCACCCAAGACCATGATCTGGATCCAGGCTGCTCAATGCAAGAGCACTTAACCTCTGAACAATTGCTTTGCCCCCCTGCAGTCTGCAGTCTGGGAGCTCTGAAATAGCCACATGAAGGTGGCTGCAGGGCTGCTGCTTCTGCCTCTTGCTTGCCCTGGAGGCAGTTTGGCTGGACCATTTTTCTCCCCCAAATTTAGTTGATTTCCACTGACCTTTCAATTTGTTCTGGTTTCTTATGTCTTGATAATTCTGGAAACTTCCATAGCTGCTGCTGATCCACTCTCCTGAAATCTCCAGATGCTGGCTTCTCCTGGCTACCCCAGGGCCAAGCCGGGTTTCTGGCTGAGCTGGTTTTGGCTCCCAGTGTGCCACAATGAATCCTTCCTGCTGAGCTGGCTTCAGCGGGACATGTGTTTTTCTATATTTTTTGAGAGTTTTGCAGCCCTAAAATTTGTTTAGAGTCATATTTTATGGGTATTTGAGGTGGCTATGTGGGAGCTGTTGAACCTTGTTGCTTCTACACTGCCATCTTGGCTCTGCCCCCCTATTAAACATTTAAAGATCAATTGATCCCAATACTCTATAGACTATTTGGTAAAAGTGGTGTTGATGAAGTCCTACCAAACTCTTTTTATGACACAAATATGGAACTGATACCTAAAGCAGGGAGAGACAAAATGGAGAAAGAAAATTATAGACCAATCTCCCTCATGAATACAGATGCAAAATTTTAAATAAAATATTAACAAAAATATTTCAGCAAGTTATCACAAAAATAATACATATTGTTCAGGTTGGATTTATTCCAGGAATGGAAGGATGGTTCAATATTAGGAAAACCATCATTATCATTGATCAGATCAACAATAAAACTAGCAGAAACCATATGATTATCTCAATAGATTCAGGAAAGGCTTTTGACAAAATACCATGTCCATTCCTATTAAGAACACTAGAAAGTGTAGGAATAAATGGAGTTTTCCTTAGAATAGTAGGTGGCATCTACTTAAAGGCATCAGAAAGTATTATATGTAATGGGGATAAACTAGAAGCATTTGCAATAAGATCAGGGGTAAAACAAGGATGTCCACTATCAACTCTCTTACTCAATCTGGTACTAGAAATGTTAGCAGTAGCAATTAAAGAAGAAATAAAATCAAAGGAATCAAATTATTCAAAGAAGAGACTAAGCTATCACTCTTTGCAGATTATATGATGATATACTTGGAGAATCCTAGAGAATCAAGTAAAACACTTCTTGAGACAATAAATAAATTTAGCAAAGTTGCAGGATATAAAATGAACCCACATAAATCCTCAGCATTCCTTCATATTTCCAACAAAGTCCAACAGCAAGAGATATTGAGAGAAACCCCATTTAAAGTTACTGAAGGCATTATAAAATATTTGGGAACCTACCTGCCAAAACAAACCCAGTACCTTTATCAACACAACTACAAAACACTTTTCACACAAATACAATCAGATCTAACTAATTGGAAAAACATCAGTTGCTCATGGCTGTGTCAAGCTAATATAATAGAAATGGCAATTTTACTAAATTAAATTACATATTTAGTGCCATACCAATCAATCTATCAAAAATTATTTTATTGAACTAGAAAAAATAGTGACCAAATTGATTTGGAAGAACAAAAGGTCCAGAAAATCATGGCAATTAATGAAAAGAAATGCTAGGGAAAGTGGCCTAGCTGTACCAGATTTTAATATGTATTGTAGAGCAGCAGTCATCAAAACTGCTTGGTACTGGCTAATTAATAGAGTAGTGTATCAATGGAATAGATTGCTTACAAAAGATAAGAATAATGGTAAACAATACTGATAAATTGTGATTATCATCATCATTTCATCATCTGATTTTACTTTATGTACAATAGCCTTAGTATCCAATAACTGAACATGAAATCTAAAATTTTTATGGAATTTGAGATGGCTTTCATTCTGCACACCTATTCTATAATTTTGATAATAACCATCTAAAGTAAAAGATATTGGAATTTATTGAGTTTAACAGTAACTGAAAGGAAGCTCTGGGAGCCAGGAGACTTGATTCAAATCATTCTCTTAGCCTAAGTTTAATGCAGTGTGGAAAGAATACAATCTTTGTTGTCAGAGGATCTGGATTCAAATCTTGCCTCTGTTGCTTCATTGCTTGGACACATCATTTAAATCTGGTTTTCAGATTCCTTATCTTTAAAATGAGGCATTTGTCCTATTTTTCCATAAATTCACGTTAACAGTTAAATCTGAGATCCTATGACATATAATCGGTTTTGTCATCTAGTTTCCATAATTGTCACATGAAACCATAAGATCATAAAATGAAGGGATGTCTGAGATCATCATCTTTCAGTTTCTTTCATTTCAAAGAAGAAAGTACTGAGATTCAGAATTTAGATGCCTAGAGTTACAGATAAAGTTACTGTAAGAGGCAAGTTTTGAACTGAGGTCTTTCTGATTCTCCTGTTTAAGATTGCCTCTTAATGGATAGGCTTGACAATCTCTAAGGATCATTTTGAGCAGTAATCGTAATGTGTATATGAATCCAAGCTTCTTCAGCACTGTGAGATCAACAAGTGAACAAACTCTTAAGTAATCCCTCTTAAATACTCAGAACTTACATGAGGTTTGCATCAGAGTCTCTTACATCATAGGCACTGAAGTGTTTTGTGTGACCCAAATTATTGGGCTGGATTCAAGTGGAAATTAGGGTAGGGTTGGAACTAAAACCAGTCTGAAGGAATTTTCTGAGCCTTGTCATTTGACTTCTTTCTCCCTATGCAAAAAGTTTTTTTTTTCCTTTTCTTATTAACATGATATTCCCTCAAGTTTTCCCTTTGTTTTAGAATCATGTCTTAGTGATATTGTGATCAAAATTGCTTGATGAGAATAGAAATGACACTATAAAGACAAAAACAATGGTGTATGTATGTCTATATCTGTGTCTATATCTGTCTGTGATAGTGGCCTTGCTAATTGCCAGAAATAAATAGCAACCCTCTGTTTGAATAATTTTCTTTATCAATGGAAATGATAAGCCCATGAAGTTCCTTTTGCAGGAAACTGAGTGATGGATTGATCTCTTATTTTTGTTTTTTCTTTTTTTTCCTTTTGGCTTGTTTATGCTTCTCTTGGGTCTTGATCTTGATGCTGGAGGTCAGTTTTTTTTGTATGTGTTAATTCTGGTCTTTTACTCATGAAAGCTTAAATTCCTTCTATTTCATTAAGTGACTATTTTTTTTCTTAATATATTATACTAAATTTTGCCAAGTAGGTGATTCCTGGTTGTAGTTTTAGCTCCTTTGCATTGTGACATATAATGTTCCATGATATCAGATCCTTTAATTTTGCTGCTGCCAAGTCCTATGTAATCCTGGTTATGACTCCCTGATGCTTGAATTGTTTGTTTCTGGCCATTTGCTGTAATTTTTTTTTTTCCTCTTCATGACAGTTCTGAAATTTGGCTATATTGTTCCTTCAAGTTTTTATTTTTGGATGTTTTTATGAGGTGACTGGTAGATTGTTTCAGTGTTCATTTTGCAGTCTGGTTCCAGTATATTAGGTTAGTTTTGCTTAGTAATTTCTTGAAAAATGCTATCCAAGTCCTCCTTTTTAATTATCTTGCAGGAAGTTGAAGGATTATTATATTGTCTCTCCTGCATCTATTTTCCAGGTCAGTGGGAATATTTTACATTTTCCTCCATTGTTTTTCATTCTTTTGTATTTGTTTGATTATCGATGTCTCATCTAGTCAGTCAACCCAAAGGGGGAAAAAAACACATTTTGGCCATCAATATGTACCATCCCTGGGCAGAGCACCCCCAGGTAATGAAGAAGAGGAGAGAAGAAGAAAGGAGAGGAGAGGAAGGGAAAGGAGAGGACAGGAGAGGAGAGGAGAGGACAGGTGATGAGAGGAGGGGAAGGGAGGAGAGGGGAGGGGAAGAAAGGAGAGGACAGGAGAGGAAAGCGGAGGGGAGGGTAGGAAAGGCTACTCCCAGGTTGTTTGCCATTCATTCCCAAAGAGGACCATGACATCAGGGGAATGATGACATGACTTGCAGTTGACTTGAATTTGGGGGAAGGAGGATTGTGCAAGGTCACTAGCCTCACTTTCTCCTCCAGGGTCCATAAATACCAAGATAGGTTCAAAATGGGTACACAACTTAGACATAAATTAGGAAAGCAAGTAATAGTTTATCTGTCAGATCTATGGAAAATGGAAGAATTTATGATGAAACAAGAGATAGAGAATATTATCAAATGTAAAATGGATAATTTTTATTACTTTAAATTAAAAAGTTTTTGTACACAAAAAGCCAATGATTAGAAGGGCAGCAGAAAGCTGGGAAACAATTTTTACAGTTACTGTCTCTAATCAAGGCATCATTTCTAAAATGTACAAAGAATGGAGTCAAATTTATGAGAATACATTCCATTCCTCAATTGATAAATAGATAAAATATATGAAGAGTCAGTTTTCAGATGAAAAAATGAAAGCTCTCTATAATCACATGAAAAAATTTAATCTGCAGTTTTAACATTTACTCCATCACTTTGTTAAATCTAAACAATCAACAAAACAGTAAACCAAAAGCTAATTTATCATATTTGATTATTTCTAGGTTTAAATGCTCACACTGAAATTTTAGTAATCAACTCTTGGAAGCCAGTGTGAGCAGGCTCCAGCACACCTTTGCTTCTAACGGGGTGTTCTTTTCACTGCACCATACTTCCTAACAAGTACGAGGTAAGCATTCATATTATGTTTAACATATCCTATTTTGGACCACTATAGAGTTACTCTGCAATGAAATAAAAAGTGTACTCAATTTAGTCAAAGGATCTGGGTTCAAAACCACATTATTTCACCTACTACCAGGGCATCCTTGAAGATATAGTTTCACTGGTCTGGGCTTAGTTTTCTTTATATGTAAAATGAGATGGTTGTATTTGATGAGCTAAATAATCCCTTCTGGTGATAAATATATGATGTTATACTCCCATAGAAAAAGTATTCAATGAAATCCTGCTCATTTGACCTCATATATTATAGTACTTAACTTTTTCGATGACCACCTGCTGTCAAAATTGCACTTCTCTTGATATTTTACTCTATTTTACTACTTAGTACAAATGAGAATTAATTATGAATTTCAAACACTTTAAAGACTTGGAGAGTTCAAAGGATGATTCAATCAACAATTTTTTTTTTAAGTCCTTACAATGCTAAAGGCTTAAAAGCTCACAGGTACATAACAAAGAGCAGAAGTCATTTTCTTTAGAATGCAAAAAGGCATAAGAAGTTCTTTCCTTCCAAAATATTAATAACCAAAGAGAGGGGACTAGTAAAAAGAATGTAAGTTATAATAATATGTTTTTACACTATTGTAGACACATGAGAGCAGTCGAGGAAACTATAGCTTTACAGAACTTTATTTTTAATTTTTTCAGACATTCATGTGTCTATATAAAAGATTTTTAACATGACCAGGGTTGGGAAGATGCAAATAGATCTTTATCTTTGAAAAACATCACCCAGGGCAAACATTGGTTTCAAAAAGCATGAACACAGTTCCAACAAATCAAATGCAACCCCACCCTGTCTTACCTTCTGATATGCTGAATTAAGAAAAGAAATCACAGTTGGTGAAAGGTAAATGGAGGGTTTCAATGCTTAAATGATTGACAGAAAAACTCATCTTTTCCTTTGAGTTCAAAGTGGGTAGTGGTAATTGAACTAGGGGAAAAAGAATGGGGGTAGAGGAAAAAAACAAAAATTTTAAATCATAGCTGAGTAATGGAGAATCTTTTTTTTTTTTTTGCCCATGCTAAGTAATGATAATCTGTTAAATTAATTTAGATTACACCAGTAGTCTAATGCTGTGACCCTTTAATACAGTTTCTCATGTTGTGGTAATCCCCAATCATAAAATTCTTTTTGTTGCTACTTCACTTCATAACTGTAATTTTGCTACTGTTATGCATCGTAATGTAAATATCTAATATGCAGGATATATTTTCATTGCTACAAATTGAACTTAATCCACAGGTTGAGAACCACTGGATTAGACTAAAATAGAGGGTTTTAGTAAATCAAAGGGCTCAAAACTCACAAAGCTACAAACTGGGTAATATTTGGGGGCCTAATTTGATGAATTTATATGTAACATTATTTTACATTATTTTTTTCATTTTAGAATTATTTATTTTAGCATTATTCTTTTAATTTTGAGTTGCTATTTATCTTCCTCAGTCATGTCCCTCCTCTATCCAGTGCAAGCAGTATGCTATTGAATATATATGTATATATATATATATGTATATATAAGTGTATATGTGTGTATATATACATATATATGATATTATATGACATTCCCATATTAGTCATGCTGCAAAATAAATAAAATAAAGAATAAGAACCATAGAGAAAATGAAAGTTGTATGTTTGAATTAGGGCTCAGAATTTATTAATCTTTATCATGGATCCTTTGGAATTATCTAAAATTATTATTTCTTTTAGAGTTACTATGCCTTTCACAATTAATCACCCTTGCAATATTATAAATACTGTATACAGCGTTCTGCTTCTGCTCATTTGATTTTGCATCAATTCATAAAAATCTTCACAGTTTTTTTTTCTGAAAACATCCTGTCTCTCATTTCTGACCACAATAGTATTCTATCACAATTATATATGACAACTTATTCATCTATACCTCAAGTGATGGGCATCCCCCTTCAGCTTTCAATTATTTGCCACCACTACAAAAAAAAAGCTGCTGTAAATATTTTCAATGTATAAATACTTTTCCCTTTTCTTTGATTTCTTTGGGATATAGACCTAATATCAATAACACTGGATCAAGGGGTATGCAAAATTTGGTTGCTGTTTGGGTGTAGTTCAAAATTGTTTCTCAAAATGGTTGAACTAGTTCACAACTCCACCAAAAGTACATTATTTTTTCACATCCATTCCAGCATTTATCACTTTCTTTTCTTCATAATAGAAAATTTGACAAGTATGAGATAGTACATGAAATTTGTTCTAATTTTCATTTCTCTAATTAATAGTTATCTAGAAGCTTTTTGAAGGAATTATACATTATTTTGATTTCTTCTGAAAACTGCCTGTTCATATCCCTTGACTATTTATCAGTTGGAGAATGGGTCTTATTTTTTTTTTTAGAAACATGGCTCGAGCCGGGAGGACCCCAGCGATTTGGGACAGAGCTTTCCCTTCTGGAAGCAGAGCCCCACAGAGATTTTTTAAAAAATAAATTCATGATCTGACAACCATGAGTAAGACTAAGCAGAAGAAGTTAACTAAGAACAGCTCCCAAAACCTAGACTCCT
>CM053591.1:18507021-18523171 GCA_028646515.1 Pseudochirops corinnae | reverse complement strand
TATTCTCTACTTTATCCCTGTCCCTTTACTGAAATGAGTGCTTTTAACATCCCTCTCCCTCCACCCTCCCCTCCCCTCCTTACTCCCCCCTCTCATCACCATCCACTCTACTCTCCTGTAGGGCAAGATACCCACTTTAGAGTGTATGTCATTCCTTCCCCAAGCCAAATTCCATGAGAGTAAGGGTAACCCATTTCCTTTTGCCTTCCTGTTCTTCCCTTCCATTGTAACAGTTATCCCTTGCCTCTTCTATATGAGATGATTAACTCCATTCTGTCTCTCCTGGTCTCCTCCCATTCTATTCTTCTCTTACCTTTTAATTACACCTTTTAAAATATCATCCCTTCCTATTTGATTGATCCTGTGCCCTCTGTCTACATGCACATTTAATACCTGCACTCATATATGTATTCATATGCATATATACACTCCTATGTAGACATATGTGTATGTATACATATATGTACATTTATATTCCCTTCACCTATCCTCATACTGAGAAAAGTTTCACAAGTTACGATTCTCATTTTTCCATGTTGGCATGTAAATAGTTCAACTTTGATAACTTCCTTCTGATTTCTTTTCTATGTTTACCTTCTCATGCTTCTTGTATTTGAAGGTCAAATTTTCTGTTCAGTTCTGGCTTTTTCCTCAATAATGCTTGGAAGTGTTCCACCTCATTGAATGCCCATATTTTCCCTTGAAATTTTATACTTGGTTTTTCTGGGTAGGTGATTCTTGGTTTTAATCCTAGCTCCCTTGGTATCCAGAATATCATATTCCAGACCTCTTGGTTCCTTAATGTAGAAGCTGGTAGATGCTGGGTTATACCGATTGTTTTTCCACAGTATTCAAATTGTTTCTTCTTGACAGCTTGTAATATTTTCTCCTTGATCTGGGAACTCCAGAACCTGGCTATAACATTCTTAGGAGTTTTCTTTTTGGGATCCTTTTTCAAGAGGTGATCAGTGAATTCTTTCAAGTTCTATTTTGCCCTCATTGGCTTTTTGGGGCTCCTTTGTCATTTGACTTAGTCTATTTTTTAAGGTGTTATTTCCTTCAGTCAGGTTGTTGACTCTCTTACCCTGATTTTCTTCCATCATTCTCATTTCTCTTCCCAATTTTTCCTCCACTTCTCTTACTTGGTTTTTAAAATCCTTTTTAAGCTTCTCTATGGCCTCTATCCACTTTGCAAATTTTTTGGAAGCTTTTGGTGTGGAAGATCTGACTATGTTGTCTTCCTCCCATTCCATGCTTTTTTCATTTTTGTCCCCCAAAAAAAGGAATCTAAGGTTTGATTTGTAGACTTGCTTTGCTTCTTTTGCCTGCTCGTGTTGCCAGTTACTTAGCTTTTGGGTTCAGTAGTAAAATTCTGCTTTCAGAGGGGAGAGCTCTCTCCCAAATCACTGCGGTTTTTGCACCTGCCGTAGGTATTAGGAGGCCGCTGTTTTTTGCAGGTGCCACCAGCTTTGGCTCACTGAAAATGCACCTCAGGACCACCACCCAAGACTGTGATCTGATCTAGGCAGCTCAATGAAAGAGCACTTATTCTCTGAATGATAGCTTGGCCCCCTGCAATCTGCATGTGGGGTGATCTGAAGCAGCCATTTGGTTTCTGCAGGGCTGCCTCCTCTGCTTCTCACTCTGGAGGCAGCTGGCTGGAATCTCTCCCCAAAATTTAGCTGAGTTCCACTGACCTTTTCTCTTTGTCCTTGGCTCTTGTGGGTTGGTGATTCTGGAAATTCACTACAGCTGCTGTTGATCCTCTCTCCTGAGCACTACTGCCAAGGCTTCTCCTTTGTTATTCCATCATTTTTGTGGATTCTGGAGCTCTAAAATTTGTTTAGAGTCATATTTCATAGGTATTTGAGGTGGTATTGGGGGAAACTCAAGGAATTCTCCTTTTTCTACTTTGCCATCTTGACTCCAGCCCCTGGTTATCCAGTTATCTGCTTTTTTAAAAATACTTCTAACAGTGTTGCTCAAAAGGCTGAAATGTACAGATAGTTGGTAGCGCAAGGAATAAATATCTGCATCTGGAATCAACAAATCCTAGTTTAAAATGTGGCCTTGGGCACCGACTAACTTTATAGCAAAGGAAAAGACAGTAAAATCTGTTTTGTTCAGTTTCTTCAATTGTAAAACGTGGATAATAGTACCCACCTCACTGCATTATTGTAAAGACCAAATGAAATACAAACAAAAAAAATTCTTAGCACAGTGCTTCTTTTCTAGCATGGTGTGTGTAATGTTAATGGAATCTGAAGATCTTCCATGCCCCTTTGTATTGGCACTTAGTAAACAGGCACTTAGCACCGCCTTGTTTAATCTATTTAAGTAACTCAGAAGTAGTTAACACCTTGGGAGTAGATAACACCTTAACAGGAAGAGGTAGAATAGGGAGGAGCTATACTGTATATAAGGAAGAGAACCAGCAGGACAGTCAGATTTTCTCTCAGTTACCACCTGGAGACTGCACCTTTTTGCTGAGATCATCCTTCTGTAACTTTTATGGAGAACTTCCAAGAACCAGGCTAAGGAGCTATCATAAGTGAGAGAGGGATCCCTACTTGAGGGAACCTGTTTTGTTGTGAAGGCTTAGGAATGTGGGTGTTCACTGCATTAACCAAGTGTATCAACTTCCTGACTACTGTAATTTCTTTGGTTTTCTGGTTCTGGGACTCAGTTTTCTGGTATTTGAATAAAAGCTTTGGTTCTGCCCTCCATGTGGACAGTTTGCTACATTTTGTGATTCACAACTATACAAGCATATTCATAATCACTGTGTGTGTTGTGAATATTGCATTATTGTTACACATAGTGAATATTTTCTATATATCCACAACTCAGGGGGCCTACGTCTTTATCTCCATTAGAAAGGATAAAACAATAATAGGAAAAAAAAATCTTTACAAGTTTTCCTTTCAGTTAGTACTCTCAAATCAATGTCAATTGTTTTACTTATAAGAAAATTGACATTTCTGGAAATGAAATTTCTTGCCCAATATCATTATTCCATTTACTGATAGAGCTTAATCTATAACACATCTTTGAAGAACCCAATCCAGTGTTGATTTATTTATGTACTGATTTATTTACTTACTTATTCATTTGTTTACATATTTTTCATTCACTCATCCATTCATTCATCATTCCTTCTTTTGTCTAGCTATCTAATTTTGTGCTTCAACACTCTGTCATGACCATATCCATCAATGGTTATTCCCCACTTACTCAGTGAGTACAGACCTTGAACTACATATGACCAATGGCATCAATGTAGCACTTAAAAATCATTTAGTACCATTTGCTAATGCTATGTGTCCTTTGGTTCCACCTCTTTATGCTTCAACCTTCTTAGAATGAGAAGAGATATTCTCAAATACTTCCTCTATTTGAGGATAACTGTTAACCTCATTGAAGTAATCATTCTTAAAATATATGGAAAGGGCATGGCTAGATGGCAGAGTGAATAGAGCGTCAGCCATGGAGTTAGCAGGACCTGATTTCAAATCCAGCCTCAGACACTTAACACTTACTAGCCATGTGACCTTGGGCAAGTCACTTAACCCCAATTGCCCTGCCTTCCCTCCTCCAAAAAGAAAAAGAAAAAAGAAAAAAAAAAGAAAGTATATGGGAAGAACGTAATTATGTGCAAAGCTCATTACACAGGACACAAGCTTGACTAATAAGAACTGGCTTACTGAGTCCTTGGAATGCCATGCACCAGCAGATTCCCAAAAGAATGCTACTGTGAACAGCTTTTAAGGTTGGGATTACACAGCACAGTGAATACTCTGTTTATTCCATTACAATTCAAGGCAAACATTTCCAATACATCACAATGTAATATTCACAACATTACATCTTATCACTGAAAATCACAATATAGTGTTCGTAACTGCTTAACATTAGAATGGCCACACAGTTTTCACTACAGTGGCCACCATATTTAGAACAAGGAACAAAAGAATAATCATCTGGTTTCCCTAAGGAGGAAACCCTCCTCACTTAATCATTCAATCAATTCATAATACAATAAAATCAAACTTCCACTCACTGGTCAACCATTAACTTAATCAATCACAAATCTAGATTCCCAATTACTAACTATCATTAATCACTGGTATAGTCATTAGAAAACCACACAAACCCTCTACCCCTCGGTGTCCAGCAAACCTCAATTTCATCCAAGGGGAGGCCTTTTCTTCATCTTGACTCTGGGTGATCTCTCTGATTCCCTGGATCCCCTTCCATGGTCCCAGATCCCTCCTGAATCTGCCAAACAGTCACCTGGATTCAGAAGCAGACAGCTCCCAAGTCCTCATCCAGTCCTCAGAGATAGACAGTGCCCAGGTCCTTGTCCAGTCCTCAGGGCAGTCTCTGGTACGCACTGAAGTTCACAGGGTCTAGCACATCTCAAACTCTTCACCACTTCTCTTGCTTGGAACTCAAGGATCAGCCAAGCCATGAATAAACAAAGTCTTATCCTGGTCATGCTTCTTCAGTTCTCCAGCAGTTCAGCTGATCCTAGGACCCAGAAGGAATATTGGCCTTCCAGGAGGCCTTCCAGGCAAACCCCTCTCAGCCTTGCAGGAGGCCTTCATCATTTTCTGGTCTCAGGAAAACTTCATCACAGTTCTCAGTCAGCTTCCAGATGCTAGGAGAGAATCTCTCTCTCTCTCTCTCTCTCTCTCTCTCTCTCTCTCTCTCTCTCTCTCTCTCTCTCTCTCTCTCTCTCTTTCTCTCTCTCTCTCTCTCTCTCTCTCTCTCTCAAGAAAACTCCAACTCAGTTTTCAGCTTCCAGATGCTGGAGAGAAACTCTCTTTCTCTCTCTGTCTGTCTCTCTCAGTCTGCTTCAGTCTCCACAATTCTTCCTTCACCAGGAGCAACATTCCAATTCTGTCTCTCTGTCTCTAGAATTCTTGTATATACACACATAAACACACACACACACACACACACACACACACACACACACGGCCTCCTGTCTCAGGCAATCCCCTTCTTCCACTTCAACAGGGAAGTTCACCCTCTCTGAACAGTGGGACAGAGTTCACGCCTTCTATACTTAGCCCCAAGTTACTAACTGCTGTGTATTGCTAAACTGATTGCTGTTACATTCCACCCCTCCAGGATTCTAGGCCTTACAATTTCAGTTTAAATGACCATGAATCCTGGATCCTGGAACAAATAGAGGCATTATACTTTGTAATCCTGCCCACTACACCATAACGTAATGCCATGCACCAGCAGATTCCCAAAACAATGCTACTGTGAACAGCTTTTAAGGTTTGGATTATACAATATAGTGAACACTCTGTTTATTCCATTACAAATCAAGGCAAACATTCACAATATATCACAATGTAATATTCACAACATTACATCTTATCACAGAAAATCACAATATGGTGTTCATAACAGCTTAACATTAGAATGGCCACACAGTTTTCACTACAGTGGCCACAATATTTAGAACAAGGAACAAAAGAATAATCATATGATTTCCTTAATGGGGAAACCCTCCTCACTTAATCATTCAATCAATTCATAATACAATAATCAAACTTCCATTCATGAGGCAACCATTAACTTAATCATTTACTAATCTAGATTTCCAATTACTGACTATCATTAATCACTACTATAGTCATTAGAAAACCACACAAACCCTCGACCTTCTTCACCAATTTTGTCCTCTGATGAAAATGGGTTTCAAGGTAGCAAAGAAGTGATTCTATATTTTGAAAGCCTGTGCCAATGAAGCAGAAGTGTTGGATGTTCTTGCTGGGTTTGGAAACCCTTTGTGTAATAGTTGGCAAGAGACTGTATCCATATGATAAACATGTGGAGGCTTCTCTGCAGTGGAGCTACTTTTCGTTAACAGTAATTCTCTTGGGTTTTTTTGCTTTTTTTAGAGGCTGGGCAATTGGGATTAAGTGACTTGCCCGAGGTCACATGGCTAGTAAGTGTATCAAATGTCTGAGGCTGGATTTGAACTCAGGTCCTCCTGACTCCAAGGCCAGTGCTCTATTCACTGTGCTACCTAGCTTCCCCAACAGTAATACAGAAAGATAAATTTTTAAGTTTTAGAGGTCATACTATGGTTTTATGGGAAAAGTACCTATAGTTAAGGAAACCAGAGATCTTTGCATTACCAAAATATATGCTTCTGCTTTGGAAAACCATGAGTAAGAATATTAGTACATTGGGAGGATTACTACTACTACTACTACTGCTACTGCTGCTGCTGCTGCTGCTGCTAATAATAATAATAATAATAATAATAACAATAATGGAGAGTCATAATAATAGTAGTAATAATAATTTGATTTTAATTGGCAAAAATCATCCAATACTAAACTTGAATTCCCCTAATGAGTAGAGTCAACATATTCCATAAGGATGTAAAAGTATATTTTGTCTTCTCTAGCCCCATTTCCCATGTGTAAATTCTGAAAAAGGAGGGGTGCCATTGCTTAGGAATTTTTTCCTAATATAACTGCACATCCACACTTTTTTGCTGCAGCATAGTAAAAGAAAGTATGCCAAGAGTTTTAGTTAATGTGTGTGTGTTTGTGTGTGTGTGTGTGTGTGTGTGTGTGTTTCATGAATACTTTTATAGTCTCAAGAAGATCATAGATGTCTTTTCAGGGGAAAAACAATATATAAGTAAAATGAAACACATGGAAAAACACAGGAACCAATAAATTAAAATAAAGATATAATCTTCCTCATTTTAATTCATGAACGTCTTATAATCTATCCGTGTATATATCCAGTTAAGAAACCCTGGTTTATGCAGTACCTAGGCAAATTGAAACAATCACCCAAAACAAAAACCCAGTGACTCCTTCTTATGAAGAGTAATTACTTCAGGGGTAAGTAGGTGGTGTAGTTAATAGAGCACTGGCCCAGGTGTCAGGAGGGCCTGAGTTCAAATCCAGCCTCAGACACTTGACACACTACCTGTGTGACCTTGGACAACTTACTTAACTCCAATTGTTTTTCCTTCCTCCCTCCAAAACAAACAAAAAAAAAAGATTAATTAGTATTGCACAATTCGTGGGTAGAGCAAGTGATTACTTATATGGTATCATTTGAGGACTAAGGAAAGAACTCCTTACTTCAAAAAAATGTTCCTATAAGAACTACACTGTCGCTAAAGTTAAACTGGGAAGTTCCTTAGAAATTATCAGGTTTAACTTTCTCATTTTACAGATAAAGAAACTAGATCTAAAGAAGAAAAATTTGCTCATCAAATTCATGAAAGCATAGAGTGTACATGTATACATTTGAATTCAGGTTCTCTCTCACTAAAGTCAGTGCTGTTTCTATTTCACAAAAGTGTCTTTTAAAGGCATCTGCCTTTCCTTTAGCCTAGATTAGAGACTGAGTAATGATCCTGGTTACAATTCAAATATATTATCTGTTAGGGATAATACATGAAGATATTATCTCTCATTAATAATCTTTTAAACCAGGCTGCGAGGTTACCTAGCAAGCCATTTAGTAAGATTCCAAGGGAGGGAAGGGAAACAAATGAATTTTATTACTCAAATCAAGAGGAAGGAAAAGTTGCAGTACAGGGCAGTTTGAGAGGGAAAGACTAACAATAGTACTTTAGAAAGTATATAGAAGGGAATAATATGGCATAGAGTACCCAAAGGAAAAATAGTAAAAGAAAATATATTGAAACTGAGGCAAAGGAAAATCCTCATCACTTATATTAGTGCTGCTGAAAGGCAGCATCTAATAATACTATTTCTTTCTTACATGATTTTTTTTTATAATTATTGTATAAAAAGGGCCAGCTCATTTAAATGACCACTGCTCTATGTGCAATGCACTGTGTTAGACATTGAGGAAACAAAAGGTAACTAAAACAAAAATAAATAGCACCTGCTTTTAAAGAGTTTACATTTGAAATACATGAAAATTTGAGGGTGGGAAAGAGGACTACACTCTTGGGAATTAGTTGTGCTCATTCATGGAAGAAAAGGGATGTAAAAGATGCTATGGAAGCAGATTAGCCTTAACAGCTGATTGAATAAGAATTGAATTATGAAGTGAAACAAGAATAAAATGATCTATAGAGGAAAAGGCTGATTCTTTGAGGTTACTCTTCAACTTTTCCCTTTCATCCCTTGCAGTGTGTAGTAAATTCCATAAGCAATGGCATAATGCAAGAGAGACAAATGGCAGAATCCATCTGAAAGTTGTTTCAAATTTCAGCAAGAGGGGAAAGAATCTGATGTCTGGGACTAGGATGTTATTGCTCAGGATAAACAAGTCTAAGAGCCTAAAATCCAAGGGAAAGTGCGTGGTGTACTTCCCTGGGAACAGACATCAAATTTAAAAGAAAGGAAAAAATACTGCCCCCCCAAAAAAACAAAAAGACAAGCACAAAAACAAAGAATCTGACCATAGAAAGTTATTATAGTGACAGGGAAGGCCAAGTAACAAACACTGAAGAGGAGAAAAATTTCAAAATACTTATGAGCAAAACTCCTAAGAAAACAGGAAGTGATCTCAACCACAGAAAGAACTTATAGAGGAACTCAAAAAAGGAAGTTAAAAATTATAGAAGAGAGGTTGAAGAAAAATTGGGAAAAGAAACGAGAGAGATGAAAGAAAATTGTAGGGGAAAAAAAGAATCAACAGCTTGGAAAACTGCTTAAAAAGTGAAATTGGGCAAATCAAAAAAGGAGATACAAAAACTGACACAAGAAAAAAACTCCTTAAATTGTACAATTGGTCAAAAGTATAAAAGCTACTTGAGGAAAACAACACTTTAAAAGTTAGAATTGGGCAAGTAGAAGCTAATGACTATGAGATATCAAGAATCGAGCAAAATAAAAGTAGTGAAGAAATGGAATAAAATGCCTCATATCTCAAGAGAAAAATAAACAACCAAGTAAACAGATCTGGGAAAGACAATATCAGAATCATTGGACTATGTGAAAGCCATAATCAAGAGGAGGATCTGAAAAGCATCTTTCAAGAAATTGTCAAAGAAAACTACCCTGATATCCTGGAACCAGAATGCAAAATTGCCCTTGAAAGAATCCACGTATCACGTCAAAAAAATAGATTCTGAAATAAAAACTCCAAGGTATATCATACTCATATTTCATAACTGTTAGGTAAATGAAAAAAAAATACAACAAGTGGCCAGAAACAAACAATCACATATCAGGTAGCGACAATCAGGATTATACGGGACTTGGTGGCTACAAAATTAAAGGATCTGGGCTCATGAAACATGATATTTCAGAAGGCAAAGGATCTAGGATTACAATCAAGAATCACTTACCTAGCAACCTTAAGTGTAATGCATCGAGGAAAAAAAAATTATCATTCTTAAAATAGAGGGATGTCAAACTCACAGGAGGAGACCAGAACTAAACCCAAACTGTGAATGCCAAAACTCTGACCCAAGAAAATCATAAAAATGGAAAAAACAGAGCAGAAAACATTAGGGATTCAATAGAAGGAAGCTATTATTTTTCCCCATGTGGTGAAATGACACTTGTAAATCTTAAAAATTGTATTACTAATATAGCAACTAAAAAGGATATACATAGATAGAATATAAAGTGAATTTGAGTGAATGATATAAAAGTATGAGAAACAGGAGTATACTGGGTACAGAAGGACAAGAGATGTAGAATGAGGTAAACCATATCACATGAATAGCTGTTAAAGACCTATTATAATGAAGAGGAAGATGGGAGGGTAGGAGATGAGAATCATTTGAATCTTACTTTCATCAGTATTGCTTCAAAGAGGTAATAATATACATAATCCACTGAATATAATATTTATCTTGACTGGCAGGGAAGTAGGAGCCCAGATCAAATAAAGTTCAGGGGAAGGGAACAGACAGAAAGCAGGACAGATAAGAGGAGGAAGTAGATAGAAGGAAAACACTAGTGAGGAGGGAAAGCATGAAGAGAGAGAGAGGACAAAGAGAAGGAAGAATGGAATGGA
This sequence comes from Pseudochirops corinnae, assembly GCA_028646515.1. Classification (NCBI taxonomy): domain Eukaryota; kingdom Metazoa; phylum Chordata; class Mammalia; order Diprotodontia; family Pseudocheiridae; genus Pseudochirops; species Pseudochirops corinnae. The sequence goes on along the minus strand of CM053591.1, from coordinate 18,513,175 downwards.
GAGAAATACACAGTAATCACAACTTTGAATGTGAATGGGATGATCTCTCCTATAAAACAAAAAGGGATAGCAGAGTTGATCAAAAACCAGAAGCAGAAGCAGAAGAAGCAGAAGCAGAAGCAGAAGAAGAAGAAGCAGAAGAAGAAGAAGAAGAAGAAGAAGAAGAAGAAGAAGAAGAAGAAGAAGAAGAAGAAAAGGAAGAGGAAGAGGAAGAAGAAGACGAGGAAGAAGACGAGGAAGAAGAAGAAGAAAACTTTATCTCAAAAATATAAAAGCAGGGGACAGAGTGAAGATGGCAGCATAGAAACAGGAAAACACCATGAGCTCTCCCCATTACCACCTCAACCACCTATAAAATATGACTCTAAACAAATCTTAGAGCTGCAGAACCCACAAATTGACAAAGAGAAACAAATCTCCTGGTGAAGGCAGCTCAGTAGGCCTACAGGAAGGGCCCATCACAGCTCGCTGGGAGATGAGCCCTGCCCCACTTGAGCCCCATGGTTTAGCCCCAGGCCAGCCCCAACATGCAGTGGCTGGAGAAGAATTCTCTAGAGTGGATCACCAGGTGCTGTGGAGGTTTCAAGACTTCTCAACTCATAAATGCCATAGACAAAGTGAAAGGTCAGTGAGGAACTTTTGGGAACAGGGGGACCGAGAGTGTGGTCTGACCACTGCCCCCAGGGCAAGTAGGAAAGAAGCAGCAGTGCAGGCAGCTCCACATGGCTGCTTCAGAGCTCAAGCTAAAGCAATCCCTACCTATTACCAAATTCATTGCCTCTGTCAATCTCAAGGAAATATACTGATCCTTTCATAGGAAAATGGGTAAAAATCAGAAAGATAAGCACACATGTGCATACACACACACACACACACACACACACAGCCCACACACTTAACCAGGTGTCATTTGGCCATTTCAAAGTGGCATACCTTTTGTATTGTGCTAATGGGAAATTTGACGTTTCAAAGGATCATGACCTTATACCTCAAGAAATCTGCTACCTTCACTTTCCATGCTATTAACAGGGTAGGCGGCATGTAATCACTTAAAGATCTTCAAGTCAATAATCCGATGCAGCTTTTAAAATCCACATGTTGATTCTTCCTACTAGAATTAAGAATCTTGAAGGCAAAACAAACATAATTCATATGATTATCTCAATAGATGCCAAAAAAGCTTTTGACAAAATGCAATGCCCATTCCTATGGAAAAATACTAGAGATAATAGGAATAAATGCTATTTTCCTTAAAATGGTAAGTAGCATCTAAGTAACATCTAACTAAAATCATTAGGGATATTATCTGTAATGAGGATAAGCTAAAACTATTCCCAATAAGATCAAGGGTGATACAAGCATACCCAGTAACACCATTTATTCAGCAGAGTACTAGAAATTTTAGCAACAGCACTGATAGAAGAAAAAAGAAATTGAAAGGATTAGAAGAGGTAATGAGGAAACAAAGCAATCACTCTTGGCAGATGATATGATGGTATACTTAGAGAACCCTAGAACATCAATTGAAGAATAACTTGAAATAATTAACAACTTCAGTGGTTGCACAATATAAGATAAATGCACATAAACCATCAGCATTTCTTTATATGACCCATAAATCCTAGCATGAAGTGATAGAAAGAGAAATTCCACTTAAAATGACTGTAAATTATATAAAACACTTAGTCTACCTGCTAAGACAAATCTAGGAATGATATGACCACAATTACAAAACACTTCACACAGATAAAATAAGATCTAAATAACTGTCAAAATATCAATTACTAATGGGTAGACTGAGCCAATAAAATAAAATTACAATTCTGCTTAAAGATTAATTGCCTATTCAGTGCCATACCATTCAAACTACGAAAAATTATTTGATAGAGCTGGAAGAAGTAGCAAGAAAATTCACCTGGAATGTGGATGAGCAGACCTGAAAAGGGTTCAACAAACCCATACATCAGAAATTACAGTTTTCCATGAGCACCCCATACACTGTTCCTTAATTTATATTGATTAAATAATTGACACATAGAAAGTTTCATGTAAATACATATGAGGAAACACGTATTTTATCTGTAAATGAACTATAGACAATGTTTATGCTTTCCATTAACATTCTTGAAAAATATTTAATCTATAGCATTCGTGTTTATTTCACCTTTTTTCATCAAAGCATCCATTCCATACCCAGAAATGCAAATGTAATAATAAATTATACAATGAGAAAAAACAATTATTTTAAATTGATTAATTTTAATTGGTATAGTGGTATAGTGGATTGACCCTTGAGTTTATATTCCGCATACACTAGAGTTTAATATTTTCTTAGACGTTTACTAGCTATTAACTAACCTTCGTTACGCTCAGTTTTCTTGTAGATTGAGGACAATAAAAGTAGATACTTCATATTTTTGTGTGGATCCAATGACATCATCTATGACAAGAGATTTTCAAAGCATACAGTGCTATAAAAATAAATGTTTTATTTGATATTTTGATTTTTATTGCTATCTTCCTATTGTCCTTAAATTTCAAAAGGTTCTGGCCTTAAACTATTGGATATATGTTCCTATTTTGTAATCCAATCTATTTTTTCTATTTATATGCTACCTAAAATTCTATATTACTTTAAACCAATTTAAATATCTTTTCACAGCTCTAAATTTTAATAGATTTAATCAAATGATCCAATTCACACACAGAAGAAGAAGAACAAGAACAAAAAGAATAAGAATAAGAACAAAAAGAACAACAAGAAGAAAAAGAGAGGGGTTCCCATTTCAGGAGTTTAGGGTAAAACCTAAAAAAATTAACATAGCTATGCCATGTAATCTATTGACAAACTTATGACTTAAAACTACTAAAAATAAAGAAAAGTAACTAATAAAAAGAAATACATATATACATACATATACACATATACATACATACATGTATATGTATATTTACACACACACATATATTTGGTTTGCTTAACTGACCAGTTTACTTTCTTAGGACTTTGCTCTCTCTCCCAAAATCAAGTCTGACTAGTGTTAATGGTCCTGTGTTTGCTCTCTTGTTGCTGCTTTACTGGTTGACCAAATCAGATGATAAATGAAATATTAAGGAAGCAGAGGAAGCTGAGCCACTGGCTACATCACAGGGCTCTTGGACCATCTTCTACTTCTGATAAGACTGACACAGCTTGTGATTGCATTTTGAACTGGTTTTTAGTTACCACTCACAATCCAAATCAGAATGGAGGGATTCTGGTAGTGCTAGATAATTACCTTGGCAAGTATCAAGGAACAGAACTGAGAAATCATTTACAGTACTTTCCTTCAAGGGAGAATTTGGCAACAGAACTCCAGAGCAGGTTTGTGTGGGCAACACTGAAATTAGTAATAACTTCTTAAATATTAAAACCCTCTAAAAATAACTACAGGTGGAAAAAAGGAGAATAACTTCTGGGGCCTATTTTCTGCTTCAAGAGAGGCCTGCTTGGTGATATAAAATTTGGGTTTTAATAACAAAAGACATCTTATTAAATTGCATTAGGATGAATCTGTTACTTACTGCAGGTGTCAGGCTGGCAGTGTTTTTAACACCTACTGGAAATGCACATTATAGTGAAAAGTTAGCCAACATTTTTCAACAAGTGACATGCCTGTATTTTCTTCAGAGGATCTGGTAGATCTTTGAGCACTTCAAAAGATGTTTCAGTTTAAATTTTTGAAATTATTTTATCACAAATATTCACTGAAATTAATGAGAATGAGTATTACATTTGAAACTGGACAACCAACACACTTCAAGAAATAAAAATCCATTTTTTAAAGAAGCAGAAACTTTGAAGCAAGTGCACTTTGTCAAACACTATTGATTCCATGTTCAATTCTCATCCTTACACTGAAGATATTCAAGAAAATGTTTTACGTTAGCTTTAAATGGTTTATTTATACCTAGATCATGATCTGACCTCAGAATACTCCGAAAGTGATTGACTCACTGGCTTTCAGCATACCTTTTTTCCTATACAGAACTGACACAGAAAAGAGGCGTGTCTCACACCTGCCATAAAAGGTAAGTTATGTGTATCTCTTCTCCATATGGATAGTGTAAACATGTTGTGTTGATTTCCTAGGTAGGAAATACTTGACCAAGAGTCACACCTTAAGGAAAGGCACGCAGGGTGTCTTTCTATACCAGTGGAGACAGTACCCACTATTTTTACCCAAAGTAGAGCATATACAATAATCACCATTATGAGGTTATAATTTAGAATATTTGTATCTAAATTTGCTACTTTTATTTTAATCTAAGTCTTTATCAAATTCAAATAAACAAAGAAATGTACCATGTGATGTTTTTAGTTTTTCTCATTTTGTATATTTATTAATATATACCTTTTGGTTAGTCAAATACATGTTATGACATATTCATTAAAAGTAACATTATAGGTGGAGCCAAACGGTAGAGGAAACAGTTTAGCTCTCCCAACATTCAGCTCTAAACAATTTTGAAGGAACAACTAAAATCAACATACAAAGTGGCAAAGCAAAAAAAAGTTTATGATGACACTTTTTTTCCCCCTAGTCCAAGACATTTCAGGTATTTGGAAACAGAGCTGTGTGACCGTTGGGTGGAAACGTTATTGATGGTAGCACCAGCTGTGGAGATTGAAGGCAGCAACATCAGCAGCAGCCGATTCAGGAGCCATCAAGTCAGAGATGATAGGACGATCTAACAACTGATGAAAGAGATATTACATGAAATCCTTGTGATAGCACTGAAAACAGGAAATGCTGCTGTTTTGCAACTCCATTGCCCATATCCACTTTCAGGTCATAGTTCCAGGATAGAAATGAGTGCATGTAGTCACAAGGGATCAGGGGTCATGAGGAGCAGCAACACTTTTAATCACAAGTGATGAGAGTTCCTGAGGAACAATGTCATTTTTTGCAGTCACAAGGGATCTGGGGTCATGACAAGTAGTATTTTTTACTGTCTTAAAGGAGCAGGGGTCCTGGAGGACCAATATTACTTGTAGTTGTAAGGGATCAGGGTTACTCTCAAACAATATTCTTTGACAACCCTAGAAAATCTGTAAGAACAGTTGAAATTAACTTTAGCAAAATATTCAGGACACAAAATAAATCCACATAAATCAGCATATACATATGTGTGTATATATCTATATCCATCTGTATATGTATGTATCTATCTATTTAAATATGCAGATGTGTGTGTATGCGTGTGTGGATGTATGTATCCAAGAAAACCTAAGAGGAAAAGAAAGATAAATTCCATTTATAATTACTGCAGATATTACAAAATATTTAAGAGTCTACCCAGAAAGACAAACCCAGGCACTATATGAGTAAAATTACAAAACACTCTTCACATAAATAAAGACAAATTTAAACAATTGGGGAAGTATTAACTGCTTATGAATAGGCTAAGCCAATATAAAAAAAATCATAATTCTCTCTAAATTAATTTCTGTGTACAAGTGCCATATGAATCAAATTAAGAATTATTCCATGAAGTTAGAAAAAAAAACTATCAAAATTCATCTGAAAGAACAAAATATTAAAAAGACTAAGGGAAATAAAGAAAAATGTGAAAAAGGTAGTCTAGTAGTAACCTATTTCAAACTATATTACTGAATTGTACTTGCCAAAGTAATCTTGTATTACCTAAATATAGAGTTGTAGACTAGATATTCATGTCAAAGTAATATATGGCCATAGTAATCTGATGTTTGATAAAGACCAAAGATCTCAGCTTTTGGCTTGGAAATCTAGAAGACAGTTTGGCAGAACCAGGGAGAGATTAATGTCTTACATTATGTACCAAGAAAAAGTAGAAATGGGTACATGTTTGAGACATAAAGGGTGAGACACAAGCAAATTAGGATAGTATTGAAAAATTTACCCATCAAACCTATGGATAAGTGGAGAGTTTATGATTGAACAAGAGTAAGAGATGATCACAGGAAGTGAAAAGGATAATTTTAATTGTATTAATTTTTTTTTCCCAAACACAATGAATGCAGTCAAACCTAGAAAAAAACAAGAGACTGGCGAAATTATTGTGATTTTCTAATAAAGGATTCATCTCTCAAATATATAGCAAAATGAGCCATGTTTCTTTTTTTTTTTTT
>CM053591.1:18494747-18506521 GCA_028646515.1 Pseudochirops corinnae | reverse complement strand
ATTCCAGATTCTTCCCCTTCTTCTCTTGTCACCCAACCTTACTGGGAAGATAATCAATTCAATATAGATTGTACATACATCTGCAGTTATGCAAAACATTTCCATAGTGGATATATTGTGAAAGATTGACTATATTTCCCTCTATCCTATCCCAACCCCGACTTATTCAATTTTCTACTTTGACCCTGTCCCTTTTAAATGTGTCTCCTTCTAACTACCCTCTGCCCCAATCTGCCCTCCCTTTTATCATCCTCCACTCTTATCCCCTTGCCTCTTACTTTCCTCTAGGGGAAGATAACCAAATAAGTGTGTAGGTTATTCCCTCCTTCAGCCAAATGCAATGAGTGTAAGGTTGAACCATTTTAGTTTGCCTTCCTGTTCTTCACCTCCATTCTAAAAGTTTTCTCTTGCCTCTTTTACATGAGATTATTTACCCTATACTATCTCTCCCTATCTCCTCTCGTTATATTCCTGTCTCACCTCTTAATTTTATTTTTTAGATATCATCCCAACCTATTCAATTTATTCTGTGCTCTCTGTCCATATATACATGTACCCATATACATGTACTCACATATGTATTTATAATCACATACATCCTCCTTTATAAACATATTTATGTATGTTTACATATACATATAAACATATATATATATATATACACACGTTCATACATACACACTCATATATACATATACACACACACACATACACATATATATTCCCTTCAACTATCCTCATACTGAGAAAAGTTTTATAAGTTATAATTATCACTTTTCCATGTAGGAATGTAAATAGTTAACCTTTAATAAATTTCTTATGATTTCTTTTCCCTGTTTACCTTCTTATGCTTCTTGTATTTGAAAATCAAATTTTCTGTGGAACTCTGGCTTTTTCATCAAGAATGATTGAAAGTCCTCTATTTCATTGAAAGACCATATTTCCCCCTGAAACATTATACTTAGTTTTTCTGGGTAGTGATTCTTGGTTTTAATCTGAGCTCCTTTGACCTCCAGAATATCATATTCAATCCCATAGATCCCTTAATGTAGAAGCTGTTTGATCTTGTGTTATCTTGATTGTGTTCCCACAATATTCAAATTGTTTCATCTTGGCTGCTTGTAATTCCTCCTTGACCTGAGAACTCTGAAATTTGGCTATAATATTCCTAGGAGTTTTCTTTTGGGGATCTTTTCAAGACATGATTGGTACATTCTTTCCCTTTCCATTTTGCCCTCTGGCTCTAGAATATCAAGGTAATTTTCCTTGAGAATTTCTTGAAGGATGATTTCTAGGTTATTAGTTGGATCATGGCTTTCAGGTAGTCCAATAATTTTTAAAATATCTCTCCTGGATCTATTTTTCAGGTCAGTGGTTTTTCCAGTAAGATATTTCACATTGCCTTCAATTTTTTTCATTTGTTTGGTTGTTTTTATACTATCTTGATTTCTCGTAAATTCATTAAAAATATGGCTTTTTAAGGCATTGTTGTCTACTTTGGCTTTTTGGGCTTCTTTTCCCATTTGAGTTTGTCTATTTTTAAAGGTGTCATTTTCTTCAGTGGGGTTATTGACTCTCTTTCCATGATTTTCTTGCATCATTCTCATTTCTCTTCTTAATTTTTCCTCCACTTCACTTACTTGATTTTCAAAATGCTTCTTGAGCTCCTCCATAGCCTGTAACCAATTCATATTTTTCTTGGAAGCTTTTGATGTGGGAGTTCTGACTGTGTTGTCTTCCTCCCATTCCATGCTTTCATCCTTTTTGTCCCTCCAAAAAGGAATCTAAGGTTTGATTGCTGTGCTTGCTTTACTTCCTCTGCTTGCTCATGTTGTCAGTCAATTACTTGACTTTTGAGCTCTTTGCCACAGTAGAACTCTCCCTCCAGAGAGAAGAGCTTTGTTTCAAAGGTTTTAACAACTGCCAGAGCTATTGGTTGAATACCCTTCCTGCGGCCCCACAAGCTCTGGCCCACTGGCCACACATCCTACCACCAACACCCATGACAGTCATCCAGATCCAAGCAGGTTAAAGCAATAACTATTACCCTCTTAATGGTTGCTTGGTCCCCTACTCTGCAGGATAGGGGCTCTGGAAGCAGCCACATTTCAGCAGCTGCAGCCTCTGAGCCTCTGTTGTTTCTCACCCTGGGGGAAGAGGCTGAACTGTGCTCCATCCACCCCCTCGCCCAGTTCCAAGAAAGTTTTGCACTGACCTTTTACTTTGTTTTTGGTGTTTATGTGTTGAGAAGTCTGCGAGCTGCCACAGCTTTTGATTATTCACTCATCTGAAATTTGCTTTGGCCACTGCTGGTCTGGGCCACCCTGAGGCTAAAACCATATGGCTCAAGGGGCTATTCTCTGCTCCCACCATGCTCTGATGGACCCTTCCTGTCAACTTGCCAGCTGTCTTTAGTGGGAGATTTGTTTCTCTCTGTCATTTTGTGGGTTCTCTAGCTGTAAAATTTGTTTAGAATCACATTTTATAGGTATTAGAGCTGGTGGTGGGGGAGCTCATGAAATTTTCTTGCTTTTGTGCCACCATCTTGGCTCCGCCCCCAGTAACCCAGCTCATTTCTTTAAAATAGAATGTGACTAATGACTTTTCCCATTTTTCTTTCTCTTTGATAGTGAAAGAATAAAATATTGCATCACTTACGGAATATGCGCCAAAGTAGATCAATACTTAAACATAGGGGAAAGGTTAGAATTTACTAAAGTTAAACTTAATTTTAAAAACTTTTTTTTTCTTTAACATCCAGCTACTGTAGTGCAGTCAGGAAGACCTGAGTCCAAATCTGGCCACAGATACTTAATTTTAACTGTTTGAATCCAGTCTGAACCTGTCTCGGCTTCTCAACTATATTATAGGTATAATTATAACCCCTGCTTCATCGGATTGTTATGAGGATCAAATGAGATGACATTTTTAAAGAGCTTAGAACAGTGCTTCACACACATAATAGTAACTTAACAAATCCTAACTTTCCTTCTTCCTCTCCCCTACCCCTCACACATGTCCTCTGAAATCTAGTAACTCTGACCTTCTAGCTGTTTCTAGAAAAAAGGTCATGTTTCCTGATTTGGCCTATTTTTATTGGCTTCTTCCATGACTTGAATCCTCTCCTTTCTATGGAAATTAAAATAACACTGAGATACCACCCTACACTTATCATGACAAAAGAGGAAAATGAAAAATTCTGGGGAGGATGAGGAAAGAATTGAGACATCAATGTACTCCTGGTGGAGTTGTGAACTAGTCCAATCATTATGGATAATAATTTGGAACTTTACCCAATGAGGTGAGAAAATGTGCATACCCTTTACCCTAGCAATTCCACTGCTAAGTCTGTATCCCAAAGAAAGCAGATAATGGAAATTAATTCTGTCTGGATTATGTACTATACTGATTCTACAATGCAATTAATTTTATGTCGCATTAATTTTTATAATTGCATCTGCATCTGCCTAAAGTCACCTACATCCTGTAGTTGACCTTAGAATCTAGTTTTCCCTAGGAGTTAGTTTAAAGTCATAATTAATGGGAAAAACTGTGATAAGCTATAACTTCGTCTCTTGGGAAAATTCCAGAATACCTTTGCTATTTTAAAAGCATACATGATGACCTAGTACATCCCTACAAGGTATATTGTTTATCCTTGTCTGTCCTTGTACATTTAGAAGGATCTTTTCTCCATAACACACCATTTTAAGAACCAGATAGTCTCAATCCCTGCTTCACCAGTGTCCAATAACCTTAGGATGCAGATGGGTCCCCTAAATTAAATAAGCGTTCCTTAATGAGAGGTTGATGCTATCTCCAGGTGGGTTCCAGTCCATTTTCCTTGATGTAAGTAGTCATATTATCCCTACCTCCATGATGTGGTCTACTCTGTAAACAAACACATTGTTTTTCCTATCTACCTAAATCTCTTCTTTGTTGTCTTATACTTCTCAAAGCTATAGTAAGCCTATTAAGTGATTTCTCATGGTTTTGATTATTGAGAGAAGCTATTGGTCCAATATATTGGCTAATACTAGACTAAATAAAAAAACAATTGATCATGCTCAGGATCTTCTCTCACAGAATACCACACTTTTCAAACATAACAGGGATAAGGATCTATTAATACAAACATATTTGTAGGAACTATTTGTTTGTGGCAGCAGAGAATTGTAAATTGAATGAATGCCCTTCATTTGGAGAATGGACAAAGAGATTGCAGTTTTTAATTGTGAGGGGATAGCATTGTACTACAAGAAATGTTGGGCATGATGATTTCAGAAAAAAGAATAACTGTGAAGAGTAATATGAACTGATGCGAAGTAAAGTTGACAGGACCAGGAAAATATATTACACAGCAATCCCACAGTTATGATCAACTGTGAATGACTGATCAAGACAATAATCTGAGAGAATTCCAACAAATTCATGATGGAAACTGCTATTTACCATAACGGAGAAAAATGATGAGCTCAGTAAAAACTGAAGCATGTGTTTTTAACCTTTAAAATAATTTTCTTCTTTGTGTTTCATTTTGCAATGTGGTGAATATGGAAATATATTTCACCTAATTTCCTATGTATAATCAAAATCATATTTTCTACATTCTCAAAGCAGGGAAAAGGAAATAAAAAGTTTATTTGGAGTTCAATCAAAAAATTAATGTCAAAAATTTTACATGTCCTTAGGGATTAATGATATAAATTAAAATATATTTTAAACATTATAAAAAGAATTGATATGGGGGATAGCATCATAGAATGTATAGTATGATAAAAAAAACATGTAATCACATGAAAAAGTAAGAGATAATATCTACAGTACACATATTCCATTTGTATCCTTACAATAGGATTAGAAAAGGAAGAAGTTCCTTAGAACCCTGGGCTCATATACCATGGATATTATATTGGAAGTCATAGAAAAAATAGAAAGGATTGGGCAGACATGGATGTGTTGGGATGTGCATCATTGGCATATATATTCATACTGAAGAGGGAATTTATCTATTTGAGGAAGAAGGAATCGAAGTTAATACAGAAAATTTATCTTTTTCTTTTGAGCGGTTCAAGTGGTGGTAAAAGATATGGCTTTTTTCTTTTTAAAATTTAGAACACTGTATTTATCTACTGAATATCCTTTTGTTTTTTACAGCTTCAATACAGGGTTTACTTAAAAGAATCATTAGAGAGTGAATTTTAAAGTGTTTTAATTCACCAGATGCCTTGTGTCCCTTACTTCTTCTATGGAATTTATTACTTCTTTGTTCTCATTCCCCCTTTCCTTTCAGTGTGATACTGAAATTTATGAGAAGCCTCTGCGTAGATTATCTGTTATCTTCTCTTACCCAAGCCTAGATTAAGTATGATAGAATGTTTTTAATTTTTATTTGTTCATATATATTCAGCTATCACGTTTTACTCACAAGCTTGTTTTCTTCTGCCTTTATTCTTAAATTATAGTCACAACTGAAACCTGTGTAAATGTTGCTTTTGTCACCTTTATTTTAATTTGTTTACTTTTAGTTTTCAACATTCATTACCACAAGATTAAGAGTTACAAATTTTCTCCTCATCTTTCCCTACCTCCCACCCCAAAATAGCGAGCTTACTGAATACACCTTCCCCCAATCTGTTCTCTCTTATATCCTTCCTAATTCCCCCCAACTTTGTAGTAGGGAAAGATAGATTTCTATACCCCAGTGCTGTATGTAAAAACAATTTTTTTAAACATTTATCTTTAAAAATTTTGTTTTCCAGATTCTTTCCCTTCTTCCCTCCTCACCCAGCATAGTAGATACATTAAGAAAGACTAACTATATTTCCCTCCATCCTATTCCAGCACCCACTTATTCTATTTTCTACTTTGAACATATCCCTTTCCAAAGTGTATGTTTCTAACTACCATCTCCCCCAATCTGCCCTCCCTTCTATCATCCCCCATCTTATCTCCTTCTTCCCTACTTTCCTGTAGGGTAAGATATGAAAATGCATGTGTATTTTATTCCCTCCTTAAGGCAAATTCAATGAGATTAAGGTTGACCCATTCCCTTTCACCTTCCTGTTCTTCCCTTCCATTGCAACTGTTTTCTCTTGTCTCTTTTATATGAGATAATTTACCCTATTCTTTCTCTCCTTATCTCCTTCTCTCATTATATTCTTGTCTCACCTCTTAATTTTATTTTTTAGGTATCATTCCTACCTATCCAACTGATCCTGTGCTTTCTATCTATGTATACATATGCACATATAAACAACAATATGTTATTATATACACATGCACAGTCTTATATAAACATATAATTGTTTGCATACATATAGATATACACATACATTCCCTTCAACTACCCTCATACTGAGAAAAGTCTTATGAGTTACAATTAACATTTTTCCATGTAGGAATGTAAATAGTTTAACTTTAGTAAGTTTCTTATGATTTCTTTTTCCTTTTCACCTTCTCAGGTTTCTATTGCTTCTTGTATTTGAAAGTCAAATTTTCTGTCCAGCTCTGTTCTTTTCATCAAGAATGCTTGAAAATCCTCTATTTCTTGAATAACTATATTTTCCCCTGAAACATTATCCTCAGTTTTGCTAGATAGGTGATTCTTTGTTTTGATCCTAGCTCCTTTGACCTCTGGAATATCATAACCCAAGTGCTTAGATCCTTTAATGTAGAAGCTGCTAGACCTTATGTTATCCTGTTTGTATTTCCACAATACTCAATTTTTTTCTTCTTCTTGGCTGCCTGTAATATTTTCTCCTTGACCTCGGAACTCAGGAATTTGCTATGATATTCCTAAGAGTTCCCTTTGTGGGATTTTTTTCAAGAGGTGATTAGTGAATTCTTTCCATTTCTATTTTGCCCTGTGGTTCTAGAATATCAGGACAATTTTCCTTGAAAATTTCTTGAAGGATGCTGTCTATGTTCTGTTTCTGATTATGGCTTTTAATTAGTCCATTGATTTTTAAATTGCTTCTCCTTGATCCATTTTCCAAGTCAGTGGTTTTTCCAATGAGATATTTCACATTGCCTTCTATTTTTTCATTTATTTAGATCTGTTTCACGATATCTTGATTTCTCATAAAGTCATTAGATTCCATTTGCTTCAACCTAATTTTAAGGCATTCTTCTCCTCAGTGGCTTTTTGGTGCTCTTTTGCCATTTGAGTTAAGTCTATTTTTTAAGGTGTTTTTTTTCAGTATTTTTTGTGGTCTTTTTTAGCAGACTGTTGACCTGTTTTCATGGTTTTCTTGCAATACTCTCATTTCTCTTCCCATTTTCTCCTCCACTTCTCTAACTTTATTTTCAAAATCCTTCTTGTGGATTGTGACCAGTTCATATTTTTTCTCTGAGACTCTTGATGCAGATGTTTTGCCCTTGTTGACTTCTTCTGGTTCCATGTTTTAATCCTTTCTTTCCCAAAAAAAGATTCTATGCTCTGATTGTGCTTCCTCTGCTTGCTCATCTTGCCAGCCAATTACTTGACTCTTCAGCTTTTTCCATAGTAGAACCCTGCTTCCAGAGTGGAAAGAGCTGTATCCCAAATTGCTTCTTGTATTTGAAAGTCAAATTTTCTGTCCAGCTATGGTTTTTTCAGCAAATATGCCAAAGGTCTGAGGAGGGCACACTTTCTGAAGCCACCACAAGCTCTGTAACACTGACCACCGACCTCAGGACCACCACCCAAGACCCAGATCCAAGCCAATCAAAACAAGAGTGATTACCCTCTGAATGGTCAGGCGTTCCCCCTAATATCTATAGGCCATGATCTCAGGAGGCAACCTCAACTCTGCAGCTGCTGCCATGTCTCTACCACCTCTTGCCCTGGAGGCAGTGGCCAGATCATGCTCTTTCATCACCCAGTTTCAACAGTGTTCCGCACTAACCATTTACTTTCTCTTCAGTGTAAATGGGTTGAGAAGTCTGAAAGCCAATACAACTGCTGATAATTCACTCTCCTTGAAGAGGAGACCTCTTCTCTGAGTGGTCTGGGCTGCAGATCAGGGCTTCCCAGAGTTTGGAATGGCTCAAGTGGGACTGTGCTTGGCTCCCAGTCCAGTGTGATAGATATTTTCTGTTGCCCTGCCAGGCTGGCTTCAGAGGGAGATTTATTTTTCTCTGTCACTTTGTGGGTTCTGTAGCTCCAAAATTTGTTAAGAGTCATATTTTATATGTATTGAAGGTGGTTGCAGCTAGATCTCATGGAATTTCCTGCTTCTACTCCACCATCTTGGCTCTACCTCCTCTAAGTCACATTTAATGTATTAGCATTTTGGAAAACATTTGATATATCAGATATCTTTTTGTCTTCATTTTCAAGTTGATGAAGGAAAGTCCATCTTTAAGAGGCAAAATTTCTTATTTATCCATGCATGTTCCTGATTTTTACAGTTTGTGTACAATTAAAACAAAATATGTTTTTAGACATAAAACTAATTTATTTTTATCAATTATTATTTAATGATACAGTTCATGAATTCTTCTTAAATTAAACTTAATATTGTGAACTGATCTCCAAATTGACTTTTGGTGTATTATTATTTATATTTTACCACCTGCAACTGAAAATATTAGGTGGATTTCCCATTTGCTTTCATCCTCAAAATGATGTCATTCAGTGCTTAAAACAAGCCACTTTCTGGACTTGATCTAATTATTATTTTCCTGCTGCATAAGTTTTATGGTTACAATAGAAACCATTCCAAAGAATAGTAATACTTCCTACTGAATCTAAAGTCATTCAGTTTAATTTGAAAACAAGGCTGTATAATTCTGCTTCAGGAAAAAAAAAAAGTCAACCAGGAATGTCTAATTGTAGTCCAGTTACAGTGCAATGTTTCTTATTTAACAATTAAAGTGTGGAAGGGGGAAGTTATGTATACCCATATTGCAAGTTGACCGTGTTTGAATGGCCCTGGAGTCAGGAGGACCTTAGTTCAAATTTGCCTTCAGACATTTAATAACACTTACTAGTTCTGTGACTTCGGACAAATCACTTACCCCAAATTGCCCGGCATTTTCCCCTATAAAAACAAACAAATAAAAATAATATTAGTAAAGTGATCATGCATAGTTTCCCAGGAACATTTCAAATGGATTTTTGAAAAACCTACATGTAAAATACTTGATGTAGAGTGTGTAACAGTACAGAGAATGAAGCAGTTTTTAGGAGTCCTCTTAAATTGCCTCAGATGATACTATGTTTCTAACAACCAGTGGTTTTCAGGAGAAGTGGAAGAATTCATGACACAATTCAGATCTAGAAAATAACCAAAACAACAAAGGAAACCCTGATTTGTCAACTTCTGAGATATAAATGCTCACACACAAAATTTAACCACTGGCTTTTTTGATAGAACCAACTCCAACACATCTCTGCCAAAAATTAAATTGTTGCTTTTATTTAATGAAGACTCTACTGTAGATTATCTGCATATAGGGATATATTTGCTAGGATGATTAGTTATTATGAAATATTAAATTAAGTTTGCATTGCTCCCTTTGTCAGTTTTAGCTTTATTCCTATTTTGCAGTTGAATGTATTTGTCCATGTGCCTTCTCTCAAAACCTGAGCAGGTTGTCACATATGACACAGCACCTGAACTATCCTATCATGGTTTAAAAAAAAAAAAGTAACGTAGTGGAGTATTAAGATCAGGAAACGATGAGAAGTCTATTTTGTATTTTTTCCATTTGTTCTCTTTTCTCTAATATTAAAATTTTACAAACAAAAGATGATCTATCTAGCTAAGAATCCTGCAATATGCTCTGATCTCAAATACATCCTAGCTGTGTCATCTTGGACCTGTCACTTAACCACTCTTCTCCTCATTTTACTTTTCTGTGAAATAAGGATAATATACTGTAAAGCCAAGTGTGGCAAGCTCTCCTGAGGACGACTGCTGTGAATAGCTCTAAGGTTCTGATCAAATAATATAGACAACTCTCTGTTTATTCAGCAGTAAGCTAAAGAAAAAACATTCACAAGGGCAGAACCCAGATAGCAGCATGGAAGCAGCAAGGTTCTGTAGCTCCCACATAGCCACCTAAAATACCCATTAAATATGACTACAAACAAATTTTAGTGATCCAGAACTCACAAAAATACACAAAAACACATCTCCCACTGAAGGCAGCTCGGCAGGGAGGGCTCAGTGCAGCATACAGGGAGCCAAAACCAGCCCAGCCTGAAACCTTGGCTTGGCTCTGGGGTGACCAGGACAAGCTACAGCTGGAGACTTCAGGAGAGTGGATGAGCCACAGCTGTGGCAGTTTCTAGAATTATCTAGCCATAAGAAACAAGGACAAAGTGAAAGGTCAGTAGAACTCAGCTAAATTTGGGGGAGAAAAGCAGTGTGGTCAAACTGCCTCCAGGGCAGGAAGTGGCAGAAGCAGTGGCCCTGAAGCCACCTCCACATGGCTGCCTCAGAGCTCCCAGCCTGAAGACTGCAGGGGGGCCAAACAATTGTTAAGAGCCTAAGTGCTTTTGCATTGAGTGGCCTGGATCTGGATCATGGTCTTGGGTGGTGGTCCTGGGGTGTGTTTTCAGTGATCCAAAGAGGGTGGGGGCTGCAAAAAAATGGTGGCCTCCCAATAGATGTAGCAGCTGTGAAAACCCCAGTGATTTGGCACAAAGCTTTCCCTCCTGGAACCAGAGTTCCACAGAACTAAAAAATCAAGTAATAGACTGGCAACATGAGCAGGCAAAGGAAGGAAAGTAAGAACAGCAACTGAACTTAAGATTTCTTGTTTGGGGACAAAAAGGGTGAAAGCGTGGAAAAGGAGGAAGACAACGCACTCACAACTCCCACATCAAAAGCTTCCAAGAAACATGAAGATGTCCTAAAAGCCAAACACCAGCTTAAGAAGGATTTTCAAAACCAAAGAAGAGAAGTGGAGGAAAAATTGGGAAGAGAAATGAGAATGATGCAAGAAAATCATGAAAAGAGAGTCAACAACCTGAGTGAAGGAAATAACACATTAAAAAATAAGGTAACTCAAATGGCAAAAGAGGCTCAAACAGCCAAGGAGATGAAGAATGCCTTAAAAAGTCGAATTTGCCAGATAGAAAAAGAATCTCAAAAGCGTTCTAAAGAGAATAATTCCTTCAGAATTAAAGTGGAGCAAATAGAATCAAATGACTTAATTAGAAATCATAATACTATTAAACAAATCCAAACAAATGAAAAAATAGAAGGCAATGTGAAATATCTCCTTCAAAAAAAACCACTGACCTGGAAAATAGATTGAGGAGAGATAATTTAAAAATTCTTGCACTACCTGAAAGCCACGATCAAAAAAAGAACTTAGAAAGCATCCTTCAAGAAATTCTCAAGGAAAATTGCCCCGATATTTTAGAACCAGAGGGCAAAATAGAAATTAAAAGAATTCACCAGTCATCTCTTAAAGAACATCCCAAAAAGAAAATTCCTTGGAATGTTATAGTCAGTTTCCGGATTTCCCAGATCAAGGAGAAAATATTACAAGCTGCCAAGGAGAAACAATTAGAATACTGTGGAAACACCATTAGGATATCCCAGGATCTAGCAGCTTCTACAATAAGGGATCAAAAGGTCTGGAATATGTTATTCTGAAGATCAAGGGAGCTAAGACTAAAACCAAGAATCGCCTACCCAGCAAAATTGAGTATAATGTTCCAGGGAAAAATATGGTCAATTACTGAGGTGGAGGATTTTAAACATTCTTGCTGAAAAAAAAAACAGAACTGAAAAGAAAATTTGACACTCAAATACAAGATGTATGAGAAGGTA
>CM053591.1:18466083-18485738 GCA_028646515.1 Pseudochirops corinnae | reverse complement strand
GAATTGCTCATGACTTGGTTGAGTTAATCTAATAAAAATGACAATTTTACCTAAATTAAATTACATATTTAGTGCCATACCAATCAATATACTAAAAAATTACTTTATAGAACTAGAAAAAATAGTGACAAAATTCATTTGGAAAAACAAAATGTCCAGAATATCAAGGCAATTAATGAAAAGAAATGCTAGGGAAGGTGGCCTAGCCATACCATATTTTAATCTGTATTATAAAGCAGCAGTCATCAAAACTGCTAGTTACTGGCTAAGGAATACAGTTATGGATTGACGGAATAGATTGGGTACAAAAGACGCAGTAGTCAATGATTATATTAACATACTGTTTGATAAGCCCAAAGATCCCAGTTTCTGGGATAAAAACTCACTATTTGACCAAAATTGCTGGAAAAATTGGAATATAGTATGGCAGAAACTGGGCATAGATCATCTAACACCATACACCAAAGTCAAGTCTAAATGGGTGCACAATCTAGGTGTAATGGCTGATACTGTAAATAATCTGAGGAAGCAAGGAATAGTTTAACTGTCAGATTTATGGAGTAGGGAAGACTTTATGACCAAAGAGGAGTTGAAGAGTATTATAAAATGCAAAATGGATAATCTCCATTATGTTAAATTGAAAAGTTTCTGTACAAACAAAGCCGATATGACCAAGATTGAGAGGGAAGTGGGAAATTGGGAAAGAATTTTTACAACCAGTGTATCTGATAAAGGCCTCATTTCTAAAATATACAAGGAATTAAGTAAAGTTTATAGAAATACAAGTCATTCTCTAATTGATAAATGGTCAAAGGATATGAAAAGGCAATTTTCAGAAGTAGAAATTAAAGGCATCTTTAAGCATATGGAAAAATGCTCTAAATCACTATTTATTGAGGAAATGCAAATCAAAACAACTTTGAGGTATCACATTATACCAGTCAGATTGGCTAAGATGAAAAAAACAGGAAAATGACAAGTGCTGGAGAGGATGTGGAAAAATTGGAACACCAATGCATTGTTGATGGAGCTGTGAATTGATAGCAACCATTCTGGAGAGCAATGTGGAACTATGCCCAAAGGGCTATAAATAATTGCATACTCTTTGACCCAGTAATACCACTTCTGGGGTGGTATCCTAAAGAGATCATAGAAGTGGGGAAAGGACCCATATGTACAAAAATATTTGTTGCAGCTCTCTTTGTGGTGGCAGAAAACTGGAAATGTAGGGAATGCTCATCAATTGGGGAATGGCTAAACAAGGTGTGGTATATGAATGTAATGGAATACTATTGTGCTGTAAGAAATGGCAAGGAGATGGACTTCATATTTACATGGAGAGGCTTATACAAATTGCTGCTAAGTGAGAAGAGCAGAACAAGGAAAAATTTGTACACGATTACAGACACATTGTATGTGTGATGACCAACCTTGATAAATTGGACTCCTCTCAGTAGTGCACAGCTATAAGAAAACTCTACAAGTCTCAGGATGGACGGAGATATCTACATTCAAAGAAAGATCTCGAAAGACCAGAGTTTAAATGGAGACTGAAGCAATCTACATGCCATTGTTCTTTTTGACATATGGTTTTATTTCTTTTTTCCCAGTGTTCACTCATTTTTTACAACCCTTCTGTACAACCAGACTATTGTACAATGTGAAAGTATTTGCAGATTCTATACATGATTGCATGCTGCTATGGGGAAGGGGGAAGGGAGGGGAGAAAATTTGAAACTCAAGAGATTGTGGAACTGAATCTTGTAAACTAAAAGAAAATAAACAAGTCAATGAAAAAACAAACAACATCTTGGCCACTTGAAGCAGGAGAAAAAAAAAAAAAATGAAATTCTCAATGAAAATTTCCCCAATATTTTAGAACCAGAGGGCAAAAGAGAACTTGAAAGAATTCACCAATCATCTCTTGAAAAAGAATCTTCCCCCCCAAAAAAACTCCTAGGAATGTTTTAGTCAGGTTCTGGAGTTCCCAGATTAAGGAGCAAATATTACAAGCTGCCTAGAAGAAACAATTTGGATACTGTGGAAACACAATCAGGATAACACGGGATCTAGCATCTGCTTCATTAAGGGATCTAAGGACCTGGAATATGATATTCTCGAGATCAAGGGAGCTAGCATTAAAACCAAGAATCACTTACCCAGCAAAATTGAGTATAATGTTCCAGGGTAAAAACTGGTCATTCAATGAGATGGAGGACTTTCAAGCATTCTTGAGGAAAAAAACAGACCTGAATAGAAAATTTGATTTTCAAATACAAGAAACATGAATAGGCAAACATGGAAAAATATTCATAAGGAACTTTTCAAAGTTGAAGTATTTACATGCCTACATGGAAAAACGATAATTGTAACTTCTGAAACTTTTCTCAGTATGAGGATAGGTGAAGGGAATATAAATGTATATATATATATATGTATACATACACATATGTCTATATAGGAGGATATATATGCATACAAATAAATATGTGAGTGTGTGTACATATGTGTACATAGACAGAGGGCATGGGATCAATTGAATAGGATGGGATAATATTTTAAAAGATGACACTGAGAAGTGGGAAAGGGATAGAATGAGAGGAGACAGGAAGAGACAGAATGGGGTTAATCATTTCATATAGAAGAGGCAAAGGGATAACTGTTACAATGGAGGAGAAGAACAGATAGGTAAAAGGGAATGGATCAACATTATGTTCATTGAATTTGGCTTAGGGAAAGAATGACATACACTTTAAATTGGGCATTTTGCCCTATAGGAGAGTAGGGGGGAAGAGAATGAGAGGGGGCATGATGGAGGAGAGGGTATGTTGGGGGAGAGAGTTTTTTGAAGCACACACTTATGTAAAGGGACAGGGACAAAGTAGAGAATAGAACAAGTGGGCAGTGGCATAAGAAAGAGGGAAATATATTCAGTCTTTCACAATATGTTCATTGTGGAAATCTTCCATGTAACTACACATGTATCACCTGCATGGAACTGGTCTTTCCAGTGGGGGTGGTTTATGAGGGAAGAAAGCAATGAATGTAGAATTTAAAGTTCTAAAATCAAATGTTAGCATATATACATATATATATATATTTACATATATGTGTATATATATAATTATAATAATTATTATTATTATTTACATGTGATTGTGTAATAAGATATACAGGCACTGGTATAGGGAGATCCATCTTGCCCTACTGGAAAGTCACAGGGGTAATGGGGGAGGACATAGGAGAGAGCAGATTGAGTGAGGGTATATACAGTGGGATCACTATTGTGGGGTGGTGGGTACTGAAAAGATGGGGAGAAAATCTGTAACTCCAAATCTCATGGAAATGAATGATGTAAACTAAAAATAAACAAAAATATTGAAAATAAAAGAAATCAGATTTGAAATAAAGTCTACTCCTTCATCCAAAGTGGGTAAAGAACAGGCACAACTAAAAACATTTTTTTAATATTTTCTCTGCACCTATTAAATTACTATAATTTATGGAAAGCAACCTAATTCATATTCAGAAAAAGTTAAAAATAATTTGAAGCCTTGAAAATCCTAATTTAATTACTCTCTGGAAAAATATTTTCCCAAGGAGGAAAAAAAAAAAACAGAACAGGTGGTGATAAGTATGAGTATTTCATCTTAAATTTACAAGGTGATGATGATACAGTCCTTTTCCGTGCTTTGTCTTCAGTGTTGAATCTGGGGAATTTGGTTCCCAAAGTTTCCTAGTTTTGAACTGCTAATTTTGTGCTCCTTTATTCTCCATCTAGGAGAGTCTGGAGTCAGCTGGTCCACCAAAACAGCTGTGCCTGAGTGCACCTGCACCAGTCTGTCACGCTGAGTTAGTTATAACACCATTTATCTTGTATGACAGTCTCCTGTTGTGAGGGCCACTGTCATATAAATCAAAGAGAGCAAATGAACTCAGGTCTTTAAGTAGAGAATAGGTTGCATGTACATTCATTAGCTTCTGTCTGTAGGTTTTATTTTAAATTGGAAGATAATTATTTTAGCTTGAATAAAGCCATACATTCTGTCATTTTTAAATGTCTTATCGACTAAGATCAATTCCCTGCTTGAAAAAATAATCTTTATGTTATTGACAAGTCAGAGCCATCATAGACTCAGAGTTCAAAGGTAACTTAAAGATTTTCTAGGCTATCATACTTATTTTCCAGGAAAAGAAAATGAGGATTTCAATAATGAAATAATAGGAAAAAAGAGGATGATTCTGTAGTGGCACAGGCAGAATTAGAACCCAGGCCTCCTTCCACTTCATCCAATGTTCATCTCACCCATGTGAAAAGGATGGCTTTTTTTTTTTTTAGCACTGAACTCATAATAGATGTGTTTAAAGCTACAATCCACCTTCACGTTCATAAAATTGTGTTTAGTAATATGAGAAGTTTCAGTGAAAGTAAATGGGAAAAATAAATGAGCCAGATATGCAAGGTTTGTTTATTTGTTTTGTGATAGAGTAAGTTTAGAACTGTTTTCTCTGAATTTTCTTGAACATGGTACAGATGGTTTGCATCAGTATTTTACATCAGGAAGACACTGCACAGATGCTGCACATTTCTTTGTTCTGCTTCCAACCAGACCAAAAGGATTCTCTTGGTCACTTACCTCATTATAATTTTTAATATGTGCTCTACAATGTATACCTAGCCACCTGGCAACACCTTTGTTTACCTCCTACATATTTACATAAATCTGTATAATTTTATGATTGCTGCCTTTTATTCTTTAATTTCTTTTGGAAAATAAAACAGTATCCACAATCTGGGTAAAAATAAAAATGAAGTCGTAAAGCAACGAGCTGCAGAATCAAAAAGATATTTTAAAGAAATAGTCTTTTTTTGTTCTTTTCATATTTGTATATACATATAGATATATAGACATATGTATATGGGAATAGCAATTTTCTCTTCCTTAATACTCTAACTGGTTGTATCTATTATAATTGTATTTTACCTCTGAAATACTTTCAGAAGCATCATTGATATTGATTCTTTGTTTTTCCTTCAGGACTGGAGTCCAAAGCAAAGTATAGAAGCCATGGTAACCTTAGCTTATTGTTATTTTTAGATAACAAGTATTTGCTCTCCAATGATGAAGCTACAGAATCCTTTTCAGATACTTTTAAATATTTCTCAACACTTTAAAACAATTTTAACATATATGATTTGGAGAAGCATATGTGCATATATGTATGCACACATATTTGAATATTTATATATGCATATTGTATATAAAAATACAGACACCCATAAACATACATATTCATCAACAACTTTGAAGTCATCCTTGATGCTCCAGTCTTCCACACTCTACTGCATATAAAAAGGTTCCAAGTCTTATAATTTCTGCCTCCATTGTAACTTGCATATTCGTCTCTTCTTAGGTACTACTAGTTCAAGTCATCACCATCTTTCAAATTTGCTATTGAAACAACCTCCCATTATTCTCACAGACTTCATGCTCTCCTTTCTAAGATCTATTATCTATACGACTGCCTAATTGATATTCCTAAAACATAAGACTGATCATTTTTTCTCTGATCAAGAATTTTCAGATTCATTTTTGCTTCTAGGATAAAAATGGCAACTCTAAAATTTGATGTTTAAGGTTCTTTCCAGTCTTCGTAACTTATCTTTCCAGACTAAATTGATTTTAATTTCTTCCTTATCCTTTCTGTTCTAATTAAGCTGGTTTACTTTGAATTCTTTAGAAACTTAATTTTTTTTGAACTTTATAAACTCCAGTTCCTGATATAGTTTTTTTGTTCCCTCACATATTCCATTACTAAAGTGCATGCCCTCAAAACCTCTAAGAACATTTCATTTAAATCTCAAATTGAGTTTTGCCTCCCACACACAGTCTTCTCAGATCTACAACTATCCAACCCCAGGTTTTAGTGACTACACCACAAATTACCATATATTTAATTAGAATATACTTACTTTATATATATTCATATTTGTACTTTTTAGTCTCCTTTTATAAAGTGTAACTTCTTGAGGACAAACACTTTTATTTCTTATCTTTTTATTCTCATTATGTAATGTGATTTCTGCAACATAGTTGGTGCCTATTGAATTAGTTAACTAATTTATTATCATCCCAACCCTGAATATTAATTGGTATATATTTAATATTAGATTATCTTTGTATATGTTCTTTCCTCCTATTATAATGTTTAGTTTTCAACTCAAAGGACATTTTCATGGATTCTTTTCTTTTGTGGACAATGGTTATTCAATGTTCTTTGCCTATAAAGGGCCAGAGATGGTGAGAACTTGGGAGAAAAGTGATTCTAGTATTCTGATTTCTAATGTTGAGAGAGAAGTTAAGATGTTCCAGATTTTCTTTATAAACGTCTTTTATTTAGGCAGACATTAAAGAGATTTATAAAAATATGTAAAACTGTGCAGCTCTTCTCACTATTTTATCTTTCTTTCAGAAAAGTTATTTTTCATGAAGCCATATTATTTATGTTCATGTGAAATGGGGTTATTATTATGTTTAAAAGAAATAATAAACTAACATTTTAAAAAATATCAGTGTTAATTTTGAATTTAGAATATTAGTAACCACATAAACAGAATATCTTTAAGATGACTTTTTAGATTATTAAGAAGTTTTGAGAACAAAATGTTTGAGAACTACTGGTATAGTGAACTCCTCTGTTGAAAACCAGGAAAAATGGTAGAAATTGCAAAGATTCACATGACCAAACTTCTTTAAAAAAATTATTTAGAGGATGTGGAAAAATTTGAGCGCTAATGCGTTGTTGGTGGAGCTGTGACCTGATAAAACCATTCTGGGGATCAATCTGGAACTATGCCCAAAGCGATATAAATAATTACATGCCCTTTTACCCAGCAATACCACTTCTAGGGTTGTATCCCAAAGAGATCTTAGAAGTGGGAGGAAGACCTATATGTACAAAAATATTTATTGCAGCTCTCTTTGTGGTGGCAAAAAACTTGAGATTAAGGGGATGCCCATCAATTGGGAAATGGCTAAACAAGTTATGGCATATGAATACAATGGAATACTATTGTGCTATAAGAAATGGGGAGGAGATAGTCTTCATATTCACCTGGAGAGGCTTATACAAACTGATGCTAAGTGAGAAGAGCAGAACCAGGAAAAATTTGTACACAATCACAGACACATCATATGTGCAATGACAGACTTTGATAAATGGGACTCTTTTCAGCAATGCACAGTTATAAGTCAACTCTAAAATTCTCAGGATGGAAGGAGATATCTACATTCAGAGAAAGATCTAGAAAGACCACAGTTTAAATGGAGACTGAAGCAATCTACATGCTATCATTCTTTTTCATGTTTGATTTTCTTTCTTTTTTTTCCCCATTGTTCACTCCACTGGTTACAACCCTTCTATAGAACCAGATTAATGTCCACTGTGAAAAGCATTTGCAGATCCTATAATTCATTGTATAGTTCCATGAGGCAGGGGCGAGGGGAGAAGAGGGAGGGGAGAAAATTTGAAACCCATGGGATTGTGGAACTGAATCTTGCAAACTAAAATTAAATAAATAAATCAAAAAATAAAAATAAAAAATATTTCAACGTTCATTTACACAAGATTTCAAATTGCAAATTTCCTCCCTATCTTTCCCCTACCCCCACCCCAAGATAGCAAGCCTTCTCGATACCCCTTCCCCCAATATGTTCTCTCTTATATCCTCCTCCATACCACTATAAATTTCAAGGAGGGCAAGATGGATTTCTATACCCCAGTGGCTATATATCTCATTTCCCAGTAGCATGTAAAAAAACAAACAAACAATTTTTTTTTAACATTTGTTTTTAAAACTTTGATTTCCAGATTCTTTTCCTTCTTCCCTCCTCACCCACCTCCACTGGGAAGATAAGCAATTCAATATAGTTTGCACATATGTAGTTATGTAAAACATTTCCATAGTAGATAAAAGACTTAGTTGAAAGACTAACTATATTTTCCTCCATTCTATCCTGCCCCAACTTATTCTATTTTCGTCTTTGACCCTTTCCCTTTTCAAAAGTGTCTGTTTCGAACTACCGTTCCCCACAATCTGCCCTCCCTTCTATCACTCCCCCCCTTATCCTCTTCTCCCCTACTTTCCTGAAGGGTAAGATACCATATTGAGTGTGTATGTTATTCACTCCTTAAGCCAAATTCAGTGAGAGTAAAGTTGACCCATTCACTTTTGCCTTCCTGCTCTTCCACTCCATTGGAACTGCTTTCTCTTGCCTCTTTTATATGAGATAATTTACCCTATTCTGTCTCTTCCTTTATCCTCCCAATATATTCTGCTCTTACCTCTTAATTTTATTTTTTATACATCATTCCTTCATATTCATCTCATCCTGTGCCCCCTGTCCATGTATGCATGTGCATACATATACACACACTAACATATATATTTATACACACATCCACCCTCCTCTACACACATATATGTATGTATACATGTATCTACATATATATTCCCTTCAACTATCCTCATACTGGGAAGAATATCATGAGTTACAATTATCATTTATCCTTGTGGGAATGTAAATAGTTCAACTTTAATAATTTTCTTTTAATTTCTTTTAGTAAATGAGTATATGATTCTTCTAGATCAGAGAAAGATTTCTTAAGGCTAATAATCTCTTACTATTTATATCTGTTTACTCCTTTTCTAGTCGAAGGAATATTTTTTGTCAGAGACTTCTTTATTATGAAATTATAACAGAATCAAACTTTATTTTTTTTGGTTTGAAGCTTTTTATACCTTTAGGCTTCCAACAGAAATGAATTTAGGGTCAGAAAACAATTTCCAAAGTAGGAAGGGTCCTTAATGATCAGATAGAAGAATCCTTTTATTCAATAAAAAGACATATCATTAAATGTAGCAACTATTTCTTTTATTAATATCTTTATATCATTAACACCTAGCATAATACTCAATAAATGTTTTAAATTTAAATGAATTAAATTTTACAGAGGAGGAAAATGGGCCCCAGGGAGTGGAATGGGTTGACCAAAGTGACAAAGCTACTAAATTCCATAGATAAGTGTTTGACTCAGGTTTTCTGACTCCAAATCCATTATTGTTTGGCAAAGCTGCTTAAAACTTTAAAATAGAACATTTCTGCTGTTCAGTCTGTCAGACTCTTCATGACTGTAATAGGAGTTTTCTTGGAAAAGATATTGATGTGATTTTCTCTTTCCTTCTTCAGATAATTTAACCACTGAGGTAAAATAAGGCAAAGTTAGGTAATTTGGCCAGAGTCACAAAGTTCATAAATGTCTGAAGCCAAATTTGAATTCAGGTCTTCCTGATTCAGAGCCCCTGCTTAGTTGCCCAACAGGCACTGTAGAAAGAGTTATTCCTTTTATTTTTCCTTCTCTTTTTTAAACAAATCTTATCTCATTTGAGGCAAAAGACTTGTCTATCAGATGACACAGAGGTGGAATCCAAGCTTCTACTTTTAAATATTAAGCAGCAAATCCTAGATTTTCTCTTTGCTCAATAAATGCTCTTTCCAACATGCAATGTTGAGTACTTAAAGTTTCAAAGGAATTTTGAATTAAAAGTTACAAAGTATAATAACACCTACCCATCTCATTCCACACACACACTGATTTATGCATCAGGAGTCTTTTGTTTACAAACGATTGGAGATTTTTCCCCAAAATATTTTTTATTTATACTATATACTTATATTGTCTTGCTAGTAATAAAATGAGGAAACTAAAGTATATCCTTTAGTAGAACCAGGTTTCAATTACTGTAATTAAGGTGTGACCTAGACTGGTAACACATATTCAAATTATCATTATTCAAATTAATAATTATTTAAACTATTATAATTGGTTCTAACGCAGTAGAAATGAACAATACATATTAGAAAAGTAAAACTACTATAGGGAGATTGTCTGCACTAATCTGGACATACTTTTATATCAACTGTATACTACTGATATGCAGTATAAGTTCTGCATTTTTCAGGTGGTGAGAATGGGTTAGTGTTAATACAAATGCCCTGGCTTGTAGCATATTTAATCATGAGACACATTTTAGAATGGGGAGAAATGTTAGAGGTCATCAAGGTGAATGCTTTAATTTACAGAAAGGAAGAAAGTCAAATCCAGAGGGCATAACTTCCCTAGTATCACATGACAAGTGGATGATGGGAACAGGATACAAACCCAAGTCTTCATGACTTGCTGCCTCTCCAGTGTTAAAGAATGTGATCTTTCTCTATTAGACAGAGCAAAACTCACTACACTGGTAGCACTGAACCCCCAATTCTTGGCTTTTTATTACTTTTTTTAAACAGTTAACATGCCTCATATATTAGAGTTCAAGCTCCAAGTTTTTAATAAGTTTATCAGTCTAATTTCTCAGGGAACATTAATTATAAACTTTAAAGAAAGTATGTGAGTATGCATAAAAGCAATGTTAGAACAGTGACACGCTGCTTTTATTATGGTACTTCACAAGCATAATGGTGAGCCTTCATCCCATTCTGCCAGACAGTGATAAACAGTCTTATGAAGACATCCTGATACCTCTTTTTTATGGGCCTTAAGAATTCACAGTTCTGTAGAAGTCCAAGCCTTCTTCTTCTTAAGTATACCGTTATTCTCCCTTCAGACTCCATTGAGTGAAACCAAAATATAACCTTGATGTATCATTTTAATAAAGTGTCTATTAAAATATATATATTAAAATAAAGCATATATTAAAATACTACAGTATCTCTTGATAGATGCCATCACAGAGATTCAGAGTTCAATAAAACTGAAATGAGACATAAAACAGGGAGACATGTATGAAAAACATGACTTTAACGTTTGGAATGTTTTATACAAGGTCAGCATAGATCTTGCCCATTCGTGGATAGGAACCCAATGATTGTTTGAGGCCCGGTTCTCTTAATATGCCTGTTATTCAGAAAATTTTCCTTTCTTTCTCTGAGAATTCCTAGGGTAATTTAAAGTTAATCTCAAGTGTTTACAACCTGCAAGTATAATTATATGTGCATCTTCTTAAACTATTTTTATGTGTGTATCACAGGTCCTTTTAGTAGTACAATGAAAACTGTGAACCCCTTCTCGGAAAAAAAAGTGTATAAACACACACAGACACACACACATTCACACACACACACGTTTACATATATATATATATATATATATATATACACACAAGTATATGTGTATTTATATCTATATATGTAGTATAAAATATAATACATAGGTTTACAAATGTAACTACATGTTAATGAAAATGAAGATTTTTTTTTTCCCTTACAAATTTGGGACACTCTGACATCACAGAATCAGAGATTTAAAACTCTCTGTAAATAATTGAAGTCCTTTGAAGGCCAGAAATTTTCAGGTGATTTTCCCCTCATTTATCATCCTAACACCTTGAAAAGTAGCTCTTCCATTTTCTGGAAACTCAGTCAATTTCGTCATGTTAAAAAATACTAGAAATTTTTATAATTTTGCTTTACAATTGTACTCCTCAAAACAACTAAAATTAGATCAACAAAAAAATTGATTAGATAGCTTTTATTGTTATTCTGTAATGGAGGATGCATTGTGCAAAGGGCTCTGTTAGCAAAACAAAACAAAAAAAAATAAGTGGTCATTGGCTTTCAAAATTTTAAGCTTATAGCAGAGAGAAAAAATGAGGGGGAAAATAAACTGCCACTATGTTTGCCTCCATATTTCAAGTATTTAATGTTTTTGATTTGATTTGATTTGGAAAAAAAATTAGGCAAAGCAATTCTAGCCTAGGAAATAGATATAAATAAAATATTATTCTAGCCCTGTGATATTTCAATTCTTCATCATAAAAATCCTCCTTCCTTCCATCTACACTGCTCTCTCTATATATAGGCATGTGCAGAAGGCAAATCATGGATTCAAATTATATGAGGATACAAATTTGTCCCTTTCAACAATCCCCATGCCACTAATCTGCATTCACTTCCTATTACTTTTTCTAGTGATTATAATGAGACAAATCTTGCCATTTTTCTGTTAAAGAGATATCAGTCAACTTTCTTATGCCTCTACTCATCATTCTCAAAAGAAATTATTCCTCTTCTCCTTTCTTAATCACATTAAAAAGTTTTCCATTTCAATGTAAGTTTCTTGCAGGCAAGGAATGGCCCATTTTTTTTCTCATACTTTTATGCCCAGTTAATAAATAACCTAGTACCTAGCCTACTAAAACATAATAAATATTTTTTTATTTCATCATTTATTGATTTACTAATTCATTCATTAATAGGAGTGTAGTCAAAGGTTATTTATCACCAGAAAGATCAATTGAAATTATATAGAGAAAGAAGAATTTTATTTTTGTGTTAAAGAACAGATAGGGCACACACACACACACACACACACACATACACACAAAGATTAGATACCACATTGGTGAATGGAAAGGACATTTGAAGCAGGACAAACAGCACAAGCAAAGTCAAGGGAAGCAAAAATAAGAGATGATTAAAGAATAATGAATATACATTAATTTGTACATAGGATAATAGTTCCTAGGTAAGATTACAGATCTAGAAGGAGGAACCACCTTAAAAACATCCCTCTCACTTTAACAATGAGGATCCTGAGACCCAGCTAAGTTAAATGAGTTTTCCAAGAGCACCAATGTTGAAGAGTTTGAGTCAGAATTTGAACTCAAGTTTATAGATAGAGCACTCATTGCACTAGTAGGTCATGGAAGATTTTAAAAGTTTTGGAATAAGTGGGGTAGATTGTAATGGGGAAAGACATGATGCAAAACAATTAGGAAACTAACAAAATCTTCTAGATGGAAAATAAACATTGCCTGAGTCTGAGTTTGTTGTTGCTGTTGCTGTTGTGCTCAAGGGAATGGAACAAATGACTAATGATAGTAGACACAGACACAGACACATCCACATACAGAAGTAGGGTTTGAAGAAACTGGTGAGGTATTAATTTTAATTTTAAGGGTCAACAGGAAGATTTTAAATTAACTCCATGGCTTTAAATTTGGGTAATTTGGACACAAGGAACAGTTGAAGAGATGCGATGGGAGTTTTCCAAGGTATTTATCTTACATAAAAGTCATAGCAGAAGCAATATGGCAAGTGGTGATATCCATTGCTGTGTCCATATACTCCTGAAGCCAATGGATAAAAAGAGGCATATAAACTGTGACCTTAACCAAAAGACAGAGAAGCTAGTATGTGGAAAAGGGTCTGGTAGCTTCTATATAGGAAAGTGAACATTTCCATAGAGATTTTAAAAAATAATATATTTTAGACAAGGTGACACTTTTTAAATAAAATAAAAAAATCTATTTCATATCATGTCTTCATGGAAAATGTACTTTTTATAGCAGTATAAACTTTTTTAATCTCATAAATTTAAAGTACTAGAGCACAGTAGCAGTAATCCACACACAGTGTGAAATTAATTGTTTTATTCAGTCAATGCCTTTAGCTGATTAGGACATAAGATATTAATTTTCATTATTTTCAGGAAAGCTTATTTAACACTATTCACTTTTTTAAAACTACCATCATTAATTTCTGAGGGACTTTATTTTCTTTGATAATCACCTGAATTTCACATAGTTTAATTCATATTTTGTTCCAACTGCTCTCAATTCCTAATATTATGAATGCTTGCAGAGTCATTATTGTTTTGGGCATATAAATATCTTTATATGAACTTACTGTTGATCCAAGCTGGTCATTAACTTCATATCACCTAAAATCTATACATAATCCTCTGGGTATATCTAAGCATTTGGCAAATTTTGTAAGGTACAGAAACATTCTATATAGCCTGGAAAGATGCTTGAGGGTACCAAAATCATTCTTGGGACCATTTGGTTTAATCTTGCCTTCTCTGGGTATCAAATAACACCAGAAAAAGAAGAATAAAGTTATTTCTTCCACATTGGAAATTTCCACATCATGGTTTGGATGTATCTTGGCTTGGCATAAGAAATGAAATGAGAATTTTGAAGATGTTTTTGGGAAGTTGCAGACCACATTCTAAGTCCAGCAGATGACATAGAGCCTATGACCAAACACTTAACCCAAATATTACAATAAGGTACTGAAAACATCACATACAGGAAAAAGAAAAAAAGTCAAACTTCTCTGGCACAAAGGAAAAGCTAAAAGATTTTATGTGGATTTTCTAGAATGTAGGGGTACTGTGTCCCTAACCCTTATAAGGTTAAGGAGATAACTGTACACAGGTTTGCTGACACTCTTGTTAGATAGATTGCTTCTCTGGGGGAATACGTCAACTTGGATGAAACTAGAACTACTCTTAGGATACATTAAACTTCACCACATATTTAGTAAAATTGAAATAATATATGGAAATCACTTTGTAAGCTCTATGGAGCAGTAGATAGAATGCTGGAACTTCTAATCAGAAATATTTGAGCTCAATTCAGGCTTTGGACACTTACTAGCTATATGACATTAGGTAAGTCACTTCTGTTTGCCTCAGTTTACTCAAATGTGAAATGTGAATAATAATAGGAGACTACTTCACCATTATATTCTGAGATACTGAGATAATGTTATAAAGTGCTTGGTAAAGTATCTGGCACATAGTAGGAACTATATAAATGCTAACTACCATTTAGTAGTTGTATAATTTTAGTAGTAGTAGTAGTAGTAGTAGTAGTAATAGTAGTAGTAGTAGTAGTAGTAGTAGTCGTGGTAGTAGTAGTAGTAGTAGTAGTAGTAGTAGTAGTAGTCGTGATAGTAGTAGTAGTAGTAGTAGTAGTAGTAGTAGTAGTAGTAATTATTATAGTTGTAAGCTTTAAAAAGGTATTACAGCAGAGTGAAATGATGACCTTGAAGGATTTCTTTTATCTTTCTGGGCTTCTATTTCCTCATCTATAAAATAAAGGATTAAACAAGATTATCTTACTATATTCTTTGCAGCTATGGATTATCAATAACTTTAATAAAATTACTGGTTGATTTTTGCCCATTCTTCTCAAAGAAGACCAAAATGACATCACTATCAGAGTCAGCCTACAAGGCATCTACTGTGGTTAATCAGACCACTATCATCTTGGAATATTCTACCACAGGTCAGGCATAAATAGTTCATGTGAACATTTGGGGTGGGTTATTTAAATTTGTGCATCTCACATCTTTTTTAACTACTTCAACTCTGCTTTGTTCACAGAGAACAGCACTTTTTCTAATGAGGGCACACGATGTTGGGCAGTGCTGCATCAGTGTCTCCCATGTCACAAAATCTCTTCCAAAGTTCCTAAGAGAGTCTTCAAGAGTGTCCTCATATCATTTCTTCTGACTACCCACTGAACACTTGCCTTGTGTGAGTTCTTCATAAAATAATTTTTTTGGCCAGTAGACATTTAGCATTTGAACAATGTGGCCAGTCCATCATAGCTGCACTCTCCGCAGCAAACCTGAAATGTTTGGCAGTTTATTTCAAGAAAGAACATCAGTGTTTGATATCTTATCCCTCCAGGTGTTCTCCAGAATCTTCCTAATATATTCCAATGCAAGTGATTCAGTTTCCTGATATGGTATTGATATAATTTCCAGGTTTCCCAGTCATACAACAATGAGGTCAGCAAATTTTTACTGTAAACATTCAGTCTGCTAAATAAAATTACTAAAATATTAATTATTAGGCCAAACAGAAGTCATAATCACATATATGATTCCTAATGGGTAATGTTCAGTCTCTTCACATTAGAATCTCTTGAATTAGAAAAGATATTTTTTCCCCCCTGAGGTCCTTATAACTAAATGCAATATGGTATTTCATATACAGAGAGTATGGATGTGAGATGTTTATCTTGAGATAATCTCAAAGAAGAGTGAAAGGGTAAGAATGAGGCATGCATAGGAAGAAGGAGAAAAGGAGAGGTGAAATGGGGAAAATTTTCCCCCATAAAAGAGAGGCATAAGGAAGAACTTTTAAATGGAGAGGAAAATGAGGGATAGTGATAGGCAATGCTTGAAACTGACACTTATTGGAATTGTTTCAAAGAGGGAAATACACACACACACACACACACATACACAAACAGATGCACACACTCAGTTGTATACGGAAATGTAACTTACCCTATAGGGAAATAGGAGGGAAAAGGGACAAGAAAAAAGAAGGGAGAGAAGATAAAAGGGAGAGAATAAAATAAGGGAAACAGTGATTAGAAGAAAAATAGACTTTTAAGGAGAGACAGGATAAAAATAGAGAGAGAGAGGGAGGAACATAAGAAAATAAGATAAAGAGAATTACCCACTTTGTGATCATAACTGTGAATGTAAATGGGATGACCTCATCCATGAAATGGAGGCAGATAGAATAGATTAGAAAGTAGAATACAACAACATGTTGTTTACAAAAGACAAGTTTGAAACAGAAAGACAGACAGTGTCAAAATACAGGGCTAGAGCAGAATCTAATATGTGTTTCAGGTGAAGTAAAACCAATAGGCAAGGATAGAAAAAATAGACCTAATTAAAAGGGAAAATCATAAAAATTATACTCCGCTTAAAGGTACCATAGATCTGTATCCCAAAAGAGATTTTTTTTTAAAGGAAAAGGACCTCTATTTGTGAAAATATTTATAGTAGTTCTCTCATGGTGACAAAGAATTGAAAATTGGGGGGGTTGCCCATCAAGTGGGGATTGGATGAATGAGTTGTAGTAGGTGACTGTGATATAAAACTGTTGTGCTATTAAAAATATATATATGAAAAGCATGCACTCAGGGAAACCAGGAAAGACAGGACATGATGCAAAGTAAAATGGTTAGAACCAGGATAACATTATACTCAGTAATAGTAATATTGGAAGGTTATCAACTGTGAATGACAATTATTTTTATCAATACATTGATCAGAAAACGCTGAAAAATCATATCCATCTCCAGACAAAGAACTGATGAAGTCTGAATACAAATCATAGCATACTTTTTAAAAACTTTTTGTTTTTCTCTGTTTTTGGTTCATGTTTTATTTTGCATGTTGTTAGTATGGAAATATATTTGATGTGACTACACATGTATAAAGTATATAATTTTTTTTGCTTTTTCAATGAGGAAGATGGGAAAAGAGGGAGATAATATGGAACTCAAACTTTTCAAAATGAGTGTTGAAGTTGTTTTACAGGTAATTGTGGGAAAATAAAACACTAAATAAACAATTGTTAAAAAAATAAATTAAAGGTACCATAGACAATGAATTATTTTAAAATATAGCATGTTTATCTGATAAAGGCCTAATTTCTCAAAAAATATATATATACACTGAGAAGGGCTGAGTCAAATTTATAAAAAAAAATAAGAGTCATTCCCCAACTTGTAAATGGTTAAAGTATATGAAAAAGCAGTTTTCAGAAGAAGAAATCAAATTCTCTATAGCCCTATAAAAAGATCAAAATTACTATTGATTAGAGAAATGCAAATTGGAATAACTCACATATCATTTCATACATATCAGAAATGACAAATGCTGGTGGGAATGAAGGGCAAATTGATAGACTAATGAATTTTGGGTCAAATGGTTCAACCATTCTGGATAACAATTTGGAATTATGCCCATAGTTCTCTAAATCTAACCAAAATCTTTGACTCAGTAATACCACTACTAGGTCTTTCTCCCAGAAAATTTAAAAGAAAAGAAGGAAAGAAAAAAAAAAAAGACCTTTATGTACAGTGCAGGTGAAAGCTGAAATTACTTAGGAAATGAAGGTTCAAGCTTCCCAAGCATATCAATCTATTAAGCAATGAATGCCAATTAACAAATCAAGACCAGATCTCCACAGCTTAGGGATTGACCATAATTACAAGGAAAGAGAGATTTCATATAGTAAGAAAAACTCACCAAATAAAGCCAGCTAATTAAAAGTTAACATTTAACCAGGATACAATGTTATATAATCTGATTTCTAATTAGAGGAAAGATTAGAGACTTTCTGATTTGAGGAGAATGAACTATTGCAATTTCCTCAAACTGCTAAAAAGATTTATCCCATTCCCACTAAACATTTGATATTTAATCATAGGACATGGAAACAGTAATTAATGGATCAATATGGAGGAAGTTTTCAGATAAGACATATGATTTTCTTCAGATTTAGAATTGGGGAAAAAACCCTAGCATTATTCCTTGGATCTGACAGTGTTTCTAGGTCAGTAGGAAGATGTGGTTCAGTTTCTCAGCCACACAAGGCTAGGTTCAAACAACAAAATGAAGTGCTCTCATAATTCTCACAATCAAAGTTTTCTCTCTGTACAGAAAATGCACTAAATCAATAGCTAAATAGAAAAGGGAACTGAGTGAGGTCTAGAACAGAGTCATAAGCTGGAGTCAGTACTCATTCAAATCTCACTACAACTTGTTCTAAATTCCTCAGTACAAAAATATTTGTAGCACTCAGTGTGTGGGAGTGTGTGTGTGTGTGTGTGTGTGTGTGTGTGTGTGTGTGTGTGGTAGCAAAGAAGTACATACACACTGAGAGGAATCTCATTAATTGGAGAATGACTGAATAAGTTGGGTCATATGAAGGTGATGGAGTACTACTGTGCTGTGATGAATGATGAGAGGGGTGGTTTCAGAAAAACAAAATGAAACAAAACAAATCACATGATAATTCCTATATGAACTAATGCAAAATGAAGTAAGAAGAACCAGGAAATCATTGTGCACATTAAGAACAATGTTTTAATTAAGACGAACTGTGAAACAGTGGTCTGTTTTGATCAACACAATGATCCAAAACAATTCAAAAGGATTCGTGATGAAAAAGTGATATCCATCACCAGAGATAAAACTGATAAACTCTCAGTGTAAATTAAAGTATATTTTTTTTTTACTTTTTAAATTTTTCCTGTTTTTTAATATGGAAATGTGTTCTGCATGATTTCACAGGTACATTGATATCATATTGTTTATATTCTCAGTGGATAGGGGACAATAGGGAGGGAGAGAATATGAAACTCAAATATTTTTAAAAAGACTCAAAAAGTAAGTAATAAAATAAAAGCATAAAAAACAAATAAACAGGTATATGAATCAGGGAAAATAAAAAGCAGGTTTCTGGGATATATAAATAGGTACATGTACTTGGGTTTGTTTATACACATATATATGTCTATGTGTGCTTAAAACATAAATATATTCATAAGTGCACTTTGCATCATGTAAACATGGTGATTATTCGACTTCTATGCAATGAAGGGAGGGTAAAGTTGAGTCCAAATAATCCTACTGTGATACGTTTATTTTAAAAAATCAACTCAGGGATGGATACACACAAATAAATATAAAATTTGCACATACATACACATAT
Organism: Pseudochirops corinnae; assembly: GCA_028646515.1. Taxonomy (NCBI): domain Eukaryota; kingdom Metazoa; phylum Chordata; class Mammalia; order Diprotodontia; family Pseudocheiridae; genus Pseudochirops; species Pseudochirops corinnae. The sequence continues at coordinate 18,466,352 of CM053591.1, read as the reverse complement.
GTGCGCCCAAAAAATGTATATTCATAAAATTAGCTATTTACATACATGCACACATAAATGCATAGATTTATGCACATCTATATACCTATATGTACATTTATATATGCTATGCATATGTGTCTGTATATACACATGCATGGATTCATGGTATATGTACTGTGTACATATATGTATACTCATCTATCCTTAAAGGTTTGCTCATACATAATTGTATGTATGTGTGTTTGTGCAGTAATGCAACACATTTTTTCACTTAATAGTATTTTATT
>CM053591.1:18446428-18459463 GCA_028646515.1 Pseudochirops corinnae | reverse complement strand
TTTCTCTGAATGTAGACATCTCCTTCTATCCTGAGTCTTTTAGAGTCGTCTTATTACCTTGAGTTGCTGAGAAGAGTCCAGTTTATCAAAGTTGATCATCACACGTATGTTGCGTCTGTCCTTGTATACAAATTTTTCCTGGTTCTGCTCTTCTCACATAGCATAAGTTTGTATAAGCCTCTCAAGATAAATATGAAGTCCATTTGCTCCTCATTTCTTATAGCACAATAGTATTACATTACATTCATATGCCACAACTTGTTTATCCACAAAGAGAGCTGCAATAAATATTTTTGTACATATGGGTCATCCTATCACTTCTATGATCTCTTTGGAATATAACCCTAGAAGTCAACGGGTATGAGATTATTTATAGCTCTTTGGGCATAGTTCCAGATTGCTCTCCAGCATGGTTGAATCAGTTCACAACCAACAATGCACATATATATATATATATATGTATATATATATATATATGTATATATATATGTATATATATATATATGTATATATATAGATACATGTATATATATATATATATATATACATATATACATACATACAAAGTTGTCTTTGATGTGACAAAAAAAAAGTAATGAAAAGGGGTTGTACTGGGAAAAGGGGAAAGGAGTCAGAAAAGAGTAAATTATGTCACATGAAGGAGTACAAAGACCTGTTACAATAGAGGGAAAGAAGGAAAGGAGATGAGCATTGTTTGAATCTTACTCTCATCAGATTTGGCTCAAAGAGTGAATAACATAAGTACGTACAGAAGCCCAACATACACAATAGAAAGTAGGAGGGGAAAGGGGAAAGAAAATGGAGGGAGTAGATAGAGGAGAGGAAAGAAGAAGTAACAGAAAAGGAGAAGAAAAGGAAAAGGAATGATAGGAGGGAGGTAGATTAAGGGAAGTTGGAGGTCAACATCAAAACTCTAGCAAGGAGCAAAAGGGAGAGAGGAGAAAGAAAAGAGTAAGGGTGGGGGAATAGGATGAAGAGAAAGGTACAGTAAGTAATCATAATTGTAAATGTGAATGGAATGAAATCTCCCATAAAATGGAAGCAAATAGCAGAGTTTATTAAAAATCATAATCTTAGTTGCAGCTAGGTGCCTCAGCAAACAGAGCACTAGCCCTGGAGTCAGGAGGACCAGAGGTCAAATCTGCCCTCAGACACTTGACACACTTATTAGCTTTGTGACTTTGGGGAAATCATTTAACTTCAGTTACCTTGCCTTCCTTCCTCCAAAAAAAAAAAATCATAATCCTACAATGCATTGAGGTTTTTGTTTTTGTTTTTGCTTTGTTTTGTTTTCTACAAGAAACACATTTGAAGCAGAGGGATAAAAACAGAGTGACAGTAAAAGGCTGGAGCAGAATATATTATGCTTCAGGTGAAGTTTAAAAAAAAAGAAGGTGAAGAAATCCTCATCTCAGACAAAGTGAAAATAAAAATAGATATAATTAAAGGAAATAAGGAAGGAAACTACATCTTGAGAAAAGGTACCAGAGACAACAAAGCAATATCAGTACTAAACATATATGTACCAAATGTATGGCATCCAAATTCTTTTGTAAACCAATCTGATGGGTGTTTAATGGTACCTCATAATTATTTTAATTAACATTTCTTTAATCAACAGTGACTTAAAACATTTTTATATGACTATTGATAGCTTTGGTTTCTTCCTCTAAAACTACTTGTTTTAAATTTGTTTTTAAAACTTTCAGTTGCAAATTCTCTTGCTTCTTCATTCACCCTGATTGAGAAGGCAAGTAATTCAATATTCAATTCAATTCAATATGTAATTATGCAAAAAACATTTCCATGATGGTCATGTTGTTAAAGACTATCTATATTTCTCTCCATCCTCTCCCCCCCCCATTCTATTTTCTCTGGTAACCCTGTCCTTTTTCAAAAGTATTTACTTCTGATTATACCCTCCCCAAGTCTGTGCTTCCTTACATCATCCCTTCCGTTCCCCTTTCTCCCTTACTTTCCTGTACTCATTCTTTAGGATTACATTGTTTAGTTTCCCAAATGAGTGTCCAAGTTATTCCCTCTTCAAGCCAAATTCGATAACAGTGGGGTTCACTCATTCCCTCTCACATTCTCCCTCTTCTCCTCCATAGTAAAACTTTTTCTTGTCTCTGTAAAGTGAGAAAATTTACCCCATTCTATGTCTCCCTTTCTTCTTCTCCCTATATATTCCTCTCTCACCCCATAATTTTAGTTTTTATATATCAACCCTTCATATTCTACTTACTCTGTGCCATCTATCTATCTATCTATCTATCTATCTATCTATCTATCTATCTATCTATCTATCTATTTATCTATCTTTCCTCCAACTAGCCTAATACTGAGAAATGTCTCATGTTTTACAAATATCATTTTTCCATGTAGAAATGAAAACAGCTCAACTTTAATAAGTCTCTTATGATTTCTCTTTCTTCTTTGCTTTTTCATACTTCTCTTGATTCTTGTATTTGAAAAGCATTTGATTTTTTAAATTCAACTCTGGTGTTTTCTGGTCTGGTTTTTTCATCAGGAATGAAAGTCCTCTATTTCATTGAAAGTTATTTTTTTAACCTGATACTTAGTTGTTCTGAGTAGGTGATTCTTAGTTTTAATCCTAGCTCCTCTGAAACCTGGAACATCATATTCAAGCCCTTTGATCCCATAACGTAGGAGTTGCTAGGTCTTGTGTTATCCTGACTGTATTTCCACAATATATGAATTGTTTCTGACTGCTTGCAATACTTTCCCCCTGACCTGGGAACTCTGGAATTTGGCTACAATATTCCTAGCAGTTTTCCTTTTGGAATCTTTTTCAAGTGATTATCAGTGAATTCTTTTCATTTCTATTTTGTCTTTTGGGTCTAGAATATCAGGGCAGGTTTTTTTAAAATTTCTTGAAAGATTGTGTCAAATTTTTTTTTTGTTTTTCTGTCATGGTTTTCAGGTAGTTGAATAATTTTTTTAAATTATCTCTCCTGGATTTAATTTTCCATTTGCTACATTCTAATTTTGAAGGAATTATTTTCTTTAATTAGCATTTGGATGTCTTTTTCCATTTTACCAATTTTGCTTTTAAAGGCATTCTTCTCCTTATTGGCTTTTTGGACCTGTTTTGCCATTTAGGTTGGTCTTTTTTTTAAGGTTTTATTATAAATCCTACTTATTCGTAGTATATAATCTTGATGATATGGTTCTATAACCTTGTAAATATTTGAATGTTAATAACATTCATCAGAGCAATTGGTCAATAGTTTTCATTTTTTAGTATTACTCACCCTGGTTTATATATATGACCATATTTTTATCTTAAAAAGGAATTTGCTAGAGATATTTAGCTATTTTTTCACATAGTGGGATTATTTTTTCCTTAACTGTTTGCTAAAATTCTCTTTTAAATTCATCTTGTGGGGAAATTTTGTAGGGAGATGACCAATGGCTTATTCAATGTCTTTTTTTTTCAAAAATTGGTATATTTTTTCTATTTCATTTTCTGTTATAATGGATCATTTATTATTTTGTAGATATTTATTCATTTCACTCTGGTTGTCAAATTTATTGTCATGTAATTAAGGAAATTTTCTTCTGATATTTCTTTTAATTTCTTCTTCATTGGTGTATCAGCAAGCACCCCAGCACACCCAGGGCGGCTGCTAGCACAGTCTCTTCTGGCCAAATCACACAACTCTTCTCAAAGTGAGTCCCAAACCAAAACCTCACATTAGGGCGTATATATAGCCTTCTCCTGGCTTGGAAAATGTCACAGCCCTCTAGACTCACTTCCCAATCACAAAGCTACAAGGCACAGGCATTCCTGGAAAACAAGCCTGGAGCCACAGGCTCCATGTGACCACATTCAGCCTATTAGGGAACAGAATATACTTTCAAATATCCGAAGGTCCTCAGAGTCATGTAGCCACTTTAGCAAAGGGTCTAGGGGCAGGGAAGATCTTCAGATTCCCATAACAATTGGTCATCAATTTATCATTTTAATTTTTGATACTGTTATTGTGTTTGCCTTCTTTTTAAATCAGATTTATCAATGACATTTTTTTCCCATAAAACAACTCTTAATATTATTTGTTAGTGAAAAGTTTGTTTTTTTTTAATTTTCAAATATCTTTTTATTATTTTTTTTATATTCATGGTTTCCATTTTGATATATTCCATTATGGATTGTTCATTTTTTCTTTTTATATCCTTTCAAATTGAATTCTTTTTTCTCTTTTATTGATTTCTACATTTCGAGATATAAGCACTCCTTTAGCTCTATCCCACAACATTTGGTATGCTGTCTCATTGTTTCCTTTCTCTTGAAAAAATCGATTGTTTCTTTCATTTGTTCTTTGACTTACTCATTCTTTAGAAATACATTATTTAGTTTCCATGAATTTTAATCTATGCTTCCACGTCCTTTTACTGAATGTGTGTTTTTTTAAAAATTCATTACAGTGAATAAATTATCTAAGCGCTACACTGGTATTTTTATATTTTTAAAAATGCATACTGAAATCTTCAGTAGTTTCTTTAGGGAAGTTTTATGGGTGAATAAAGCTTTACACTAACTGAATATGTAGACATGGATTGTGATCCAACTCATTGAAGGGATCACCTACATTAATAAAATATTAAGTCCATCAAAATAGCTAGGTAAATTCCATAAGTTAACAATTGTGGTGATATGTACTTAAGATTCCCTGTGGACCCATTTCTTTTTTTTTTCCCTCACTTTACTCTGTACTTTAAAAAAATATATTCTATAAAACTCCTTTGTCAGTCAACTATAACCACAACCACAACTTATGGTTTGGGAATGATTTTGCAATGATGACAGCTGAGTTATTCCTCTTGGCCATACTTTTATTTCAAAACTGTTCCAAGATTTCAAAAATGAACATTAATCATCCTGACCAGAGCATATCCTTCTTAAGGGGAAGTGTATACAACATAAGGGAAAGACCAGTTAAAGAAAGTGATCAAAGACAGAATAGATACCAATGGGCAAGCAAGAAAATGGTTTATTACATATTTGATATGTTACAAGCCTAATAAACTTTTCTGGTGAAATTGAAATTTGTGAGTTCAGATAATGTGCTATTATGTAATTTTATTAATCCCTGGACTGTATTAGTCTACTTCTTAGTGCTAATCAGAGCAAACCACACCTACTAATCTCTCCCACCTCTGTCTAGTTCATGATTGCTTTGTAAGGTTGGTTATTGTATGAAATATTAGATTATATTTTTCATATATAGCTGGAAATATAATTTCCCTGGAGATTCTTTTCTTTTTTCCTCTCCTTACAAATTGCATGCCTAAATCACTACGTAGCCTATAAGACCCCAATATGTGACCCCATAAATCACTGAATGGCATTGGCTAAAAGGGAAGGGCATAGTGTAGGGGGTAAAGGAACCTTTTTGAATGTCACCTGAATACTCATGTGGTGACCAAGATGTTATTTTTCTCTATTTCTGTAGCATTTTAATGTCTTTTATATCCGTGTAATATAATGCTTGAATTAAAGGCTTGACAGGACTATTGGGCACACGGTTGGAATTCTATTCTGAGAAAGCTCTGCCTCACTAATATACTGTCCCATCAAAAAGCAAAATTAAGATTTTCTTTGTATTCCAATTATAGTGTTGACCTGATTGTGAGTATGTTGTCTAGATAGTCAGTGAAACATTTACTAGTCATAGTGTATGTACAATTTATTGTGCAAGGTAGTAAAATTGTACTATACTCATCAGTTCCATTCATTATGTTGACCCAGTGGATTATAATAAGTCAGATGTCTTTCCTTATCATTTTTTCAGGGAGATAGAGATCATCAGCAGGGTATTCCTTCTCATATTGATTATAAAGACAAAATGGGCAAGTTACTTGATTTTGAAGAGGGATAAAATCAAGGATGTTTGATGTATTGAAATAATAGGGACTCTCTAGCCCTTCAGTCAAGGAGGAAAAGTCACCAAGTAGTTGAGATTGTGTTGAGTATCAACCAGGTAAGATCTGCTTGTCTTGAGCAAGCCATAAACCTCCAGAGCAGGTGATATAAGGCAAACCTTTTCACACAATTTCTTACATGTGCGCCTCTCTACTATTATGGTCTATTACTATTATGGTTTAAATTTAAGCCTATTCTCCCATGGATGCTGTATGTATTTGTGGGAAGGAATTAACCAAGTTTTTAGGAGAACATTTGGTATGACCTGTCTTTACCATGGTATTTGAGAGTAGTCGTAGCTGTTGACTGGGACCCCAACCTGCCAATTTGAGCAGCAGTTAGGACATTCCTCCTCCTCCTCTTCCTCCTCCTTCTCCTCCTCCTCCTCCTCTTCTTCTTCCTCTTCCTCTTCTTCTTCTTTTTCTGCTTCTTCTTTTTCTTCTTCTTCTTTTTCTTCTTCTTCTTCTTCTTCTTCTTCTTCTTCTTCTTCTTCTCCTCTTTTTTATCCCCCTTCTCCTCCTTCTCCTCCTTCTCCTTCTCCTTCCTTTTGCCCTAAAAGTTTTTCACTTTTGGTTTCTTAAATTCTAGCTCTGAAAAATCAGGCTTTGAAAAAAGCCATTGGGTGTTAAATGGAGCTACTTGACTGCACCTTTAAAGCCAAATCACTTTGGCTTTCATCAAAGGGGAAAAAAGAGTCCTAGCCCAAGCCTCTGTGGCTCATTGTTTAGATTTTAATGGCTTAAAATGAGTTATAAGAAACAATTGTTTTCTGTTCTGGCCAGAGATTCTGAGGGTCTTTCCCTCCCAGACTGATATTTTGGCAGTTGCAGTTTGGCCATCTTTTCTCTCAATTCTTTTTTAATACTTAGTTGTTTAATGAGTGTGGCCTCAGTCAAATTTAGACCTGGAAAACACCTTAATTTAGAAAGGTCAGTCACCTCTATATGCTGGCAACTGCCAGACATCTTGATCTCTCTATTGCCCCTGGAATCCCATGATTCTGGGAGGACAAGGCTGATGACTTTGTGCATCTTGGCCTCATTTAAATTCAATTCATATGCAAATAAAGAAATTATGCTCATGATGTCTTATGTTTAACATGCAATACAGAAGGTGTTGATAAATGTTTTAATAGCATTTAATTCTGAAATTTCTCCTTGTGTCATATCCAGTCTGTTTAAAATATTTCACCATTGAACATAAATTCAAACTCCTTATTCATTTCATGACCTGTCCCCATGTGACAACCTAAAATCTTTGCTTTGTCTATTCCCATAAATCCTGACAAAATATTGTTGCTGTTTTTTTCCTGTATCTCAAATTCATGTTTGATTATATATTATGATTTGTTCTACCTAAATCCTATCTATTTTATGGCTTAGTTGATCTTCTTGGTGAAGTTTTTTGAAGCAATCTCAGAGCAAAGTAATTTCTCTTTTCTTAATGAATATAGGTAGATACCTTGTCATATATCATATTATCATAGAATTAGAGATGGATAAACGCTCATAAGTCATCTAGTTCAATTCTCTTAATTTTAGATAAGGAAAAGAACATTATAGGTATTAGGAATAAAATTTCCAGAGTAAAGATAAAGAATCTCGAGGTAGATAAGGCAAATTCACTTATTTTTCAGTCATTGCCAGGAGTTATAAAGTCAATCACAAGCAGCTCTCCTGAGGACTGCTGCTGTGAGTAACTTTAATGTTCTAATTGCATAGTATAATGAACTCTCTATTCAGCAATAAACTAAACCATAACATTCAAGAAACTAAAGCATTACATTCAAAATAATATAAAAATTTATTACTAAGGTGGCCACATAATCTTAAACAATGCATATCATTCAGGATAGCTTATAGTCATGTTTAAGAGGTAGCAGAAAATACAAACACCATGCACTCCTAGGTCACTGTAAGTTACAATCTCTTCAGTCAATCCAGTGTATCTAAGTAACATCCTCTTTCATCTCGACTGGAGGCTGGCTTCCAATCATCCTTAAGCCAACAGTCCTTAAGGAGTAGCAGAAAGTACAAACACCATCCAACCCTAAGTTGCAGTAAGTTACAGTATCATCAGTCAATGCAGAGAAACCAAGTAAAATCTTCTTTCATCTTAACTCAAGACTGACTTCCAAATCCCACAGCTCCTCCTCCACAGGATGACCACTCCCAGCTCTTGCCTGGATTCACCCAACTTTGCCTGGATTCACACGTAGGCCACTCTCTGCTCTCTTGTTCCATACCTCTGCTCATGGTGAAAGCTTTACTCCAATCTCTTCATAGTTTCTGTTTCTAGGAAGACAAAGCTTAACAGAGATGCAATAATATTTGCACACATTACAAGAACTATCATCTCAATTCACTTTCTTTCTGAGAAATAAAACACGAATCAACAGAGTGCTTCTGTCTGATAAAGTAACACTAACACATCAACAGACAGGATTTCTTTCTGAGAAAGTAACACAGACCAACAGACAGAGGGTCAACATCACAAACATTCCCTCTCTTTCAGTTCTCAGAAAGTAACACGGATCAACAGAATGGCAAAATAACCAGCATTCTCTCTCTCAGTTCTGTTTGCTCCCAGCTCTGCTTGAGCTTTGCTCTGCTCTGCTCCTTCCCGTTCCACCCTTCCTGTTCTTCTCTTTCTGGCAAGCTCCTCCCACCATGGGCTCTATGTGATTATGTTAGGCCTATTAAGGATAGAGAAGGTCTTCAAATTCCTTAGGCCTATTAAGGGCAACACAATGTATACTGTTTCCAACAAAGACTTGATAAAATCAAAGGTGAGGATCAAAGGCACTTGAGTAGCTAAAACAAACAAAGCGCTACCTTGCCTTAGGGTACAGGAGCAGGTGTGTGACTGCTAGGGCACAAACCCATTACTGAAAGGGGAATAAGCCGTATATGCTTTGCCAAAATGCAAAGTCCCTCCCTCATTTCCTCATTGGCTGAATACTCAGAGCTGCACAACTTCCCAATATGCTTACTTCAGGTTTCCCTCTCATATGTTTCCCTCCTCCCTCCATATATATCACATGTGCATTAAATAAGCTTTAGCTCCTCTCAGGGAGGAGAAAGTATTATTCATGAAGCAATTAAGCATGTGTGCTGGAAGCTTGGCTGACCTATTTATTCTGCCTTAACCACAGAAGTTCTTGAGACTGGATTTTGGTATTTTGGTTTCCCATATTTTCCCTTATTCTGCTCATTGTTTTGCAAGAAAATCTTTAAAGATAAACCCCTTTTCTTTCACCTGTGTGGAAACATAATTTTCAATTTCTCACATGGGGATAAGTAGGTATATTTCAGGCACTTAATAATTTTAATAATTATTTTAATTTTGATTATTTGACTTATTTATTGAATTCAGAGTTAGCAATAAGTAGATTAAAAATTCAAGTAGGCACTTAATACATATTTATCGAATGGAAAGTGATCTTTTGATTCAGAGCTAGAAAATGATTTAGGGAGTATGTACATTAATGCTATCTTTTTCATACAAAAAAGAGGAGAGAAAAAATAAGGAGATTTTGAAGCTCAGCCAAACTCCTTGAATCTTCCCGCTTGATGAGGCATTTCCTGAGGCCATAAGCCTTTCATTGTCCCAAATCTCTGTTACCCTTAAACTAGCCTAGCCCTCCATTGTCTGCCACCTCCAGGTAACCTTCAGCTATGTCCTACTCTTAATCTCATTCTTGGTGTCTGAACTCAGTAGTCAAGATTCTCCTTAAACTTTTCCAAAAGACCCTCCCCTGACCTCTCCTTTAGACCACTCCTAGAGCCCTCCCACAGTCTTTCTGTATATAAGAGCCATCTTCCCTCCATGAAAGAGCTGAGATTCAATCTAGAGAAAATTCAATCTGGCCTGCTTGTCAACACAAGCATCTCAAATACTTAGGCTCCTTAAAAGTCTATTGTTATGTGGAATCTTTAATAAACATTGTTTTTGCTTTGTTTGAGAGAAGGCTTGAGTCAAATTCATTAATCAGCTCACAGAATCAGGTATTTTGGGGTCTTGAGCACCACTAAACACTAAACCTCAGCATTTATGGTTCCCTGACCAGGAAACACTGCTAATCTCAAGTTCTTCTCCAGTCAGGACTGGAAGGTACATAAGCCTCTCCCTTTCCCTATCCCCTTCTCTTTCTCCAAGTGCCTTTGAGGTACATTTGGACCTGACCTCTCAGGTCATTTAGATCAGACAGCTAGGAGGCTGTCTCATACTCAGCCTGAAGCTCTCAGGTTCTTGGTCCAGAGGTTATATTGTCGGCCATGGACCTGTGTACAGCTTTTGAAGCATGGAGAACAAGGACAGATGCCCTATCCAAAGTGTAAGATCAACTCTTTCAATTCTCTCAGAGATGGGGAATTGAGAGAACTCCAGGTACATTTTTGTGTTTTTTTTCTTTTCTTATTTTCTTTCATTTGTTTTTGAGGCTTACTCCCAGTTCTTCCTTTACAGAGGAGGGAACTTCCAGCCTCTATGTCTAATATGGGTCAATCATAGTCAGTTCTCAAAAGTTTGCCTTTAGGTTGTCTTTTACAGTATTGGGGAAAAAATCTAGTTTCTCTAAAGAACTTAAGAAAGAAAAAGTTGGCGTTCTTTTGCAACACTGTTTGTCCTCAGTGTCACCTAGAGGGCCACTAAGTGTGACCCATTTTGGGGGACTTTAAAACATAATACTCTCTTGGAGGTAGCATTATACTGTCACAGAGAAGAAAAATTGATAGAACTTTCCTACATGATGGCCTTTGTTGAGCTCTTTCAGAACCCAGTTAGCAGAAGACTATAAGAAGATTGTGATTTAGGCCCCTAAGCCCCTAGATCTCAACACTTGAAGCTAAAGCTTCCTTACAACATGGCAATGGGTGCCAAATAAATGATACCCTTCTTATGGCCCCAAGGGCTTGAGACCCAAACCCTCACACCTTGGCTACTCTTGTTCAGTTCCCAGACATGGGTCTCATTGAGGCAGTTCCCCAACCCCTTTACCTTTGGTTTCCCTTCCCTTTTTCTCTAGACCAACATCCCTCATTTCCTGCTTCCTTAACCATCTGCATCTCCTTTCCTGCATCTCCCACTATGACCCCTCTTCAAAAGGTAACCTCTACTTAGTTTCTCACCTTGGGTGTTATTCCTACTACAATACCTGCAGTATTGTCCATTATGATCCCTTCCCCTTGCAGCTGACAGCTGACCTTTTCCCTTGCCAGTTGGATCCCCCAGTCTTGCAGTCTATTCCAGTTCCATAAATGCTGAGGTTTGGTGTTTAGGGGTGCTGAAGACCTGAAAATACCAACACACCAAGTTCTGACTAATGAATTCAACTCGAGTCTTCTCTCAGCCAAAGAAAAACAAAGTTTATTAAAAATTCTACATGATGGGTAGACTCTTAAGGAGTCTAAATATTTGTGATGTTTGTGTTGGCAAGTGTGCTGGATTGAATCTACTCCAGATTGAATCTCAGCACCTTCATTGAGGCAAGATGGATCTTATATACAGAAAGACAATGAGAGGGATCTAGGAGGGGTCTATGGGAGGGGGTTGAGGAGGAGTCTAAGGAGGATCATGACTACTGATGTCAGTCTCCAGGAATGGGATTAAGGGTGGGAAATAATTGAAGGCTAGCTGCAGATGACAGACAATGGAGAGCTAGGCTAGTTTATGGGTAACAGGTTTAAGTATAGATATTTTGATACAATTAAGGGTGGGAATTAGCTGGACAATGGAGGGCTAGTGTAGGTTAAGAGTAACAGAAATTTGAGCCTAGGATAATGAAAGGCCTATGGCCTCAGGCATATATCTCATCAACTGGGAAGATTGAAAGGTGTTCCCAGAGCCTAAGCCACCTCAGTTTGTACAAGGTGCTAAAGGTGGCAATCTTTACTGCAAACCTAAGTCTTATGAATCTCAAGGCAGTGGTTTTTTGTTTGTTTGTTTGTTTTTTGTTTGTTTTTGTGGTTTTTGTTTCTTTAAATTTTTACATAAAAATTTGTTAAGATTGTTGGGTTCTTTTGAAACTTGCCATGAAGAATTATAAGAAAGGAGGTAGCATATATATTTAGTATTCGAGAGTTCCTTGACTCTGCCTTCCCTGGTAATTTTCTGTTGTAGATTAAATATAGCTTAAAGTAAATGGATCTTTGAAGATACTTTCTCATTTACCATCACTAAGTAGTGATCCTCCAACATAATACACTTCAATATTTTCTTATTAATAATGCAGAATGAACCAACTTAACTCTGTATGACTGTTGTAAAAAAAGAAACATATACATTCTATCTTAGTAATTTTACTTGTGAGAGGAAGCCAAAAATGTATTTTTTAAATAAGCTTCTTTATTGTAGTCAAATAGTGTGCTTGATACATAGTAAGTATCTTTCCTTCATCCCTTCCTCATTCCTTCCTCCCTTCCTTCCTTTTCTTTCTTCTCTATCTACGTTTTGTATCACAACCTAAAATGCCCATGTTTTGCCCAAAGGGAAGGTAAATATTAATCTCTGAAACTTTGTTTTGCTTTATTTTCTCTTAAAGACCAGCCTTAATCTCAAATCACTCTGACTTCATATCAAGCCCTACTTGGTCACTGTTTGATCTCTGTTTGGCTCAGATTGAATATAAATAGCTTTTGATTCTGTTTTGTTCAGAAATCCCGAAAGTCTACCCCTACTAGATCTATTTTCTTTTTAAAAGATCAGTCTTTGTCTCATATTATTTTTTTCTTTGATTATCTGATTTTATTTTTTTATTTTTTTTAATTTTATTTTTGTTTGCATCATTCATTTCCACAAGATTTTGAGTTACATATTTTCTCCCCTTCTTTCCCCTACCCACCACCCCAAAATAGCCATCCCAGTGTGTTCTCCCTCCCCCAGTCTATTCTCTCCCATGTCACTTTTTGGTAGGGCAGGATGGATCTCCCAACCCCAGTGCCTGTGTATCTCAAGTTCCAGTTGGATGCAGTCAACAATAATAATAATAATAATAATTGCATATCTATCTATCTATCTATCTATCTATCTATCTATCTATATAGATAGATAGATAGATAGATATTTAC
>CM053591.1:18425988-18445928 GCA_028646515.1 Pseudochirops corinnae | reverse complement strand
AAGCAAGAGATTATTGTTACAATAGAGGGGGAAAAGAGGAAGGCAAAAGGGAAAGAGTCAACCTTACTCTCATGGAATTTGGCTTAGGGAAGGAATGACATAAACTCTAAACTTGGCATCTTGCCACATAGAAGAGTTGGGGGAAGGGGGATGAGAGGTGAGGTGATGGAGGGGAGGGCAGAATGGGGGGAAGGGCTGATGAAAATTCACATTTCTGTAGAGGGAGAGGCACAGGGTGGAGAGTGGATGGGGGGGCAGGATAGGAAGAAGGGATATTTAATCAGACTCTCACAGTGTGCTCACTATGGAGAGGTTCTGCGTAATTTCACACGTTCAGCCTGTATTTGATTGCTTGTCCTTCCAGTGGGGATGGGATGTAAGGGAGGAGGAGAAAGAATCTGGAATTTGGAGTTCCATAATCAAATGTTATGAATGCATATCTACATATATATATATATATATATTTAAATGCAATTATTATTATTATTATTGACTACATCCAACTGGAACTTGAGATACACAGGCACTGTGGTTGGGAGATCCATCCTGCCCTATGAAAAAGTGACATAGGAGAGAATAGACTGTGGGAGGGGGGACACACTGGGATGGCTGTTTTGGGGCAGTGGGTGGGGGAAAGAGGGGGAGAAAATATGTAACTCAAAATCTTGTGGAAATGAATGATGCAAACTATAATAAAATTAAAAAAAAACATTATGTCTCTTGCATCTCTTTTTCATGTCACTGGTTTTTCCAATGAGATATTTCACACTGAATTCTATTTTTTCAGTCTTTTAGATTTGTTTTATAATATCTTGATTTCTCATAAAGTCTTTAGCTTCTATTTACTCCAATCTAATTTTGAAAGGATTATTTTCTTAAGTGAACTTTTGAAATTCCTATTCCATGTGATCAATCTTGCTTTTTAAGGCATTCTTCCCCTTAAAGGCTTTTGGACCTCTTTGGCCATTTGAGTTTGTTTATTTTTTAAAGTATTCTTTTCTTCAGTATTTTTGGGGGTATCTCCTTTCGCAAGCTGTTGACTCATTTTTCATGATTTTCTTGCATCACTCTCATTTTCTTCCAAATTTTCCCTACACTTGTCTCACCTGATTTTCAAAATCCTTCTTGGAGTCCTCCATGGCCTGCAAACAGTTTATATTTTTCTTGGTGGCTTTTTATACAGGAGTTTTTACTTCATTGTCTTCCTTTGGTTCTATATTTTGTTTCTCTTTGTCACCAAAAACTAATTCTATAGGCAGACTTCTTTTCCTCTGTTTGCTCATCTTGTCAGTCAAATACTTGACTTGCGCTCTTTGCCACGGTAGAACTTTACTTCCAGAGTGCAGAGTATTGTGCCCCAACTTTATGGTGTTTTGCACAGCAGTTGTCATAGCTTCTAGGCTCCTGCCTCAGAACTGTGAGGAGAACTTCCTCTCCACACTCTCAACAAGCTCTGCCATGCCAGCACTCCTCATATCAGGACTGCCCCCCAGGACTGAGACCAAGATGCAAACAGAGCAAAGCCAGGGAATCCTGACTCAGTGCCAGCAGAAGATTCTTGAAATTGCCCTCTGCTCAATCACTTTGTCCCCCCACCATGGAGCCTGGAGCTCTAGAAGCATCCCCTATGACTGCAGCTGGCACCACCTTTGCTATGCTGGGGGCAGAGATTGGATCACAGTCTTCTCTCACTCAATTCCAACAGAGTTTCCCGACTGACTTTTTTCTTCCTTTTTGCTTATGATGGGTTGAGAAGTCTGGAAACTGTCACAGCTGCCTGTGATTCAGCCCTATGAGGTCTGCTCTGGTTAGTTTGTGCTGTCAGTCTGTTCCAGCAGCACCTAAGTGGGACTGTGCTCTGCTCCCAGTCCTGTGCAATAGACCCTTCCTGTCAATTTCCCAGGCTATACTCCACTGGAGACATATTTCACTCCGTCATTTTGTGGGTTCTGTAGCTATTAGTTTTGTTTAGAGTCATTTTTACAGGTTTTTGAGGTAATTGGGGATGTTCAATTAAGTTTCTGCTTTCACTCTGCCATTTTGGCTCCACAAATGTTGACTGTGAACACCTATTTGAAATATTCTCCAATTCACTACTAATCAGAGAAATCAACAGCAAAAACAAGAAGAATGAGAACCACAACAAACAACAAAATAGAATATTTCTCTTTGTGTGCAAAAAAACTGCAAGGATGATTAAAGATTTTAGGAAGGACTGTGAAAATATTTGCATACTCATATGGTGTTTATAAAATTGTAATTACCCTAAGAAAAAAGGAGAGAAAAACAAAGCTTGTAATTAAGTGATAAATGTAATTAACAATTCATAATCTTTGAACTAGGTGTATTACTACTGAGCATGTACTACAAGTAGCTGAATCACTGGAAGAGACTATATATACAGTGACATGTGAATTAATTAAGAAAAACTAAATTAAATTTATTGCCTCATCTCATCTTTACAAACTTTGCATTTTTATAAATTAACAAGTTCTAATATGTAATATGTGTTCTTTTGATGCAAAAACTTATTTTACATAACTTGCATTTGATTTTCCACAATTTTGACAAATTGTTTAATTTGTATGATGAAATCACACTTATGTATCATTAGGTATTATGAATATCTTTGTCAAATGGACAAACATTTCATTTTTTAAATACTATTTCTATCAGAAGAGTCTCAATGCAAATAAAGCATGTTTATTTCATGACAGCTGTTACTGGGTTTTTATTGTATCTCAATTTGGGGATTTAATATCTGAACAATGTTGATATTTAATATATCATTATATTTATCGTACTCCATTATGTTCAAAATGAGTGTAAGCATTTAGAAACCTATGGACATTTTGAAAGATCTCACTCAAAATTTGATGTAGATATTTCATGGTGTGATGAAAATGCCCAGATAAAATAAGCTTACCTTGACTTCTATTACTAAAATAAATATCCCTGTGAAGTGCTAAAACAGAAGAAACCTCAGGTATAAAAGGGGCACCTGGAATGATCCAGAGTTCAATCATGATTTATAAAGATTAAAATCACATTTATTTGCCTGAGAAGAAGCTTGCAAACTGGAGCAGTAAGAGACAAATTTGTTAGTTGCTCAAAGGAGAGTGGGAAAAGGGACAGATATTTATCCGAGATATTTATGACTGTGTAAGGTATTCATGGCTAAGTAGAAGGTTAAAAGAGAAATACAATAGATTTGGATGTCAGGGGAGTGTGAGTCTTCAAAGAATATATTTTCCAACACCACAAATCAGAAAACAGGACCTTTGCTGCTCTTCAGAAAAGTTAGGAAGCAAGATGTCTTCGACTTTCTATGAGCTGGCAATACTGGTTTCAGCAGTTGCAGGTATCTGCAAATTCAGCTAAAGTCATTGTTATATCAAGCACCCCTAGGTTGCAGAGGTCCTTCTGATTGGATATTTGTTGTGCTACATCTATTCTCTTGTTTCACCATGAAAAAGGGAAACTAGCATATTTAATCAGTTAGTATAGTCATTACAGAGTTTGTGAAGAATGGCAGTGAAACATTAATGAAACATGAATATTGTTGAACTTAAAAAAATGGGAAATATGAGAAATTCAGAGAAATATAGGAAGTTATATAAATTGATACAGGGTGAAGAAATAATGTACACAATTATATAGACAACAGCTATAACTATAACCATAACAAAAACTATAAGTATAACAAAACTGTAATTATAACTATATATACACATATGTATGTATACATAGTTATACACATGCACATAAATATATATGTATACACACACACACTTAAATACATATACACACACATGAATGCTATAAAAACTCAGATTGAAAGCAAAGGCCAAATTTGATTTCTGAAGGCAGGTGAAAAAATACACTTCTGTCCTCTTGGTAGAGAAGATACAGGTTATGGTTGTCTGGTGTTTCATATGCTGTTAAATATAATAACTGATTAAATAATTAATTTTGTTAATTTTTCTTGTTTCAAGAACATTTTGGATGGGATACTTATTGAGAAATGAATGTGATGTTAATAAATCATGATAATTATTGCATACATATATCTATATGCATACTATATAAACACATGTAACATATGCACATATTGATGAATACTTATATTGTGTGTGCATATGTATGTGTGGCTGCAAGGTGGCACAGTGGATAGAGTGCTAGCCTGGAGGCAGAAATATTCACCTCCTTGAGTTGAAATCTTGCTTCAGACACTTATTAGTTACATGATCCTGGGCAATCACTTAAGCCTGTTTGCCTCAGTTTACTCAACTGTAAAAGGAGCTGGAGAAGGAAATGACAAACCTTTCCAGTATCTTTGCCAACAACAGCAACAAATGAGGACACAAATAATCAGACATGACTGAGCCAACTCAATAAGATCCAAACATGTGTGTGTATATTACATATATACAAACATACACATACACACATACCTTTTTAAAATGTATTTTTCCTGACTCCACATTCCCAACATCTCTCTCCCTTTCATCAGGAAGTATAAAAATGAAGATGGTGGTGTAGAAGCAGGAAAACGCTTTGGGATCCCCCCAAAACCACCTCAAATACCAATAAAATATTACTCTAAACAAATTTTAGAGCTATAGAACCCACAAAGTGAACGTGAGAAATAAATCTCCTGCTGAAGGCAGCCTGGCAGGCCAACAGGAAGGGTCCATCACAGTATGCTGGGAGCCTAGCCCAGCTCCATGGGAAACTGCAGTTTTAGCCCCAGGGTGACCCCAACCAGTGGTTGTAGCAGACTTTGGGAGAGTGGATCAACAGCAACCATGGGGGTTTCCAAAATTATCAGTGTAAAAGTGCCAAAGTAAAAGGTCAGTGGAACTCTTTTGGATATGGAGGGAACAGAGCATGATCTGGCCTCTGCCTCTAGAGAAAGAAGCTGTGGAAGCAGTGGCCATGCCACCCCTCTCCATGGCTGTTTTATAGCTCCTGGCCTGCAGACTATAGGATTGCAAACAACCATTCAAAGGCTAAGCACTCTTACATTAATTTGACTGGATTGGGGTCACAGTCTTGGTGGAGTGGTCCTAAGATGTGTGGCCAGTGAACCAAAGCTGGTGGAGGCTGTAGAGATGGTGTCCTGCTAGTAGCTCCAGTAGCTGTAAAAACTCCAGTGATTTGGAACAAAGCTCTCCCCTCTGGAAGCAGAGCTCTACTGTGGTAAAGAGCTCAAAAGTCAAATAATTGACTGGCAACATGAGCATGTGAAGGAAGCAAAGCAAGCAGAGCAATCCAAATTTAGATTCCTTTTCTGGGGATAAAAAGGATCAAAGCATGGAACTGAAGGAAGACAACACAGTCTGAACTCCTGCATCAAAAGTTTCCAAGAAAAATATGAACTGGTTATAGGCCATGGAGAAGTTTAAGAAGGATTTTGAAAACCAAATAAGAAAAGTAGAGGAAAAATTGGGAAAAGAAATGAGAATGATACAAGAAAATCATGAAAAGCGAGTCAGTAACATGAGTGAACAAAATAACACCTTAAAATAGACTAACTCAAATGGCAAAAGAGGCCCAAAAAGCCAATGAGGAGAAAGAATGCCTTAAAAAGTCAAATTTACAAGATGGATAAAGAATCTCAAAAGCTCACTGAAAGGAATAATTCCTTCAGAATTAGACTGGGGCAAAGGGAAGGGAATGGTTTTATTAGAAATCAAAATATTATTAAACATATCCAAACAAATGAAAAAAAAAATAGAAGGCAATGTGAAATATCTCAATGGAAAAACCATTGACCTGGAAAATAGTTCAAGGAGAGAAAATTTAAAAGCTGTTGGACAACTGGAAAGCCATGATCAAAAAAAGAACCTAGAATTCAGACTTCAAGAAATTCTGAAGGAAAATTGCCCTGATATTTTAGAACCAAAGGGCAAAATAGAAATTGAAAGAATTCACTGATCACCTCTTGAAAAGAATCCCCCCAAAAAATCCTAGGAATATTATAGCCAGGTTCTGGAGTTCCCAGATAAAGGAGAAAATATTACAAGTAGCCAAGAAGAAACAAATTTGAATATTGTGGAAACACAATCAGGATAACACAGGATCTTGCAACTTCTCCATTAAGGGCTCAAAGGGCTTGGAATATGATATTCCTGAGATCAAACAAGCTAGGATTAAAATCAAGAATCATCTACTCAGCAAAACGGAGTGCAATGTTTCAGGTGAAAAAATGGTCATTCAAAGAAAAAAAGTGTTTTCAAGCATTCTTGATGAAAAAAACAGAGCTGAATAGAAAATTTGACATTCAAATACAAGAAGCAAGAGAAGCCTCAGAAGGCAAACAGAGAAAAGAAATAATAAGGACCTTATCAAAGTTGAACTATTTATATGCCTACATGGAAAAATGATAATTATTATTCATGAAACTTTTGTGTGGCCACACATCTTAGGACCTCCCCACCAAGACTGTGACCCCAATTCAGTCAAATTAATATAAGAGTACTTAGCCTTTGAATGGTTGTTTGCAATCCTATAGTCTTCAGGCCAGGAGCTATAAAACAGCCATAGAGAGGGGTGGCAAGGATAGTTGAAGGGAATATAAATGTATGTATACACACACACACACACACACACACATATATATATACATATATACACACACATACATACATACAAATATGTGTGTGTTTGTACACATATGTGTGTATACATACATAAGTGTCTATAGCGGAGGGTATATATGCATATGAATACATATATGAGTGTGTATATATATGTTTACAGGGATACAAAGTCATAGGGCACAGGATCAATTGAATAGGAAGAGATGTTATTTAAAAGGTGAAATTGAGATGTGGGAGAGGACTATAATGAGAGGAGATGGGGAGAGACAGAATGGGGTAAATTATCTCATATAGAAGAGGCAAAGGAAAACTGTTACAATGGAGGGGAAGAACAGGGAGGCCAAATTGAATGGGCCAACCTTACTCTCATTGGATTTGCTTAGGGAGGGAATGATATACACTGTCAATTGGCTATCTTGCCCTACTGGAGAGTAGGGGAGAAAGGGATGAGAAGGGGAATGATGGAAGGGAAGGCAGGTTTGGGGGAGCATAGTTAGAAGTGCACACTTATTTAAAGAGACAGGGACAAATTAGAAAAAAGCACAAGTGGGGGGTGAGATAGAATGGAGGGAAATATAGTCAGTCTTTCACAATATATCCACTATGGAAATGTTTTGCATAACTATACATGTACAACCTATACTGAATTGCTTAACATCCCAGTAAGGATAGGTGATGAGAGGAAGAGAAAGAACCTGAAATTTAAAGTTTTAAAATCAAATGTTTAAAAATTATAATAATAATTATAATAAAAATAATTATTATTATTTACATACAACTTGGAAATGAGATGTATGGGCACTGGGCAATGGAGATCCATCTTTCCCTATTATAAAGTCAGAGAGGGAATGGGGGAGGATAGAGGAGAGGAGATTGGGGAGGGCATATACAATGGGATCACTGTTTTGGGGTGGTGGGTAGCAGAAGGATAGGAAGAAAATTTGTAACTCAAATCTTTTTTAATTGAATGATGTAAACTAAAATTAAACATACAAGTTAATTAAAAAAATAAAAGGGAAATGGAACAAAAAGGTATAAAAACATAGTCCTTAGAAAACTGTCATTTACTTTCTCCCTCTTTTTACCATATAGGTTAATTAGAATTTATCTTTCCAAGCAACAGGTTTTGACCACATTTCACCACTGTTTTTGATTACTGCTGCCCAGAAGCAGGCAGTAATATTACCACACAATTACCAGATAGGTAATTTCATTTTTGGGGGAGATCCTTTTCAAGAGGTGATCAGTGAATTCTTTCAATTTCTATTTTGCCCTTTGGTTCTAAAATATCAGGGCAATTTTCCTTCAGAATTTCTTGAAGTCTGAATTCTAGGTTCTTTTTTTGATCATGGCTTTCCAGTTGTCCAACAGCTTTCAGGCAGAAGATAACCAGCAGCTAAACTAATGGAGATAATTAGCTCATTAGTAGCTGTGTAAAAGCAGTTTTAGTTAGTGACAACATAACACTTAAAATGCAGATGGAGGTGGGGAAGATTATTTTAAGGCCTCATTTCAGGCAATTTGAAATGTCTTATATTCAGTTATCTGTTCCACATCATGACTTTCCCCCTTGTGGTTTTGATATATTGTGAGTCAGCATAACAAATTAATGGGAAATTTCAGCATGTTTTGTGGAAGTCACAGAGAACATGCAACATAAAGGAGATAACACTGAAAAAGTCTGGAAATGCAGAAATGCATCAAATATATATCTTGTATTGTATATCCATATTTTATCTTTTATGACATAAATATAAGCAATTTATTTTCTCTTATTGGAAGGGAGGACCAAAAACTTTAGGTGGATTTTCCGGATTGCCCAAATACCAACTCTCATGATGTGAAAGGGATAAATGTAGAGCTTTATGTTTTGGAACCATATCATAAACTCATGTGGACCCTTCTCTGTAAATTAGAATGAGAGGAAACAAAATGAAGGAAGCATCAAGCATTGTAGAAGTTTACCTGGATGACCTTATCAATTCTACATTTGCATTTGAAAATTCTGTATCACTATTACACTCGATTTTCCTGTTTTCTTTTTGTTTATTTTCTTGGGAACTTGGTGGATATTATAGAGAAACCTATGGTAGGGAATTTATAGTCTCTCTCTGGCAAAGAACAATAGTTGGTCTTTAAATACAGATTTTAGCAATTATCATGTCAATCCTTTTCTAAATCCACAAGCAGTGGCCTGTGAAATGTAAACTGTAGAGTGAAGAAGGAATGATCTTCAAAATGAAGAAAACCCAACCACAGACTTCACATCAGGGGTGTAGAATAGACTTTCATGGATATGCGGAAGAAAGCAATTCAGGGTTTATATATTTAGAATTCATATTTAGCATACTTAGCACACTTTCATCACAATTACTTGCTTAATAAAGTGCAATTTGTCTCAAATTATGATTTGATTGTGATAGGGAACATTGTAGGGAATGTCCAGGTCAGAAAATTTCTTTCACCAATGCAGATCCACAAATGTTTTACAATTTATAATGATAGAGTTTTATGTAGAGCTCTAAGATATTGTGATCTGTCCAGAGTGAAAACCTGCCTTTTGCATGGTCACAACCATCAACTGTGCTTTAAAGGGAAGATTATAACTAGCCATCTATCTAATCTATCTAACTGTCTGTCTGTCTGTCATACATACTATGTGCTAAGCACTTCACAATGATTATCTTATTGTGTGGTAATTAGGTGCAAATAATAATCCATCTTTCTTTAGTGATATTTTCATTTATAAACCCCAGCAGTTTTGAAAGACAAATCACAAAAGGCAGTTCCAAGGCAGTGAGAATAAATTGTGATGTTAAGATAGACATAGGTAAGCGTTTCTACCAGGTGACATTCTTATTTTATGCAAAACATGCAAACACATATTTGTATATTTTCCATGTTACAAAAAAAAGAGATAAAAAGCTTCAATTTGCACTCAGAGTTAATCAGTTGTCTATCTTGAGGTAAATAGCATTTTTAAACATGAGACATTTTGACCTGTCTTGGATCATTGTATTGATGAGAATAGCCTGGTTTTTTATAAATGATCATCATTACAATATTGTTGTTATTGTGTGCAATGTTGTATTAGCAAGCACGTTAGTACACCCAGGCTGACCTCAGAGGACAGGTTATTTTGATCTTTACAAATGAAAGACAGCTTTAAAGGGGTTAACAATGCTACTTTAATTACAGAGAAAGCAGTGAGTACAGAAAATACCAGAAGAGAAATTAGCACAATGACCAACAGACAGGGCTTCAGCTGTCTGAAGAGAGCAATATTGCTATACATTATAAATACATTACTGGATCAAGGGAACATAGACATCTAAGTAGTTGGGAGGCTCTGAACAAATAGCTGCTCAGAGTGTTGATGAGAAAATCAAAAGATCTCTCTCATGAGCAAACTCCCAAAGGAAAATGTCAACCTCCCAGAAGATATAACAAAGACTTGGTCCCTGATTGGCTCATAGCCAGAAGGCACAAAATGTTCTTGACTCAGCACAGCTGTGAACTTTTAGGGTTCAAAGGAGATAAATCTTTCAGATTACTATAATATAGCCTGAGCCTGGAAAACTTAACGCCAACAAGAAGAATAAAAAAACAACAAAAATTCCACCTTGTTTATGCTTATAAATGTTTTCCTAATTCTTTTCACTTTTTATTGATTCATATATGTCTTCCCAGGTTTTCTTGAAATCATCATCATAATTTCTTAGAGAATCATAGTATTTAATCACTATCATATATCATAACTTGTTTAGTCATCCCCATTTGATGGATATAACCTCATATTCTAATACTTTGCTACCACAAAAAGACCTACTACAAATATATCTGTACATAAATCATTTTCTGTTTTCTTTTATTTCTTTGGCATACAAACATAATAGCAGTATTGCTGGATCAAAGGTTACGCATAATTTCATAACCTTTTGGAATGGCCATATGGCATATCCCAAATGTCATTAATCTTAATGTAGAAATCATTTGTTGTTAATATCGGAGAATCTTGGGAAATGATATTATGATGGGCATTACATGACCTTCTTGTGTTTGTTGAAGTTTTTCATTCAATATATTTAGATATTAAGGATTAGTCTATCACTATACTAATCAAGTATTTTTCCATCAGGACATTTGCATCGCTGAGAATGAATTTCCTGCTTTTATAAGTTAGGAACTTCGGTGTTACAGTGCGTGAAACATGTGTAGAATGAGAAAGACTCATGTCCCTGAGTTCAAATCTGACCTTAGACATTTACTAGCTATGTGACCCTGAGCAAGTCACTTAATTTTTTTGCCTCAGTTTTCTCATCTGTAAAATGAGCTGGAGAAGGAAATAGCAAACCACTCAATTATCTTTGCCAAGAAAATTCCAAATAGGGTCACAAAGAATCAAATATGACTGAAAAAAAATACAAATAGTATTCCTTTCACCAAATATCCAAAGCAAGCATGTTACTATTTCTACCCGGCTTCTTATAAACAAAACAATGCCAATCTGCTGGAAAAAAAAAATATATATATATATATATATATATACACATATATCATGTATACACATATGTATACGTATGTGTGCATATGTGTGTGTGTGTGTGTGTAACCAGGCATCCAAATGGCCAGCATTAATAGAAGTGATATTTTTTTGCCACTTTGCAAAACATGATGAATGTAAGCATAAAGCAAACTCCATTCAGCAATTACACTCAATCAAACCAAATGCACAGAAATTACCCTCAGCTAATGTCCTTCCGAACTCCACTGCTATTCAAGCTTCTTTTCTTTCCATTTCAAGACTTTCACTACATCATCCAAAAAACCATAGACAACAGTATCTAAGCTATCCATGTATTTATCCCCTAAGCAATTAGATATTTAGTCATTAAGTTAATCCTTCTCCTCACCTCATGGTTACATCAAGACTTTGTGTTTGTTTTAAGAGATCCCTTTTTGAACCAGGGTTGAATCAATACAGACAAAACAGCTAGAATCCAGATCCTCAGCCTCCCATCATCTTCCTATCAACCTCCTTGTATCATAATTATTTGGCAGCAGAATTGTTGTAGAGTGGTTTTGAACATATTTGAGGCTTCAGAAGAAAAAAACAAAACAAAAAAAGGCATGACTTTTCTTCACTACTGTAACCCTGTATATTATATGAGAGTATAAATTATTCTGTTTATGTTCAACTCATTTTGTACC
Source organism: Pseudochirops corinnae (assembly GCA_028646515.1). Lineage (NCBI taxonomy): Eukaryota > Metazoa > Chordata > Mammalia > Diprotodontia > Pseudocheiridae > Pseudochirops > Pseudochirops corinnae. The sequence goes on along the minus strand of CM053591.1, from coordinate 18,434,112 downwards.
AATTCATGTCTTTGAAAAATAATTTAATTTTTCATTTTTTTTTACAGTACAATAGTACTTTATCACATTCATATACTTTAAGTTATCCAGTTATTCCTCAATTGCTGGACATCCTCTTAGCTTTTGGAATTCCTTTTTTCCTACCACAAAAAGAGCCATTTTAACTTTTTTCATAGATATAGTCTTTTTTCCTTTGATTGCGTTGGGGGAAAATCCTAGCAGTGTTATGACTGGATAAAATTATCTTGTTTTCTCTGTATTCTATTCTAATTTTCATTGGCTAGTAACTTTTGCCATATCATTCTAAATTGCTTTACAGATTGCACCCATTCACAGGTACACCAACAATGCATCATGATACTTATTTTCCTATAGCCTTTATAATATTTGTAATTTTCCTTATTTTGTCATATTTGACATATTGAATGGTATGAAACAGAAATTTAATTTTTAAAATAATTTTTATTTTTCTAATTTCAAGCAATTTGGAGTATTTACTTATGGAAAGTTTAGGTTTTAAACATAACCATTTATTTGTTATGGTGAAAACAGTAATACCACTTACACTTATATAAGTACTGCATAAACAATTGAAGTTACTATATGAATCATATTTACCAAGTTAGAGTAATATGCTTAGGAAATATGCATTTATAATTATTGCTTCCTAATACAATCTTATTATTTTATTTTAAATATAATTTTGAGATTACTTTGATCCTGTTCTATTTCATTTGTCTCATTAAAGAATCTTTTTTACTTTCTGGGCTATATTTTTCAGTTGTTAGTCAGAATGGCAGACAAAAAAAAAAGCCCTCTTGCTGATGTAAGCATTCCTAAATGTATGTCCTTGAATCTTGCATTCAGGGAAGACAAAAAAAAAAAAAAGAGAAAAAAGATTATAATTTCTTTGAAACAAGTTACTTCTTAAAGCATAAAATTACAGGAAATCAATTGAATATCAAAAAAATCAGTTTATTTTCAAACTTTGTTTCATTACTTTTTAAGATCTGAGCCAAATGTCAACAGAACGAAAGAAAATTATATCTTTCCCTAAAATGTGTTAATAAAAAAAAAAAAAAGAATACTTCCAGGGAGTTTCTAAAGGACAAATTGCCTGTTCTTAAATTAAGGAAAAGGAGAGATAAAACTTGCCAACCAAAAATTAACATAATAATATCAAATGCTTTTAAATAGCTATAGCATAAGAAAGGAATTGGTGATGTTCCATTCCTGGACCTCAGGACTTATGTGCTGAACAAGATTGTCTCAGTCCCTGAAATTTAATTAGCTCTGCTGTTTACATAACAGTCCAGTCTATAAACATTAATCATTTCAGTAATTAATTAAGAGTTTCAGGCACTATACAAGATTCCAGATATTCCACTGGGGAGAGTGGAGATTGACATTGTCAGGCTTGTGTTTTAGGAATATTATTTTGATAATTGTATGGAGGATGAAATGGAAAAAGAGACTGATACCAATTAAGACATTATTACACTAATTGAGACAAGAGGTAATAAAAGCCTGAATGAGGATAATGCAGAGTTTTCTAAATATGAGGTTCTTTCCCCTTGAAGAACTGGCATGAAACAAAAAGTAATGATTAAATTTAATTTGATTACAACAACCATGATTCCTTTCTGGTGTCAGCCATCAGTAGTCTTTGTAGGTGAAGACTGTTACTAATATAGTCTAAAATACTGAAAGTCTGAGATTTCGCCTATGTCTAGTGCTTGGAGGAACAATGACAACCCAACTCTTTAGAAATCAACATAGCCTATTTTAAAACTGGATAGAAGGAGTATAGAACATTAGCTGACACTTTAATTTTCCCCTTGAACATTGACAAGTAACATGCTAAATCATTTAGAGCTATAGATTTAGACTTAGAAGACCTGAGTTCTAATCTTGGCTACTACTCCATAGAATCGCTGTATTGTTCAGAATGGCCATTACCTTCCTTGCCAACTGTGCATGAAAAGAATCCGTAAATGTTGGACAATATTGATTGTGCAGCCTCTATGGGAAGACTTTCATGCAGGAGGAAACTGCTATTGCTATGTAACCCATTTCATATATGGGCAGCCCAAGTTGTTAGGAAGTATAATATTGAGCCTATATTATATCTTTGAAATGTCCTATTTCTCCTTACTCTACTAAATGGGACTAATCATATCCACTGTACTTTTAGTGCCTCCATGTTAACCTATCAAATAGTAGAAGATAGCTATCTTATTTTTTTCAATTGACACTCTCACATCTCCCCAGTATTCTCTTTACAAACCTAAACACATCCAATTCTTTTAACTGATCCTCATGTGACCTAGATTCAAGCTTATTCACTGACCTTGCTGTTGTCTCTGGATACTCCCCAGCTTTTTAGTATCTTCTTAAAATGTAGTGCCCAGAATTCAACTCAGTATTCCATGTAATCACTAGTGAGAACAGAGTACAATTGTGCTATCACCTTTGTTCCTTCTTAATGAAGGCCAAGATCACATGACCTCTGTAATGACTACCACATCAGACTGGAGATTTATATTCAGCTTCCCTTCTACTAAAAGCTCCATGGTTCTTTCGGACCAATTGCTTTTTATCCCTGCCTCTCAAATATTCTACTCAAAAAGTTGACATTTTTTTAACCCCAGAGTAAGACTTTACATTTTCCTTATTGGATTTCACCTTAAATTTAGCCTTAGCATTTAGCTTCTAAATATCCTTTTGGATGCTGACTTACACATGGTATAATAGCTATCAGTTTCAGCTTTGTGTCATCTGTGGATTTGATGAGCATATCACTCATTTTCCGCCACACTGACAGTGAACTTTTAAGAACTATTTTTTGAAACAGGTCAAGCAAACAGATCTTAATCTATCAGATCATATTATCCTTGGACACATATCTTTACCTGTTTATAAGATCTTTTATTGCCTGTGAGATTCTGGCAAAATCTCTTAACCCCTCCAGGGTGCAGTTTTCTTTACAATAAATGATGTGGATGAATTTGATGACATTTAGGGACCTTGCTAACTCTAAATCTTTTATGCTATGATGATGAATGCAGCACTACAATTGTTACTTTGATTTCCTGTTCACTGAAGACGTGTTTACATTATCAATTGTTTATTTGAATAGACTATTTTGTGGGGGAAAAATGGGAAGGCATATCCATTTATTAAATAATATTGTGAAGTGAGACACTACGACATAAAATTTTGAAATCACTATGATTATAAGAAATACTAAAAAGGACGATTTCAAAGAAATATGGGAAGTCATGTGAATTGGTTCAGAGTGTAATGAGAGGAATTATCAGAACAATTTGCATAAAAAACAACAGTATAAACACAACTGACTTTAAAGGATTTAAAATCTATTATGACTGCAGTGACAACTTGCAAGGATTCAATACGCGGGCCCACCTATTGACAGAATTCATGGATTCAAGAGGCAAAGTAAGATATATATTTTTGATAATAAAATTGGGATGATTTTGTACATTTGTTAGAAAAGTTTACTTTTTTCCCCCAATCCAATGAGAGAGGAGAAGAAAATATATGCTTTTTATTTGAAAAAAAAATTAAAAGACTTGGCTAATGCATATATGAATGGAAAAAGGGAAAGGATTTAAAAGTTATTGCAGAGGGAGAATTGGCAAGAGACACAACTGATTACAAATAGAAGGTAGAGGCGGAGCCAAGATGGTGGAGTACACACACACACACACACACACACACACACACAAACACACACACACATATACAGACGGCACAGGGTAAGTTGAATATGAAGGGATAATATCTAAAAATAAAATTAAGGTTTGAGAGAGGAATGTATTGGGAAAAAGAGAAAGGGAGAGGTAGAATGGGATAAATTATCTCACATAAAAGAGGCAAGAAAAAGCATTTACAATGAAGTTGAAGAGGGCAGGGGTGAAAGGAAATGAATGAACCTTATTGTCATCAGATTTGGCTTAAGAAGGGAATAATATACACATTCAATTATGTATGGAAATCTATCTCACCTTACAGGAAAATAAGGGGAAAGGACATAAGGGAGAGGTGATGATAGAAGAGAGGAGAGATTGAGAGAGGGCATAATAAAAAACAAACACTTTTGAGGAGGGACAGAGTCAAAAGTGAAAACAGAATAAATGGGGAGGGGCAGGACAGAATGGAGGGAAATATAGTTGGTCTGTCACAACATGACTATTGTGGAAGTGTTTTGTATGACTAGATCCATTTAACTGATACTAAATTGCTTGTCTTCTTTATGGTAGTGTGTGGGGAAGAGGAAGGAAGAGAATTTGGAAATCAAAGTTTTAAAAATGAATTTGACAAATTGTTTTTACATGCACCTGGGAAATAAAAAAATATAGTCAATGAGTTATAAAAATATCTCTTGTCCTACAAGAAAATAGAAGGGAAGATGGTAATAGAAGGGAATGGTGATAACAGGGAGGGCAGATTGGGGGAAGGAGTAATCAGAACATGTGTCATCATTGAGTCTGGAGAGGGGAAAAATGGAGAGAAAATTTGAAACAAAAAATCTTGTGGAAGCCAATTGCAAACTAAAAATAAATTAATAAAATATTATAAATTAAAGAAAAAGAAATAGAAGGGAAGGAAGAGGAAACTGAAGAAAGACTGAAAACTTATGAACTTGGATGATTGTGCTTAATAGCTAATTTTTAAAATGGTACAAATTTTGAGGGGGATTTTTAAAATTGTTATTTAAGACATATTGAGATTGAAATGACTATAGCTATCCTGCAGGATATTGAAAATTTTTATGAGATAAAAAGAGAGATTACATCTACTTAATTAATTTGTTATTCATCGGCAGTCAGATAATACATAAACTGATGAAAGAAAGAAACAAAAATCCTAAGAGAAAAATTATAGAAGGAAATGAGTAAAAGGAACAGGGTAAAATTTTGAGAATCATCCATGCAATGGAGACACGATTTAAATGACAACTGAGCCAAAGATGCAGAGGAACACTGTAGATAATGTAGATAAGCAAAAATAATCCATTTGTGAAATAAGTAATAAAAATAAGCAAAATAAGCAAAAATAATCCATTTGTGAAATGTCCCTTCAAAGAAGAGTTTCCTTTTATTTTTATTAAAATACTTTTTTTTATTAAAATACTTTTCATAGTACAGAAATACCTTCTGCTACCATAGACTAAGTTGAATTTTTTGAGTCAGTCAACAATTATTATTATACCTACAGTTATGTTTTGACTATCTTGAAATTTTAAAATATACAAATTAGTCAGGCCCTTAGCCTGAAATGATTATGAATTAACAAAATGAGAAATACATGTTGTTTATAAATAATATCCATTCTGGGTTTACTAAATGTTACTAACCTCAAATAATCACTTCTATTGGCAAGTTGTACATCTGAGTGTGGTTTATTATTTCTCTCCTCAAGAGGTGAAGATTAACCTGAGAGTCTGAGGTTTCTACCTTTATAAATAATGACCTCCCATTGTTGATTTAAAGATGTGTGGCCTCAATTGACTTTTACTCAAAGTGTTTAAAAATAAGATAGTATATATAGTAAGAGCAATAGATTTAAAATAGTTTCCACTAAAATAATTGTGAGGTATACTCTCCCACAAATATAGAGAATAAGGGAAGAATGATTTTAAAATGAGAGTAAAATAGTTATAATGCTTATATATAGAGAATACATGTGCCAAAGGAGTACCCTGTGCCTTTTTTCCCTCAAAGTTATTTTATCCCTTCTTGTAGTCTTCATGAAGTTTACTGTGGGGCATGACTTCATTAATGAAAGAAGTACTCTGCTGCTCAGCTAGCCTAGCTTCTTGAAAGGCATAATGTTTTTCCACTGCTGCTGATATTCTTTCCCTCTCTTCTGCTCAGGTTCCAGGAAAACAGGAAGATGCCAGCTGTCACTGTCTGATTTCATCTGACCATGCAGTGCTTACAAGATTGCTTCTTGGGCATTTCCATATAAAGATTGTTATTTAATCCTTTCCTGCCTCTGATAGCTAATGCTAACCAGCTCCAGTGGATTCTGATTCAAACATTGATGGTAGGACATTTGAGGGAACAAAGGATTTTCTAATCTCATATGGTTGTTTAAAGGAAGGAGGTCAGAGAGTGATAGAAATTATTTTACTTCACCTTCATAAAGGATTCCTTTTAAGGGGCTTTGTAAAAACACCTTCATGTATAGATCAGCATTCTTCTACAAGGAAACAGTAAACTTTATTGCTTGTTCATATGTAGGACAAGTGGTGAGTCTGATTCTTTCATCTAATCACAAGATGTTTCCTTTATGTTATCATCTGTCTTTATCCAATAATCAAATCAATTCATTAGATTCAAATCAATATAGGACTTTATTTAACCTGAGTTTATGCTTTTAAGTGATTGATAAATTGGAATGGGAATAGAACACTACTTTTACAGGAATATAATGTTTGTTTGTTAGTTTTTTAGAGAGCACTTAGAATGACTAGATTGATTCCATGACTGGCAGACTTCAAGTCAAAGGAGAATTTTCAGAGAAAATTTCTTGGAAAACTTATACATTAAATGGTGAATTTGTAGGAAGGAGAGATAAGTTTAAGAGATGGAAAGAGATGCATTATAATAAAATTGGGAAAGAGATCTAATGTGGAGGGCAGGAAAAAATGTTTGAATGAAGGTTCAGTCTGGGACATTATCATAAAACAGATGAGTAAATGTAGATGCCATTAATGAACAAAAAAAGTTTATTTCTTACAATTTTGTTAAATTGGATGTAAAATTTTCACTATTCAACATAAATTTAAATGGAGTCTTTTCACTGGTGCCTCAAATGCAATATCACAACTTACAAGTTGGACGAAATGCTGAGGCTGAGGATGTTGGGAATTCAGCATCAGTTTGAAAGATTGATTTATCTTAAGTGAGCTTGCCCAAGGGCATTAGTTTGGATCTAAACCAACAACCAACTCTAAACAGAGTTGGTGGAACTGAGCCATATTATTTACTTTTGTTTTTCAGCAAGACCTGGCATATATCACCCTACAAGAGCACCCATGAATCATTTATAGCTTCCTGAAGACTTCATATGTTCTAGATTTAACTTTAAAAGCTAATGTTCTTTACTTCTTTTCCTCAACCAGAGACAGAATAGAAAGTGAGAATTATACCTGAGAATAGAATCAGGTCTGGCATTTGAGAATGAAAAGGGAATTAATTCACAATTCTTCTCCGGTGGCATTAAGATGCTTTAATTATATTAATTGTCTGAAACAGACAAAAGTATAAGAAAGAAATGTCATAGTATGCAGTCATGGAGAACAAATAAATAAATATATTGTTCAAAAGTGATGTAATTTAACAAAAAGCACCCTAGGAAAACTTGTATGGAAAATATTTCTAATGCAAAGACTGAAAAGCTTTTTTCTCCCAATTCATTGTAGCAGGGGTCAAATTTGGGATTGTTTTATTATAATAATAACTCCAATGACAAAACTGTCAAGCTTTTTTTTAAAGAGCATTGCTTGTCATCAGGACAGTTACACATATCATAGAAAAAATTTCAACAACATATTCTGTTGAGCATTTTCAAAACTGATTATGGTGAAAGGTCAATGTGCAGATTTAGTAACTCTTTTATTTTGGTGATGGATAATCCAGGAGTCACAAAAATTTGCTGGAGTCAGCTTGACACGATTATTAAATTTTTAGAATTTAGCCTTTATAAATTGGCAAAGAAGAAATAAGGACTTGACTTGTTTTTGCTGTTATTTTGTTACTATTTGATTTTCTATACTTAAAAAAGACTGGAGAAAGTGTTATTAATACAGATTATGATAGAAATGTGTCTCTTGCCTTCTTTTTTTGTCTTTGCTTTTTGGAGGGGGGAAGGCAAGACAATTGGGATTACACAAAGTCACACGGCTAATTTTGTCTTAAGTCTCTGAGGTCAGATTTGAACTCAAGTTCCCCTGACTCCAGGGCCAGTGCTCTTTTCACTCTGCCACCTACTGCCCCTACTTCTCTCTCTCTCTCTCTCTCTCTCTCTCTCTCTCTCTCTCTCTCTCTCTCTCTCTCTCTCTCTCTCTCTCTCTCTCTCTCTCTCTCTCTCTCT
>CM053591.1:18408156-18425888 GCA_028646515.1 Pseudochirops corinnae | reverse complement strand
TCCTTAGGTTAAAGCTAAGTCAGCAACCATTTCTTAAGTGCTAACTTTGTAACAGGTACTAAAATAAGCATAGAGATTCAAACAAAAGCAGACACAACTCAGATCTTTGAAGCACTCCCAATCTTGCAAAGCATTAACTCATAGTCTAATGGATTAAATAAAATGCAACAAACACAAACAGAACACCTTTCTACCTATAGATAGAGGCATATGTGTGTGTGTGTATGTGTGTGTGTGTGTATACCAAAATCCATGGATCAAAAAGTATATGGAGTGGTAAAAAAAATGGAACAAAAACTAGAAGAGTAGGAGGGGAATTTTATGAAGCTTGAAACAAAGGATTTTATTTTTTTATCCTGGAATTAATAGAGTGTCACTATAATTTATTGAACTGTGAATTTATTGAATTGTGAATTAATTTGGTAACTATGATGAGGATAGGCTGGAGTGGGGTGAGATTTGAGGCAGGGAAAGAAAATAGAATCCTGTTCTCATAGCCCAGGCAGGAAGAGATGAGAGGTCTGCACCAGGGTGGATAAAGAGAGAAATGGGATGAAGAAAAGTTACATTCCCTTAAGTGGATGATTTTCTTTTTTGATTATCTTATGTGTACGTTATGTGCATGCATACAAACATACATACATACATACATGTATACATGTATACATGCATACATACACAGACACATTATGTCATGGTCCTTTTCAAGAACAAAGAACAAACCAAAACATATATATTCTTCCAAGGCAACAAGTGATCTGGACATATTTTTGTATGAACAACGACTTTCAAAAATATAAAAGACGTTAGCAGATTAAAAGGAATGTAGCCCATATTTTTGTAGCAAAGGCTCTGGCCAAAGCTATTAAGTGGAATTACACTTTCAAAGACATACAGAAAAGAAAGCTTACAAATATTTCTCTATTTTTTGAACATTTATAATATTTGAGCTATTTTAAAGATTATGTCTCATGTGGATTTACTTGACTGTCAGTACTTTGTAGCATTATTTTTACACTGAATATAGTCTCCCTATAGTAGGATTGGCACTGATTTTGTGTAGGGTAGTTTTATCCTTTTGTAGAATGGTGTATGTAGGAAGCATGTAGCTTCCTTGTTATTAATTTTTTTTTAAAGAGGAAGGTGTAATTTAACCTTGGTGAGTTTGTTCTGAAGGTGTTAGGAAAATAAAAAATCCCAATGCTGCAGTGGAATAACTTTGTTCCTTATTATGGCTAGAAGCTCTGGTCAATATGCAGATATGGAGAAGGCACCATTTTATTTGAATTAGCATCATTTTTAGTCCTTGAAATTATTTCCTTTTTCATATTTTTTGTCAATAATGATAATTTATTTTGAATTTTATGGACTACAAGTGTTTCATTGCATTTAGCCCTGAAGCTGCATCAATGGGCAGGCCTGAGTTAGGAACAGCTGGTAAAAATTAAGGAATAAGGAGAATGAGAAGGAAAGTAAAAATGAAATATAATAAAAATGACATGTTCTTTGGCTCTTATTAGTGATTTTGGACAACCTTGATTTCTAGTGAGGAAAACAAGGTCAGATTGGATATCTGTATTTGCAAACTAGAGGCAAAGGTGTATGAATTATTCACCTTTAGTAAGTAACCTTTGAATGTACAATAGTAGTGAATTGACTAGGTAGGGATAAAGTTATTTTAAAGGGGACAAGATCTAATAGGCTACATACAGAAGCCATGATCTTTGATTCATTAATTTTTTTTCTTAAGATAGTCTTAAATCTTTTAGAGATTAGAGTAATAAGGAAAGATCAGAAGAACAAGAATAAAGATTAGGATAGAGAACCATCTTTCATTAGCAGTTAATCTTATGACTATCCCTTTACCATAATGCTTCTTCCTAGAAGGAGAATTTCTGGGCAAAGGGTTTATAGATGGGTGGACTCTTTTTTTTTTTTTTTTTTTTTTCCATTAAAGATCTGGAGTAGCTTCAGAAATTAAATAGCAGATTGACAAAGATGGTAGTTAAAGAGGAAACATTATAGCCCAGACTTTTCACACAACTGCTTTAAGAAAGACTGAGGAAAAATGCCCTATCACTTGGTGATTGGGATAATCAAGAAGCAGCCAAAATGGTTCAGTCTGGCATTATAGATTAGCATAAAGAAGCACTCAGTGATCTATGCATACAGGGAAGGGAGTCCACTTTGGAAAGCTTTTCAACATGGGGACTTTGCTAAGACATGATAGAGTGTAGAAAGCAGGAAACATGAACAGCTGGGAAATAAAAGTTATTACTCTGACCTAGGAAACACATAATCAAGAATAGAATGAGCTAGAGTCTGCTGCTGAGCAGTCAGAACAGGGAATATTTACTACGGTTAAGACTATAATACGGCTGTCTGAACATGAAAGGACTATGACCCAACTGAGCTGCCAAATGAAATGGAGTAAACAGAGTAGTGAGGGTAGACTAGGGGGAGGCTTACTGTTCTTTCTCACCTAAACAACCATAACTTCCAGCTCAAGGACAGGGGCTGGGGGCAATAACAATGGAATGGACTACCAATTAGGACACACAGAATGAAAGTTGTAATGGCAAGCAAAGAAGTAATTAGTACCTTGTTTAGCTTATTTATTTATTACCTTGTTTCAGTTCAAATGCCTTTGAGCCTCTCCCGATTATATCAAGTCTTTGTTAAGAAACAGAATCTGTGAATCCCACAGTGGGAGGGACTTTCCAAAGACATGGATAGGAAGGACAAAAGAGGTGAGTGGAACAAGGAGGAGCTAATGACAGATAAAAAGCCGAGCACAGCTGGGACAAAGCAAAGTTGAGAAGGGAAAACTTGTGGTGTCAGACACTCTGTCTGTTCTGTTTGTGTAGATGTTTGCTTGCAATACTTCATACAGAAGCCCTGGGACCTTACAGGAAGCCCTGAAAGAGGATTTTCTTGTTGTTTGTTTACAAATGACCTGCAGGAGCGTTTCAGAGGTTCCAAGACAACAGTCCTCCAGAAAGGTGCTCCTACTGTATGGCTTTAAATAGTGTGGTAGGAGCCTACAAGTTTCAGAAGGAGAGGACACAAAAGAAAATACTTTCTAGATAAGGGATTTTAAGGTGTGTTGAAAGTTTGAACATCTCTAGGTTGAACCATCCTTAAATTCCTTATAGAACGAAGCATTTAATACTTGAGAAAATACTGAAATAGGGAGGCAGAGACAAGAAGGCAGAATAGAAGCAGGAAATTCTGTGACCTACCCCTAGAACAACCCCAAATGCATGTAAAATATGATTCTAAACAAATTTTAGAGCTACAGACCCCACAAAGTGACAGAGCGAAACAAATCTCCTGCTGAAGGTTGCCTGGCAGGTCAACAGGAAAGGTCTATCACAGCAAGCTGGGAGCCAAGTACAGTTCCACAGGGAGGCAGTGGTGGCCACAGCAGACTTCAGGAGACTGAATCACTAGCAGATGTGGTGGTTTCCACACTTTTCAACCCATAAATGACAAAAACAAACTCAGAGGTCAGTTAGAAAATCTGTTGGAAAGGAAGGGTGCAGTCTGGGCCTTGTCCCCAAAGTGAGAGGTGGCAGAGGTGCAGTGGCTGCAGCTTCTTCCATGTGGTTGCCTCAGGAGCTCCTGGCCTACAGATTCTAGGGGGAACAAACAACCATTCAGAGGGTAATCACTGTTTCTTTGACATGCTTGGATCTGTGTCACATTCTTGGGTGGTGGTCCTGGGGTAAGAAACACCACTTTGCCAGTGTGGTGTCAGTAGAGAGTGCACACTCCTCAGACCGCTTACAATATTTGTGAAAACCCAGCAATATGGGACAAAGCTCTCTCCATTCTGAAAGCAGAGTTCTACCATGGGAAAGAGCTCAAAAGTCAAGTAATTGACTAAATATGAGAAAGTACAAACATACCATGAAATCCTTTTTTGGGGAACAAAAAGGATGAAAGCATGGAATGGAAGGAGGACAACAAAGTCAGAACTCATGCATCAAAATCTTCCAAGAAATCTGTGAACTGGTTACAGGCCATGGAGGAGCTCAAGAAAGATTTTGAAATCAAGTAAGAGAATGGGAAGAAAAAACTGGGAAGAAAAATGAGAATGATGTAAGAAAATCATGAGAAGAGAGTCAACAACCTGACTGAAGAAAATAACACCTTAAAAAATAGACTAACTCAAATGGCAAAAGAGTCCCAAAAAGTCAATGAGGAGAAGAATGCCTTAGAAAGTCAAATTTGCCAGATGGAAAAGAAATTTCAAAAACTCACTGAAGAGAATAATTCCTTCCGAATTAGATTGAAGCATATTGTAGCTAATGACTTTATGATAAATCAAGATATTATAAAACAGATCCAAAAAATGAAAAAAAATAGAAATCAATCTGAAATCTCTCATTGGAAAAACCGTTGACCTGGTAAATAGATCCAGGAGACATAATTTAAAAATTACTGGACTACCTGAAAGCCATGGTCAAAAAAAAGAACCTAGAAATCACCTTTCAAGAAATTCTTGAGAAAAATTGCCCTGATATTTTAGAACCAGAGGGCAAAAATAGAAATTGAAAGAAACCACCAATCACCTCTTAAAAAGGATCCCCAAAAGAAAACTCCTAGGACTTTTATAGCCAAATTCCAGAGTTCCCAGATGAAGGAGAAAATATCACAAGCAGGCAAGAAGAAACAATATGAATACTGTGGAAGCAAAATCAGGATAACACAAGATCTAGCAGCTTTTACATCAGTGGTTCTCAACCTGTGGGTCATGACCCCTTTAGACATAAAACAACCCTTTCACATAGGTCACAGGGGTTGCCTAAGACCATTGGAAAACACATATTTCTGATGGTCTTAGGAACCGAGACACTGCTCCTCTATCCATCTCCAGGTGTGTCCCCCACATACAGATACACCCACATATGAGTATTAAAGTGTCAAAGCATTAGGAAGGTTGAGAACCACTGTTCTAAATTAAGGGATTACAGGGCATGGAATATAATATTATAGATATCAAAGGAGCTAGGATTAAAACCAAGAATGATCTACAGAGCAAAACGGAGTATAATTTTTCAGGAGAAAATATGGCATTCAATGAGGTGGAGGACTTTCAAGCATTCTTGATGAGAAAAGCAGAGCTGAATAAAAAGTTTGACATTCAAATACAAGAAGCATGAGAAGGTAAACAGGGAAAAGAAGTCATAAGGACCACATCAAAGTTGAACTATTTATATGCCTACATGGAAAAATGATCATTGTAAATCATGAGATTTTTCTCAGCATGAGGATAGTTGAAGGGAATATAAATATGTCCTTGTGTGTGTGTATATGCATATACACAGACATATATATATATATATGTTTATATATATACACACATATACATATACACACACATGCACACACACATATATATATGTATGTGTGTATATATATATATACATATATATGTTTATAAAGGAGGGTATATGGGTTTATGAGTACATATGTGTGTGTGTGTGTGTGTGTGTGTACAGGTATACATAGACAGAGGGCACAGGATCAATTGAATAGGAAGAGATGATATTTACAAGGTGAAATTGAAAGGTGAGAAAGGAATATAATGAGAAGAGATGGGGAGAGACAGAATGGGGTAAATTATCTCATATAGAAGAGGCAAGGGATAACTTAGACAATGGAGAGGAAGAACAGGAAGGCAAAAGGGAATGGGTCCACCTTACTGTCATTGAATTTGGCTTAGGGAAGGAATGACATACACTCTAAATTGGGTGTCTTGCCCTACAGAGAGTAAGGGGAAAAGGGGATGACAAGGGGGATGATGGAGGGGAGGTCAGGTTGGGGGAGGAGGGTAGCTGGAAGCACACACTTTTGAAAAGGGACAGGGTCAAGGTAGAGAATAGAAAAAATGGGGGGCAGGATAGCATGGAGGGAAATATAGTCAGTCTTTCACAATATATCCAGTATGGAAGTGTTTTGTGTAACTACACATTCACAACCTATGTTGAATTGCTTATCTTCCCAGTAAGGGTGGGTGATGAGAAAGGGAGGGAAAGAATCTGGTATTAAATGTTCAAAAATTTTATTATTATTATTATTATTATTATTATTATTATTATTATTATTATTATTATTTACATGTACCTGGGAAATATGATATACAGGCACTAGGGTATGGAGATCCATTTTGTCCTACTGGAAAGTGGAAGGAGGGATGGGAGAGGATGTGGGACAGAGCAGATTGGGGAAGGGGATATTAAATGAAGATGCTGTTTTGGAATGTTAGGTAGAAAGACAGGGGAAAATTTGTAACTCAAAATGTTGTGGAAATGAATTATATAAACTAAAAATAAACATAAAATTTAATTTTTAAAAAGTAAAGTAGAAATGAATCTTAGAGAGATGCAGGATTCTTGGCTCAGGAAGAAGAAAGATGAAATTCAGGTTTATGCTAATAGTCACAATCCAAAGCACTTTTTATGAAAGCTATTTGTGGTCCAAAAACCAAGTGTGCACCTCATTTACTTAGTGATGATGGAGCCACATGGATTAGTGATAAGGACATTATTCTGGAAAGATGTGCTGAACACTTTTTAATAGACCATCATCTGTCAATGCTGAAGCCATTGTTTATTTCAGGGTGAAGCCAATCCTTTTCTATACCAATTTCCAACTGAAGACGTTTTGAATGTTATTAGGCTTTGTGACAATTAAAACCATTTGAAAGAAAGTTTCTCAGTAATTTAATCATTTCATTAATAATGTCAGCACATTATTAATAAAAGCATGGTCATTTGAGCATCTCTCTCTTAGACCAAAGACCATCATGGCAGCAGGCTCACAGTTTATAAGTGCTTCAAAGGGTGCTCGTTAGGGGATTGAGAGTGACATCATGTCACCCTTGTACAGAAAGACATATCTCTGTGCCAAAGCCACTCCTAGCCTTGGACAACCTATAAGGGTGCCCCCGCCCAAGCTTGATTAGAATACGATGGCTACTGCACTTAGGTTGAGTCTCAACAAGACTGGTAGGCAAATATCGTTATCAGTAATGTCCTTCAAGACACTGAAGTTTTAAAATGCAACTTTGTGGAAAAAGGGGATGACTCTGGATCTCTCCAAATCATTGGTTATACTCATTTCTTTCAGCTCTTTTCTTGTGGCAAAACAGCTGATGCCAATTCTATTTCAATTGAGGTTTACAAGTTGTGTGTGTGTGTGGGGGGAATTTCTCATTAAAAAAAAAAATGACTATAATTTTCTAGGTTATATGAAAAGAGGAGGTTATCCCCTAGGAGTTCAAGGATGCCTCCATTGTCTGTGTCTATAAAACTAAAGGAAATAGATTGTCCTGTGACAATCACAAAGGAGTCACCTTTTTGTTCATAGCTGGCAAGATTCTGACCAGAGTCCTTTTAGTAGTCTGAGGGTTCCTTTGGAAGATGGTCATCTGCCTGAGAGTCAGTTTGACTATAGGAAGGGCTGAGGAATAGTTGATGTGGTATTTGCTGCCCTACAACTCCAGGAGAAATATCAGGAAAAAAACGCAGTTCTCTACATTTTGATCTGACAAAGGGTTTATGGAAAATTACGTCAAAATTTCAGTGACAGCAAACTTGCCTGTGTTTTGGATACTGAACCATGTTCTTGTACTTTCCCAGTCACAATGGACTGAAACAAGGCTGTGTGCTTGAGCCCATACTTTTTAGCATGATGTTTTCAACAATTTGTCAGACATCTTTGAAGAGGTTCAAGGTCATCAAGGTTAGCCACTTTATTGGTGGTAAACTATTTAAATTGAAAAGTCTACAAGGTAAGACTAAAGTAGAGGAAGAGGTGGTGCATGATTTTTTGTTTGCAGATGAGTGTGCACTCAGCACAGCCTCACTCGGCATCAGTTCATATAAGTCTTTCCAGGTTTTTCTGAAGTCTACTTGTTCATCATTCCTTATGGAACAAAACTAATCCATTACATTCATATGCCACAACTTGTTCAGTCATTCACCAGTCCATGGGCATCCCCTCCCCTTACAATTTTTTGCCACCACAAAGAGTTGCTATAAATATTTTTGCATGTGTGGTTTCTTTTCCCATTTGTACGATCAATTTGAGGTACAGACTTAGAAGTAGTATTGCTGGGTCTAAAGGTTTCAACAGTGTCATAACCCTTTCAGCATAGTTCCAAATCGCTTTGCAGACTAAGTGAATCGGTTCACAATTTTACCAGCAATGCACTAGTCTTCCAATTTTCCCACATCTTCTCTAACATTTGTCATGTTAGGGAGACTGATAGGTGTGATGTGGTACCTCGGAGTTGGTTTGATATGCTTTTTTCTAATCAAAATTGATTTAGAGCATTTTTATATGATTATAAATAGCTTTAATTTCTTCATCTAAAAACTGCCTGTTAATATCCTGTGACCATTTATCAATTGGTGAATGACTTGTATTCTTACAAATTTAACTCAGTTCTCTACATATTTTAGAAATGAGGCCTTAATCAGAGACACTGGCTAGAAAACTTGTTTCCCAGTTTTCTGCTTCCTTTCTAGACTTGGTTGCATGGGCTTTGTTTGTGCAAAACCTTTTTTTAATTTATTGGAATAAAAATTATCCATTTTGCATTTCATGATGTTTTCTATCTCTTGTTTGGTCATAAATTCTTCCATTTTTCACATATCTGACAGGTAAACTATTCCTTTCTCTCCAAGTTTGCTCATAGTATTAGACCTCATTTCTAAATCATGTACCCATTTTGGCTTTATTTAGATATTGGGTGTAAGATGTTGGTCTATGCCTAGTTTCTGCCGTACTGGTTTCCAGTTTTCCCAACAGTTGTTGTTAAATAGGGGGTTCTTATCCCAGAATCTGGAGTCTTTCGGTTTATCAAACAGTAGATAACTATAGTTATTAAATACTGTCTCTTGTGTACTTAACTTATTAAACTGATCAGCCATTCTATTTCTTGGCTAGCATAGTATCCTTTTGGTGATTGTTGCTTTATAATACAATTTTAGCTCTGCCATGACTAAACCACCTTTCTATGTATTTCTTCACATCAATTCCCCTGATATTCTGAAACTTTTGTATTTCCAGATAAATTTTGTTGCTTTTTCTAAGCTCTCTGAAATAAAATTTTGGTGGTTTGATTAGTGTGGTACTGAATATACCTTAAAAGATTTTAAAGGGAAAAATGCAACTGTTCTGAAAGACTTCTGGAAACCTTTAGCCAAAGAATTTAGTTTGATGGGGGTGTTCAAGAAAGTTTCATAATTGAAGCAGTTATCCTACCTTTCTGTAACCTGATGCCAAACTCTTTGTTCAAAGTAACCAGGAATTAACTACTCCTTTAGGCTTTCAGGAGAAAATTAATTAAAAAAAAAAAGCAACAGCAACAAGCCTGTAGGATACTTTCTCTCTGTCATTTCAGCCCTAATCACAATGAGATTACATTGGTAAAGACAGACAATCAAAGAAATGAAATATTTTCCTGGTTTGTAAAAATTTGTGTCATTACAGATGACTTATAAACTGAATTAATAGTTGTAATACGTTTTATGTACATTTTCAAATTATGATAATTACCAAAAATATCTTAACATCTTTTTTTCTTTTGTTTATTTATTTTGATTTACAACATTTGATTAAACAAGTTTTTGAGTTCTAAATTTTCTCCCCCTTCTCCTCCCCACTCATCCACAAGATGTCATGTAATACAATATAGGTTCTACATATATCTTCACATTACATATTTTTACAATAGTCAAGGTGTAAAGAAGAATTATAACCAATGGAAAGAACCATAAGAAAGAAAAAAAAAAGAATTTTTTTAAAAAGAGAAAATAGTTTGCTTCAGTCTGCATTCAGTCTGTATTTCTTTTCTCTATCCTTTTATATCATGAGTCTTTTGGAGTTATCTTAGAATTTTGTATTGCTGAGAAGAGACCAGTCTATTAAAGTTAGTCATCACAGATATAATGTGTCAGTAAATGTGGACAGTGTTCTCCTGGTTCTGTTCCTCTCACTCATCATCAGTTCAAATAAGTCTTTTAAGGTTATTATTAAGTCCATCTGCTTCTCATTACTTGTAGCACAAAGGTATTTCATTACATTCATATGCAACAATTTGTTTAGCCATTCTCCAACTGATGAGCATCCCCTGGATCTCCAATTCCTTGCCATCACAAAAAGCTGCTATAAATATTTTGGCACAATGCTTCCTTTTCTCATTTGTATTATCTCTTTGCAATACCAGCCTAGAAGTGTGTAATGGCAAGCAGAGGAGTAGTTAACACTTTGTTTAAGCTATTTGGTTATTTAGCACCTTGGTTCAGCTTAAGCTTTTCCATGATTATATTAAGCCTTTTGTTAAGAAAAAGAACTTGTAAACCACTATTACTGATGAAACAGGAAGGGCCAGAAGATGGAGGAAAGTAATGACCACATATAAGGAGAAGCCCAGGATGGGAGAGAGCAGAATTTTGAAGGGGAATTTTGTGGTGGCCAGGCACTCTGCTTGTCTTGTATGTCTATGTTGATTTTTGTTTGTGATGCTTTGTACAGAAGGCCTGGGACCTTACCAGAAAGAGGTTTTACTTGTCTGTTTACAGAAATCCTGGAGGAGGCTTTTGGAGGTCCTGGGACTATATTGAGATTTGTGGTGAGTTCTCTGACCTTGTTTGTGGGTCTGCGTTGATTTCACAGGCAGATAGTGAATTGATGATGGTGCTGGCAACATGCATGAATTTTATTGTGGCTCTTTTAAGCTTTGTCTTCCCAGAATCAAAAACTGTGAAGGACTTAAGGTAGACTGGACACTGTGAGCTTCAGTAAGGAATAGGAACTTGACAAGGAATCAAATGAAGAACTGGACAAGGAGCTGGACAAGGAACTGAGAGCTGCCTTCCCTTTAATCCAGGTGACAGTTGGGAAGATTTGAACAGGAGATGGGACCATGGAGAAGAACCATGGAATCTGAGAGCCAGCCTTGGGTTAAGATGAAAAGACCTCGGGGGTGGAGACAAGTTGGGAGAGTAAAAACAGGACCTCTGCAAAGCTCTGGCTCCCACCATCTCCAATACATGTAAAAAATGACTATAAATTCATTTTAGAGGTACAGAACACACAAAGTGACAGAGAAATGAATCTCCCACTGAAGGTAGCCTGGCAGGCTGACAAAAAGAATCTATTTCACCAGACTTGGAGGTGAGTGCAATCTTATGTGAGCCATGTGATTCCAGGCCCACAGTGGCCCCGACAACTAGTGGCAAAAGCAGACTTCAGGAGAGTGAATTACTAGCATCTGTGATGGTTTCCAGACTTTGAACCCATAAATACCAAGAAGAAAGTCAAAGGACAGTCAGGAACTCTGTTGGAACTGAGTGGAAATGAGTGCAATCCAGGCCCTGATCCCAGTGTGAGAAGTGGTGAGGCACATTGGCTGCAGTTGCTGCTGTGTGGCTGCTTCCAGAGCTCCTGGTCTGAAGATCATAGTGGGACCAAGTAAACATCCAGCTTGAATCTGGGTTGCAGTCTAGGGTGGTGGTACTGGGGTGTGTGGCCAGTTGTGTCAGAGGTTGTGGGGGCTACAGAGAGGGCACCATCCTAATATCTCAGGCAGCTGTGAAGACCCCAGCTATTTGGGACATATCTCTCGGCAACCTGGAAGCAGAGTTCTATGATGGCAAAGAGCTCAAAAGTCAAGTAACTGGCTCGCAATATGAGCAAGGAGAGTAAGCACAACCAGACCACAGTATCCATTTTGGGGGACAAAAAGGATCACAGCATGGAATGGGAGGAAGACAACAAAGTCAGAACTCCTGCATCAAAAGCTTCAAATGAAAATGGGCCATGAAGGAGCTCAAGAAAAATTTTGAAAATCAAGTAAAAGAAGTAGAGTAAAAATTGGAAAGAGGAATGAGAATGATTCAAGAAAATGATAAAAAGCAAGTCATCACCAAGTCACCAGCAACACAGATGCTAGACCTCCCAAAAATACTGAAGAAAGTAACACCTTAAAAATACACTAATCCAAATGGTAAAAGAAGCCCAGAAAGTCAATGAGGAGAAGAATGTCTTAAAAAGCCAAATGGGCCAGTTTGGAAAAGGAATTTCCCAAAATCACTGAAGAGAATAATTCCTTCAAAATTAGATTGAAGCAAATGGAAGCTAATGACATTATGAGAAATCAAAATACTACAACATAGATCCAAAGAAATGAAAAAAAAATAGAATGCAATGTGAAATATCTCATTGGAATAACCACTGACCTGTAAAATAGATTCAGGAGAGATAATTTAAAAATTATTGGACTACTTAAAAGCCATGATCACAAGAGAATCTAGAAATCATCTTTCCAGAAATTCTCAAGGAAAATTGTCCCAATATTCGAGAACAAGAGGGCAAAATAAAAACTGAACAAATTCACCTATCACCTTTTGAAAAAGATCCCGAAAAGAAAACTCCGAGGAATATTATAGCCAGGTTCCGGAGTCCCCAGATTAAGGAGAAAATACTGCAAAGAGTCAAGAAGAAACAAAATTGAATATTGTGAAAGCACAATCAGGATAACACAGGATCTAGCAGCGTCTACATTAAAGGATCAAGGGCTTGGAATATGATACTCCAGAGATAAAAGGAGCTGGGATATGATATTCTGGAGATCAAGGGAGCTAGGATTAAAATCAAGAATCACCTACCCAGCAAAACTGAGTGTTATGTTTCAGGGGAAAATATGGTCATTCAATGAAGTGGAAGACTTCCAAGCATTCTTGAGGAAAAAACCAGAAATGGAAAATTTGACATTCAAATACAAGATGCATGAGAAGGTAAACATGGAAAAGAAATCATAAGGAACTTATCAAAGTTGAACTGTTTATATGCCAACATAGGAAAACGATAATTTTAACTTATGAAACTTTTTCTCATTATGAGGATAATTGGAGGGAATATAAATATATGTACACATACACAGATGTCTTTATGGGAGTGTATATATGTATATGAATACATATGTATGTGCGTGTATATATGTGTACATAGACAGAGGGTGCAGGATTACTTGACTAGGAAAGAATGGTATTTTAAAAGGTGAAATTGAGAGGTGGGAGAGGATTAGAATGAGAGGAGACAGGGAGAGACAGAATGGGGTTAATCATGTCATATAAAAGAGGTAAGGGATAACTGTTACAATAGAGGGGAAGAACAGGAAGTCAAAAGGGGATGGATCAACCTTACTCTCACTGAATTCGGTTTGGGAAGGAATGACATACACTCTAAATTGGGTATATTGCCCTGCAGGAGAGTAGAAGGGAAGGTGATGAGGGTGGGGATGATTGAGGGGAGGTTGGGGGGAGGAGGATTGTTAGAAGAACACACTTCTGTAAAAGGACAGCGACAAAGTAGTTAATAGAACAAGTGGAGGCAGGTAAAGGAGGGAAAGAAATATAGTCAGTCTTTCACAATATGTCCATTGTGGAGATATTTTGCGTAACTACACATGTGTGGCCTGTATTAAATTGCTTGTCTTTCCTGTCTCTTTCCTCAGTGGCTTATGAAGGAGGAAGGGATAGAACCTGGAGTGTAAAGTGCTAAAATCAAATGTTAAATATATATACATACATACATACACACACACACATAAGTATATATACATATATACACATATATTTATTTATTATATATTTATATATAAATATGTGTGTTTATATATAATATAATATATAAATGCATTATATAATGTATAAATACATATAATATATAATTTTATATAATATAAAATATTTATACATAAATATATTAAACTATATTTATAGTTTTATATGTATAATAATAATTATTATTATTAACATGCAACTGGGAAATGGGTTATGTAGGCACTGGGCTAGGGAGATCCATATTACCCTACTGGAAAGTTGGAGGGGTGTCATCGGAATCTGAAGATCTTCCCTGCCCTTAGGCCCTTTACTTAAGTGCTTAAGTGACTCTGAGAACTTTCCCAGATTTGAAAGTATACTCTGCCCTCTAATAGGCTGAATGTGGTAACATGGAGCCTGTGGTGGGAGGCTTGTCCTTCAGGAATGCCCATGCCTTGTTGCTTTGTGATTGGGCAGTGGGTCAAGAGGGCTGTGACATTCTCTGATCCAGGAGAAGACAATATATATACGCCTTTATGTGAGGTTTTGCTCTGGGGCTCACTTTGAGAAGAGTTGTGTGATTTGGCCAGATGAGACTCTGGGCAGCCGTTGAGCCCCCTGGCTTTGAAAAACCCAGATTCTGGTGCTTCCCTCTCTGGTAACTGACTAGGTATGGATGTAATGGTCAGATGGTTGGAAGCCTGTCTTCTGATCTGTTTCTTTGTTTGCTTATAACTTCTGCTTGTAAATTGTGTTTGTATTCTCTGAAGTTCAGGGTGCTGACTTTTCCCCCTGAACTAGGTAAATGATATTTGTTTGATTGATTAAAGTGAGATTGTTAATCCATTTTGCGTTGCTTTCCTTTAGAAAAGCAGATCTAAGAAACTGTGCTAGCAGCCACCCTGGGTATGCTAGGGTGCTCACTGTTACAAGGGGTGATGGGGGAGGATATAGGAAAGAGCAGATTGCGGGAAAGGGTGTACAGTGGGATCACTGTTTTGGGGTGGTGGGTAGGAGAAGGACAGGGAGCAAATTTGTATCTCAAAATTTCATATAAATGGATGATGTAAAATAAAAATAAACAAAAAAAGCAAGCATTCACCATGAAAAAAATTGTTAATGTAATAAGTTTTTCATAAACTATAAAAGAGAAATTTTATAAAATAAAAATTAGTTATTTAGAAAAATTTGCATATTATTAAAAATATGGTACTCTGCCCCAAAAGACTTTTCTGGGGGCATATTCCCTAGTCTTTAGACTCTCATAAGCTGCAATGTAAGGGAATATAAATGCAAAGCTTCCATTTCTTTGATATCTCGCCCTATCTTTCAGCAAGGAATAAAACTGAGAAGCCTCAAGGAAAGAAAGGGTAGGACTAGGTTATGAACATTAAAGAAAATGATTTTGGGTTTGGGGTGATTTTTTAAAAGAAAATACATTTTTAAAAAGGTTGATGGAAAGGTGAGAGTGCTACTGAAATCTTTAAAAATCAGCTAATTGTCACCTCTTTTCTCTCAATTTTAAATTGCAGGTCCCTTAATAGCACAGAGGAATTGAGATCTTGATTTTGCAGTAGCAAATCCAGATTTCATTTGCTTGAGATTTGTCCTGTAAATAAACTATGATGTGATGAAATGCATTCTCCTATAATTTGCATCAACTAACAAAAAAAAAAAAATGCCGAAAGATTGCATTGACCAGTAAAACTGAGTTACATTCCAGTCACAGAAATTTATTGATTGTGTGAGCTGTATCAAGTTACCTAATCCTTGCTTGTCCCTGTTTTCTGATATATAAAGATGAAAATAATAATGGTACCCACTTCTCAGTTCTTCATACCAAAATGATATAAAAACCATGAAGCACTTTACGCTGTGCATGGCATATAGTGAACACTATAGAAATGTTAACTATTTTTATTGTTTCTTTGATTATATTATGGAATGATTTTATACTGAGTGAAATTTTCCAATATGGAACAATGGCATTTCTTTTAATTAAATAAGTTTTTCACATGCTGAATTATTCTGTAGTGGATTTTCTGTGAAATAATTTAGAAATACATTAAACTGAATTGACTTCATCTGACTGGCATTAATTTTTGTTTCATTTTTGAAATAAAAGACATTTTGTCATAAATACTCTAAGATACCATTCTATCAGAAATATTGTTAATCAGATAACTTCTATTTTGATCTGGATGTTGTGAAATTATGAATTGAATTGTTGAAAGAATGAATAAAAAGCAGATATTTGAAAACTTATATAGCTATTGGGGTATATATTTTTTTTAAAACATGCAATACTAATAATTTATTGTTTTGGGAAAATTTGCACAGACCTTTTAGGATATCTTATCTCTGAGATATCTTGAGACTTTGCATTAAAGTGGGATCCTAAACTTTTAACAGCTCTATTGACCACAGGTTGCAAAATCTGAAGTGCTGATGTTTGAGGACCTAGAACTGATAGCCTTTCCCACTCCTTGTCAAAAGCAGGGGATTTACAAATTTACTATAAGAGTGAGTTTTCATTTGAAGATGTTTGGCTATCAACGAAAATGTTTGGGTGATTTAAAGATATTGTAACTTCAATATATTAATATGAGTCAACTCTAAGGTACTTGCTGCATGTCTGAACTTTCAGAATGTGATTACTTTTAAATTTATAATTGAAATTAAAACGGAATATAAGTGTAAAGAAAATTTGATCCAACTTCATATAAAAACAAGAAGGATTTTATAATTACTATCTCATTTGATCCTCACAATTTTCCAAAGTATTGATGTTATTTTTATTCTACTTTTACCTATGAGAAAACTGAGGCAAACAGAAGTTGAGTGACTTACCCATGGTGACATAGTTAATAAGTTTCTGAGACCAGATTTGAACTTGGATTTTCCTGACTCTTGATCCAGGCCTTTATTCACTACCATATTCCTAATTTCATCTCAAGTTAAATAGCTTCCTGACTCTATATTTCCAGGGACATCTCTTCCTATCCATAAAATTAAGAAGAAAAAATGATATTGAAATAATTAAAATGACTTCTAATTGCCATGATTAATGACATTTAGGAAATTCAAAGTATATCTAGAAACCCTCAGAGTACTGTACTCTCTGGTCTAAATGAAAGAAAATAATTATGCAGATTGCATTTTGTCTATAACAACAGACGACAAAAGAAACCTCACATGTGTTGGGGGCTGACAGACAGCTGAAATGTGGAAAAAATCAATCAGATCTGCACTTTGTTGAATGAGATTGTTTTTCCAGTGTGATTTGTTCTGTTATAACAAAGTAATGGATTCTCATACTAAATGTCAATGAGTATAGCTGCACTTGTGTTTAATGGCCCAGGTAGTAGAATGATCTATCAAAGAATAGTTTCAGAAACAAAACTAAAGACACTTCGCTTTTTTGCTGATTTCAATGAATATCCCTATTAAAAAAAAATACTATTCCCCAAAACAATTTATTGAAATTTCATTCCAACAAGATACTTTTGGCATCTTGATGATCCTCTTGCAACTGATTAGCCTATCTCATTTCCCTCTAACATGTTAAAATATGGAAATGCAATGGGGTCAGGTAGTTTTGAGGAAGCAATGGGACTGTTCCACTCAGCAAAACCTTGTATTTTAACAAAAATGAGGTGAGCTCTACCATATTGAGAGGCAGCACCCTTCTCTGACTTGACATTGACTTTCTCATGGTTTCATTTAAACTAAAATGTGATGCATCTCAACAAGTATACACAGAGAATTAGTGATATAACTGCTACAGAGTCAGTGAGACTTTGCCTTTGAGCACTGACATGAATAGAAGATTCTTCCTCCTGAAGGACAGCTTTATTCCCTGTGAAGATGTAACAATACTGGGATTTGAAAATCTTCCATGCCCCTTGAGCTTGCTTAGGTAGCAGGAAGGGGTGGAGCAAGAGAACACTGAAACCAAGCTAGTCTCTGTGCGTTGCGGACTGGAAGTGGCGTCAGAGGCAGTGGCTGCGGCTGCGAACTCCTTTTGCTTTGAGCGGGCCAGAATCTCTGCTAAGGACTCCTGCTGAGGACTGCCTGGAGCAGGAACTGCCAGGGGCCGGAGCTGCTGGG
>CM053591.1:18391364-18408056 GCA_028646515.1 Pseudochirops corinnae | reverse complement strand
TATCAGCATATTTATAGTTACTGTAGGCATTGTGAATACTGCATTGCTGATACAGAAGATATGTTCCAATTTTCTCATCCTTAGGTTATCATGACTTTTATAACCAGAATTCCTGTACAACTGAGGTCCACTTTCCTGGATAAGAGATTATTTATTCCAGACTCAGTCATTCATATTTATTGGAGGAAGTATTCCATAATATCATCCCTCTTCTTCTTCCCAGACTGAGTTTGCTTTCAGGTGCCATACTTGAGTGTCTGTGTTCAATTCATGGAAGCAACAGTACAAAAAAGAATCACTATGTGGTAGCCAAAATACCTTAATGTAATACAAATAAAAAATAATAATTTAGAGAACTCATATTTCTAGTGAAATGGAGAGCATAATGTTATTACATAGAGTTTTAGTGATTAGTTTCTATTAGTGCTTAGCACTATACATGAAATTATTGAAGAATTCCTTTGTTCTCTCTGAATTTCTATTAAATAGTCTTCTTTAAATCATCTATTTAGATAAAAACAATTTTAGCTAATTATGACTTTCCAAACAATTATATTGTATCTCTGCTTGTTATATCTAGTTAGTTGCACATTGTCCAGTTTACAAAATGGGATATTAACTGCTATTGCTGTTAAAAGTTACTTTTATTTTGGTGGTTGTAGATGTGTACATGTGCTTGTTGGTCCCAGGACATGCGATTTCATTGTGATTGGGGATCTCCATTATAGATACTACCTTTATTATTATATATCATGAACTCTTCTGCAAATTATAACCATAGAGAGTTGATTGAGAAACATAAGAGGTTAACTGATTTGCCCAAAGTCCCATGGTATGTATCAATAGAAAGGAACTTGAATTTGTAACTTCCTCATTCCAATGCCAAATTCTATTCCTATGCTATATGTTGTGATTTTATAAAACTATATAATAAATTCATCAAATTGATTTCAAAATTGTCCTGGTCTACATCCTTTTCCTCTTAAATTTTTTCTTTATTCTTCTGTGAATTAAAAAAAAAATATATAACACTCAAATATTCTTTTTAATATACTTTTATTTATTTTTAGTTTTAAACATTTACTTTTACAAAGTTAGAATTTCAAATATTCTTCCCTTCCTTTCCTGCCTCTCCCCAAGATGGTGAAAAATCTGACATAGGCCATGCATGTACAATCATATTAAACACATTTCCACATTAGTTGTGTTGTAAAGAATTAGAACCAAAGGGGAAAATTGCAAGGAAGAAAAAAAAAAGGAAAAATAATATGTTTCCATTTTTATTCAGACTCCATAGTTCTTTCTTTGGATGTGGATAGCATATTCGACCAAGAATCTTTTGGAATTGTCTTTGTTCATTACATTGCTAAGAAGACCTATGTCAATAAAAGATGGTCATAATATGTTGTCGTTGTTACTGTATATAATGTTTTCCTGGTTCTGCTCACTTCACTCACCATCAGTTCATATAGATCTTTCCAGGTTTTTCAGACATCTGCCTGTTCATCATTTCTTCTGGTAAAATAGTATTTTATTACATTCATATACC
This sequence comes from Pseudochirops corinnae, assembly GCA_028646515.1. Lineage (NCBI taxonomy): Eukaryota > Metazoa > Chordata > Mammalia > Diprotodontia > Pseudocheiridae > Pseudochirops > Pseudochirops corinnae. The sequence continues at coordinate 18,406,507 of CM053591.1, read as the reverse complement.
ACAAAAAGAACCACTATAAATATTTGTGAACATGTGGGTCCTTTTCCCATTTGTATGATCTCTTTGGGATACAGACTTGGAAGTTGTATTGGTGGGTCAAAGGATACATGCAGTTTTATAGTCCTTGGGCATAGTCCCAAATTGCTCTCCAGAATGATTGTATCAGTTCACAATTATATCAACTATCCATTAGTGTTCCAATTTTCTCACATCTTCTCTAACAACTATCATTTTTCTATTTTGTCATATTAGGTACTGATAAGTATGATATGCTACCTCAGAACAAAGAGCTCTACAATTCTCTAATCAGTAGTGATTTAGGGCATTTTTTTTCAGATGACTAAGATAGCTTTAATTTCTTCATGCCTGTTCATTTTCTTTGGCCATTTATCAACTGGGGAAATGGCCTTTATTCTTATAAATTTGACTCAATATTTTAGAAATGAGGCCTTTATCTAAGAGGCACTGGTGTTAAAAATTGTTCCCCAGCTTTCGGCTTCCTTTGTAATCTTGGTTGCATTATCTTTGTGACTTTTTAATTTGATGTAATCAAAATTATCCATTTTGCATGTTATAATATTCTCTTTTTTTTTTTTAGCCATAAATTCAATGCTCCTACATAGATCTGACAGGCAAACTATTCCTTGCTATCTTAATTTGTTTATAGTATCACCTTTGTGTCTAAATCATGTGCCAGTTTTGACTTTATATTGGAATATGGGGTAACATGTTGGTCTATACATAATTTCTGCCCTACTATTTTCCAGTTTTTCAAGCAATTTTTGTCAAATTGTGAGTTCTTATGTCAGGAGTTGGAGTCTTTGGGTTTATCAAATTGTAGATTGCCATAATGATTGACTATTATATCTTGTGTACTTAATATATTCCACTGATTCACCAGACTATTTGTTAGCCAGTAGCATATAGTTTTGAGCATTGTTGTTTTATAATACAATTTAAGATCTATTATGGCTAGACAGCCTTCCCTTCCATTTTTTTCATTAATTCTCTTGATGTTCTGAAACATTTGTTCTTCCAGATGAATTTTGCTATTTTTTTTCTAGTACTATAAAGTAATTTTGGCAATTTGGTATGGCACTGAATAAATAAATGAATTTAGGTAGATTTGCCATTTTTTTATATTAGATCAGTCTACCAATGAGCAACGGATATTTTTCCACTTATTTAGATCTGATTTTATTTGAGTTAAAAGTGCTTTGTAATTGTGTTCTTGCACTTCCTCCATTTGTCTTATCAAGGAGTCATGTAAATATTTTATATTGTCTACAGTTACTTTATACAAAATTTCTCTCTCTATTTCTTGCTGTTGGGCTTTGTTAGTAATATGTAGAACTGCCAAAGATTTATGTGGATTTATTATACATACTGAAACTTTACTAAAGTCATTTATTATTTCAAGTAGTTTTTTCTTCCCCCTTTATTCTCTAGGATTCACTAAATATATCATCATATCATCTGCAAAGAGTGATAGTTTTGTTTCTTCTTCACCTGTTCTAATTCCTTCAATTTCATTTTCTTCTCTTATTGCTAATGCTAAAATTTCTAGCACAGTATTGAATATCAGTGGTGATCATGGACATTCTTGTTTCATCCCTGATCTTATTGGAAAAGTGTCTAGCTTATCTCCATTAAAGATAATGCTTAATAGTGGTTTTAGATAGATGCTACTTATCATTTGAAGATATGTCCCTATTCTTCTTTGTCCTTTAGTGTTTCCAATAGGAATAGATGTTCTGTTTTTCAAAGCCTTTTTCTGCTTTTATTGAGAAAAGCTTATGATTTCTATTAATTTTGTTATTTATAAGATTAAATATGCTGACAGTTTTCCTACTATTGACCCAGCCCAGGATTCCAGGTACAAATCCTAACTGGTCAGAGTCTATTATCCACAACATAAGATATTCTATTCTCTTTACTAACATTTATTTTAAAATTTTGCACACTTATTCATTAGGGAGACTTTTCTATTATTTTTTTTCTTTCTTTTGACTCTTCCCAGTTTAAGTATTAGCACCATATTTGTATAGTAAAAATAATTTGGGAGGACTTCTTTGCCTATTTTTCCAAATAGTTTATATTGTATTGGAATTAATTATTCTTTCAATGTTTGCTAGAATTACTTTTTAAATATTTCTGGCCTTGGAGATTCTCATTTATTGAGTTCACAGATAGCTTGTTCAATATTTTTTTTTCTCAAATGCTGTTCTTTAAGTGTTTTATTTTGTCATCTATTAATCTGAGCAACTTACATTTTTGGAAATATAAATTCCACTTCATTTACATTGTCAGATTTGTTGGAATACAGAAGGACAAAGTAATCCTAATTATTGTTTTAATTTCCTCTTCATTAGTTGTGAATTTATCCTTTTCATTTTTGAAACTATAAAATATGGTTTTCATCTTTGTTTTAAAATCAAATTAACAGAAGGGTTATTTATTAATTTTTTCATAGAACCAGCTCTTAATTTTATTTGTTAATGCAATATTTTTTTTATTTTCTGTTTTTTTACTCTCTCCTTTGATTTGAAGAATTTCTAACATGATATTTAATTGGGGATTTTTAATTTGTTCTTTTATTCTGGCTTTTTAAGTTGTATGCCCAATTCATTGTTTTTCTCTTTATTTTATTCATGTAAGCATTTAGAGAAATAAAATTTCCCATAAGAACTGCTTTGGCTGCATCTCATGACTTTTGATATGTTGTCTCATTTCTCTCATTCTCTTGGATGAACTTATTGATTGTTTCTATGATTTGTTGTCTGACCCTCTCATTCTTTAGGTTTAAATTTTTTAGTTTTCTTTTGATTTTTACTTTATTTTACATGACCTTTTATCACATGTATTTGTTATTGTATCATGATCTGAAAAGGGTATTTTTAATATTTCTGACTTTCTGCATCATATTTTGATGTTTTTGTGCCCTAATACATGGTCAGGTTTTGTGCAGGTTCCATGTACTGCAGAGAACAAAAAGGTGTATTCCTTTCTATCACCTTCATTTGTTTGCTGAGGTCTAGCATCTAACTATTCACCTCCTTTACTTTTTTCTTGTTCATTTTGTGGTTAAATTTATCTAGTTCTCAGAGGAGGCAGTGGAGGTCCTCATGAGTGTTGTTTTGATGTTTCTTCCTGTAACTCACTTAACTTCTCTAAGAATGCAGATGTACCACTTAGTCATATCACCTTATGATCACACCCTTTTTCTTCTACCTCTCTTATTTTACTTTAAAATCCTTCTTGAGCTCTTCCAAGAAGACTTGTTGGGGTTGATACAATTCATGTTTCTATTTGAAGTTTCAGATGTAGGTATTCTGGATATTTCAAGTGCACTTTTGATAATTCTTGTTTGGTCACTGTTAGATTTATAAATTTTATGTCTTTATAAAGTAGCTTTTTGACACAAAACATCTCATTCAATGATCACAGACTTCTGGCAATTTGTTGATATCATCCTGAACTGTATGAAGGAATTCACAATGGTAAGGGAGTCAGACAGCTTCTCAGAAAATTGATTATAGTAGGCTCTGAGATGACATTGAGTGCAGAAACCTCTTTCATTGACCATGTGCTCATATAAAAGGTTTCAGATTATTATTCCAGACAAAGAACAGCTCTAACATCTGTGATTGAATAAGAGAAGGGGACCTGGTCATAATTTCAAGGCAGAGACGATTGCTACCACTTGCAGAAGCAAGGGATTAGGGGCCCTTCCTCTGTAAATTCTAGGCCAAGAACAATGATGTCACTAGTATCTAGATCACACCATCTTAGAAGCACTGAAAAACTTGCAAACTAACAGAAACTTGTAAATAGCTGCAAAATGGCTCGAGTGAGTAACTTAGCCAGGTAACTGAGCCCAACTTTAACATAGAGTTAAAAATCAAGAAATAGGCTAGTAAAGGAATATGCAATAATAACAAAAAAAGACCTGACCATAAAAAGGTACTAGTCCTGGAAGAGAAATTAAAAAAAAAAGTCACAAACCCAGACTAAGACAACTTTTGAAAACAACTACAAAGGGATGGAATAAAATAGGGTAGAATGAAAAAAAAAATGACAACTAAGAAAAACCTAGCCAGTATAAATAGTTTATAATCCTGCAGGGGAAAAATGGACAATTGTGAATAGAGAAGACTTTCACTCATTCTAGAAATTAAAAAAACCAAACAAACAAACAAACAAACACAAACAACAGAGCTGAATGGAAAATTAAACTCAGGACTATAAAAGAAGCCTAAAAGGATAAACCTGAAAAAGAAATGGTAAGGACCTTAATAAGGTTAAATATTTATATTTCTAGATGAGATTATACAAGTGCCTCCTAAATACATTATCATTACTGGAACATTTAGAAAGAATTATGATAGACAAGATCACAGGCATATGTTAATTATGTTTGGATAAAATAAATTAATAGGTGAGAAAGAGAGATGCACTGGAAGAAGAGGGAAGGAAGATGAAGAATAGGGGAAATATGTCACATAAAAGAGATATAAAAGGAAGAGTTTTTCTAGGTGAGGGAGAAAAGGGTTATGGCAGGCAGTGTTTCTATTTCACTCTCATCAAAATTGGTTAAATAGAAAAGAAAAAAGCTTCAGCTTCAGGATTTGACCTTCCAGTGAAGAGTGTGAATTGTTTTACTTAAGTATTCCCTGTTTTGACCTCCTTGTTGTCCAAGGGACTCTCAAACCTCTTCTCCGGCACCACAGTTCAAAAGCATTGATTCTGTGGCATCCAGCTTTCCTTATGGTTCACCTCTCACAGTCATATATCACTACTGCGAAAACACAGTTTTGACTGGATGGACTGTTGTCAGAAAGGTGAAGTGAGATCTCTTTTTTTAGTATGTTACGCATATATGCCATAGTTTTCCCTCCAAGGACTACACATCTTTTAATTTCATGGCTGACATCACTGTCTTGCAGTGATCATTGAGTACTAGAACATAAAATCTGACACAGTTTCCATTTCTTCTTGTATTTACCAGGAAATGTTGGGACCACTTGCAAAGATCATAGCTTTTTTGATGTTGGTTCTTTTTTTTTTTTCTTTTTGGGAGGAGAGAAGGCAGGGCAATTGACCTGCCCAAGGCTAGTCACTGTTAAGTGTCTGAGGCCAGACGAGTTCAAATTCTCCTAACTCCAAGGTTGTGCTCTATTCACTGCACCACTTATTTGCCCCCTGATGTTAAGATTTAATCCAGCTTTTATACTCTGCTCTTTCCCCTTCATTAAGAGACTTCTTGATTCCTCTTCACTTTGTGTCATCAGAGTGGTATCATCTGCATAAATGAGATTATTGACATTTCTCCTGGCAACCTTAATTCCAGCTTCTGATTCCTTTAGCCTGGTATTTCATATAGTGTACTATGCATACAGGATAAATGAATAAAGTGACTACAGAAAACTTTGGTGTACTCCTTTATCAATCTTAAACCATTCACGTTTTCCATATTTGATTCTGTTACTTTTTAATATGTATACACATTCCTCAGGGAAAATTTAAATGTTCTAGTACTCCTATCTTTTGAGGCCTTGCCACATTTTGTTCTGATTGAATTAAAGTCATATCAATTAAAACAAAATCAATTGACTATCTCAATAAATGAAGAAAAACCTTTTGAACAAATACAAGACTCATTACTATCAAAAACAACATAAAACATATCAATATAATTTCCTTAATCTATATAAAACTATCAACAAGCATTAATTTTAGTGGGTATAAGTTTGAAGCCTTCCCAATAAGCTCAAGGCTGAAGCAAGGATGTCGATTGATGTCTATTATGATGACTATTATTCAGTATTGTATAAGAAATTATCCTGTAGCAATAAGACATGAAAAAGAAATTGAAGTAATTAATATAGGTAATGAGGAAACAAAAATTGCATTCTTTGCAGATGGTAAGATGTATAGTAAGAGAATCCTAGAGAATCAAATTTTTAAAAAATAATTGAGACAAGCAACTTTAGTCAAGTTTCATGATATAAAGTAAACCATATAAATGGTCTGCATTTCTATATTTTTACAAAAAATAATAAGCAAAAAAAGGAATAAAAAGAAGTAGTTCATTTAAAACAATTATAGAGAAAACAAAATATTTGGAAGTCACACTGACAAGACAAATCCAGGTACTATAAAAACACAGTTACAAAAGACTTTTACCACGAATAAAGAGAGATATAAAAAATTGGAGAAGTATCAATTACTCATGATTAGGCTTAACCAAGATGATAAAAATGATAATACCATACAAAGTAATTTACTTTTTCAGTGCTATACTAATCAAGTTACCAGAAAATCATTTTTTGAGCTAGAAAAAAACAGTAAAATTAGTCAGGAAGATATGAGTCAAGAATATCAAGATAATAAAAAAAACTTAAGGAAGTCACCATACCAGAACCAGATTTCAAACCATATTACAAAGAAGTAATCATGAAAAAATAACTGGCTCTGGGTAGGACATTGAGTAGTTAATCAGTGGAATCAATTAGGTACACAATACACACAGTAAGTAAATGGAAGTACTGTTTAGTAAATTCAAAGGTCTAAGCTTCAGGGGTCAAGAACTCAGCATTTGGGGGAAATGGCTGAGAAAACAGGAAAGCATTTGACAAAAAAAACTAGCTATAGGGAGGGAGCCAAAATGGTGGAGAAAAGGCAGGAAGTTCCAGGGCAGCAAAGAGTGCTTATTTTCACTCACAGATCAAAGCATATGTAAGGATAGTAGTAGAAAAACCTTTCCTACCCTTTTGAAGAAAATTTACAGACCATCCCAGAACCAGCTCTGAAAACAGCTGTATAAAAACATTGAAGCTTTGATAAGTGGACCTTCCAACCTGTAAGCAGAGCCCCATTTTAGTATAGAGTTAAATGTCAAGAAATAGTTTGAAAAAATGAGCAATAGGAAAAAAAAATCTGACTGTAGGTGATAAGGAACACATACTCAGAAGAATACAATAAAGTCAAAACTCTTACATCCAAATCATCAGATTAAAAAATGAATTGGTTCCAGGTCATGGAAGAAGTCAAAAAGAACTTCAAAAATCAAGTAAGGTACTTCTCAGAGCCAAGGTGGTAGAATAAGCAGTACATTGTAGTAACTCACCCACTTTCACCTTCAAACAGACATAAAATTGGGCCCTGAAACATCGTGGAATAAGAGAACTAGCAAAAAGACAAGGTGAAACAATATTTTAACCCATGAAATATCAATAAGAGATGTCTGACTATCTGACTTGGATAAAGGGGTAACTCAATCCAGGGCAGGAAGCATCCCAGCTAGCCAGCAGCAAGCCCTACTGCAGAAAACTAGTGGGAGAGCCTGACCTTGGTGTAGTGAAGCAGGAAAACACCAAAATGAGGAAAGCCCATGTGCTTCAGCATAGCCAGGGGAATGAGCAAAGTTCAGTTCCATGAACCGACATATACTTCAATTTAACTCAGGGAAAACAGGCAACCACCAGCAGTCAGACTTCCACGTCATTTGGTGTAGTCCCAGGTAAACAGATAGACCCCAACTCTACCACCTAAACAAACAGGTAGTGAAGGGGAGCACCATGTATTTCAGTAGAACCCAGAGCAGCAAACAGGCAACCAGTAGCAGCCAAAGAACCAGACCAGTTTCAGGGAAGTCCTAGGCAAATGGGGAAACCTCACATCGCCCTCATCATATGCGGACACCAGCACTAGTTCAGGACCAGGTAAGCTGCCAGGCCCCTTTGGCCTCAAACAGTATCATTCAATACGTAGCCTACCCCCTGAGCACAAATAAAACCAGACAGGAGGGTCCCCCATGTGCCTGAAGGCAACATCATCCAAGTACCAGGTAAATAAATAGCCAGGGCCTGCAGTCCCTGGCACAAGAAGCCTGAGACAGTGCCCCTTCCACCCCAGGAACGGAGCACAAATTTAAAAGAAAAGAAAAAGATTAAAAAAGCACTCTTTTCTGCCTTGCAACTGTGATGAGGAGCCTCCTTCTACTCCCAATACTCCCTGCCCCACCACTGCAAATGCAAGTTCTGGTATACTGGTGCTCCTCCTCACACTGGGACTACCACTCAGGACTAGGATCTGGATCTGATTATGGGCAAAGCAATATAGTCCTTCATCAGTGCTAGCAAAGATTCCACTGTAATATTCTGATCAGTTGTTTTATGCCTCTCCCCCCCTCCCCGCTCCCTTACACTCCGTGGGCTGAGAGCTGGAAGAAGCTGCTATTTCTATTCATTCAGTGGCTCCCAAGGCCTAATCCTAGTTTGCCAAGGCTAGAGCTATACTGACATGGTCTATGATGGACCCTGCTCCACTCTCACCCAGGTGTGACAGACATTTCCTGCTGACCTTTTAAGTTCTCATTGGTGTCTGTGGGCTTAGAGGTCTGGAAGCCTCCACTGCTGGCATTGATTCAGTTGCCCTAAGGTCTGCTCCTGGTGTGCTGGGGCTCAGTCTGTGCTGGCTCGACTGTGCTCCTCTCTCACTCTGGTGCAACAGACTTTTCCTTCCAACCTTCTAAATTGTCTTGGGCTGGAAAACTACTTCACTCTGTCTTACTGCTACTCTAGAACAGCACTTCTTAAAATGTATTTTGTGACCCATATGAGGTCGTAAAAAATTTTGGCAACAGTAAAAGGTTTCTGCAAATTCAACAACAAAAAATTAAATAAAAATCAAGTATGCAATGAACCTAAAGGGTTTCTGGCAGTGCTTGCCCTTGTTGCATCATGCAGCTTCACTGCAGCTGAACACTTTGCACTGCACATACCCTCAGGCAATGCCAACAAATGCTGCCAAAACACACAAAAAGGTCAAAATTTAGAAGTCTTGCTCTAGAATTTCTTTAGCATCATTATTTAAAGATATTTGGAAGGTTTGGGGGGAGAACTCAGGGAAGTCCCTGCCTTTACTTTGCTATCTTCACCTTACCTCCTCCATCCAAATGTTTAAAGAAGTTAAGTGAGTTAAAGTTTCATTATCTATAAAACAACATAAAAAGAGATAGAGAGCATCCAAAATTTAAAACAGATCATTTTGATTGTATTAAATTAAAAACATATATAAGCATATGTGTATATGTATATGTGTGTGTGTGTGTATAATTTATTTTCACTTTTCAACATCCACTTCAACAAGATTTTGAATTCTGAAATTTTCCTCATGTCTCCCATTCTCCAACCCCAGGACAGCTTAACCCTGACCATCCCTTCCCCTAACCTACCCTCCCTTCTATCACACCCCTCCTTCTCCCATCCTTCTCCTCTCTATTTTCCTGTAGGGCAAGATAGATGCCTGTACCTTTTATTTCCCAGTTGCATGCAAAAACAAACTTCAACATTCATTTTTAAAGCTTTGAGTTGCATATTCTCTCCCTTCCTCCCTCCCCACTCACACTCATTGAGAAAGCAAGGAATTACTATAGGTCATACTTGTGTTGAGATGCAAAACTCTTCCAGTATAGTCATGTTGAGAAGACTAATCTCATTTCCCTCTATCCTGCCCTGCCCTCCATTTATTCCATGTTCTTATTTGACCTACCCCTCCAAAAGTGTTTGCTTCTGATTGCCCCTTCCCCCAATCTGCTGTCTCTTCCATCACCCCCCCCCCTTATTCTCTTTGCCTCTGATTTCCTGCAGGATAAGATACATTTCCATGCCCAATTGAGTGTGTGTTATTCCCTCCTTAAGCCAAATCCAATGAGGGTAAGGCTCACTTATTTCCTCTCACCTCCCTCCTCTTCTCTTCCATTGCAAAAACTCCTTCTTGCATCTTTTATGTGAGATGATTTACTATATTCTACCTCTCCCTTTCTTTTTCTCCCAGTACATTCCTATCAATACTTAATTTTGTTTTTTTTAAGTATTATACTTTCATATTCAGCTCAAGCTGTGCCCTATGTACGCACACACAGCACATGGTATGCATGCATGTATATATGTATGTGTGTATGTATGTATGTATGTATGTATGTATGTGTGTATATAGAGAGATTTAGTTACAAAATATCATCTTCTTTTCTTTCCTGTTTACCTTTTCATATTCCTCTTGATTTTTATATTTGAAAATCAAATTTTCTTTTCAGCTATGATTTTTTAAACAAGAATTCTTGGAAGTCCACTATTTCATTGAACTTCCATTTTTTTAACTGAAATTTTATGCTCTGTTTTGCTCTGTAGGTGATTCTGGGTTTTAATCCTAGCTCCTTTGACCTCTGGAATATCATATTCCAAGCCCTACAATCTCTTATTATAAAAGCTGCTAAATATTGAGTTATGCTGATTGTGGTTCCACAATATTTGAATTGTTTTTTGGTTGCTTGTAATATTTTCTACTTGATCTGGGAACTTTGGAATTTGACTACAATATTCCTAAAAATTTTCCTTTTGAAATCTTTTTTAGAAGGTTATAGGTGCATTCTTTCCATTTCTATTTTAACCTCTGGTTCTAAAATATTAGGGCAATTTTCTTTGATAATTTCTTGAAAGATCATGTTTATGCTCTTTTTTTTAAACTTTATTTTCAGGTAGTACAATAATCTCTAAATTATGTCTCCTGGATCTATTTCCCATGTCAGTTGTTTTGCCAATGAGATATTTCACACTGTCTTCTAGTTTTATATTTTTTTGTTTTCGTTTTATAATTTCTTGATTTCTCATAAAATCATTAGCTTCTATTTGCAACAATAAAATTTTGAAAGCATTATTTTCTTCAGTGAGCTTTTGGACTTTCTTTTCCATTTGTCCAAATCTGTTTTTTTTTTAAGGCATTCTTCTCTTCTTTGGCTTTTTCGACCTCTATTGCCATTTGAGTTAGTCTATTTTTAAAGGTGTTACCTTCTTCAGAATTTTTTTTGGATATCCTTTAGCAAATTGTTAATTCATTTTTCATGATTTTCTTGCTTCAATCTCATTTCTTTACTGACTTTTTCCTCTACTCTCTTACTTTATTTTCAATAACTTTTTTGATATCTAGTTCCTCTGCATCTTTGAAAACTATCCTGCTGTTATGATATTTCTGAATTCAAATATTGCTGAAGCCTGGCTTGCACAATATTAGGCATAAACTTGCAGGTATGCGAAATTATTGAATTTGTGTGATAATTTAAAAACTTTTTGGTATTTCCATTCTTTAGCACTGGAACATAAAGTGACCTTTTTCTAATCCTGTGGGCACTGCTGATTTTTTCTAATTTTCCAGCATATTTAGTTGAGCACTTTAACAGCATCATCTTTTAGGATGTTAAACATCTTAGCCTGAATTACCTCACATCCACTAGCATCATTGCATATGTATATAAATGTGTTCAACTTTATTATATAGATATAGGAAGAAAGAGGGATTGTCATAAAACAATTGGTGAAAAGCTCCTACATTTAATTAGAAGAGTGAGAAAACTGGAAAACCATTTAGTAAAAACAAACTTTTTTTTTTTTACATCCTTAACATTCAATATATTTAGTAAATCAATCCAAATATGGAATATTAAGAATGTTTTTCTCAGTTGATAAGAGGGTAAAGGGAATGAGCAGTTCAGAAAAGATTTGCAATCTATTGTCCACCATATAAATTGCTTCTCCAAATCAATAACAGATAAATGCAAGGGTGGAGATAGTTAATGTTGAAATGACTTTATTAAGACGGTAAAACTAACATTTTTAATTGTGGTATGAATTTGTCAAACCATACTGGAAAACAATCTTGAATTATACTTAGAAAAAGTAATTAAATTCTTCATACCTTCTGACTCATAGAACTCATAGATGGGAATGGAACTCTATAAGATAAATATAGAATGAAAGGGAGAAGGGTCAAGTATGCATGAAGATAATCATAGCAGCACTTTGTTAGTGTTGTTTTGTTAAATTTGAAAGTTGCCTTTTTGAAAGCAAAGTATTAAAGTAAATAGCTCTCCTTTGAATGAAGAGTGACTCACCAAATTGTGACACATGAGTGTACTGGAATATCATTGTTCTTTTAATAAGACAACAATGAAAAAATTAAAAAAAAAAAGAAAATGACTTGTAAGGGTAGCGCAAGAGGAAATAGGCAGGAGTAGGGTATATCTATATCTATATCATCTATATCTTTATCTATATCTGTATCAATATCTATATCTATATGTTTCTATCTATCTATCTATCTATCTATCTATCTATCTATCTATCTATCTATCTATACACACATAGATAATATAGCAATGTTCACAAAAAGATATTTATATGGAACTAAATACTGAATAATCACAATGCCCAAAGTTGGACATGAGAAGAAATGCAAAATGCATTCCCCTTTCATTGGCGAAATGGGGACCTGTATTCCTGAGTTTTCATATTAATCTGTTTAATATTTTTAGTTATAATTGATGTGTCACTGGATTTTATTGGAATTTTAAAAATATCCAATGTAAAAATTATTGGACTACCTGAAAGCCATGATTAAAAAAAGAATCTAGAAAACATCCTTCAAGAAATTCTCAAGGAAAATAGTCCTGATATTTTATAACCAGAGGATAAAATAGAACTTGAAAGGATTCACCAATTACCTCTTGAAAACAATCCCCAAAAGAAAACTCCTAGGAATATTATAGCCAAATTCCAGAGTCCCCAGGATCAAAGAGAAAATATTACAAGCTGCCAAGAAGAAACAATTTGAATACTGTGGAAACACAATCAGGATAACACAGGATATAGCAGTTTCTACATTAAATGATCCAAGGGCCTGGAATATGATATTCCAAAGATCAAGGGAGCTAGGGCTAAAACCAAGAATCACCTACCCAGCAAGGCTGCGTATCGTGTTTCAGGGGAAAATATGGCCATTCAATGAGGTGGAGGACTTTCAAGCATTCTTGAGAAAAAAACCAGAACTGAATAGAAAATTTGACATTCAAATACAAGATGCATGAGAAGGTAAACATGGAAAAGAAATAATAAGGAACTAATAAAGTTGAACTATTTATATGCCAACATGGAAAGACGATAATTGTAACTTCTGAAACTTTTCTCAGTTTTAGGATAGGTGAAAGGAATATAAATGTGTATATATATTATATGTATATGTATATGTATATGTATATATATATGTATGTATATGTACTATGTGTATAACACATATATGTCTAAATAGGAGGGTATATATGTGTACAGGTATACACAGAGGGCACAAGAGCAATTGAATAGTAAGGGATGATATTTTAAAAGGTATATTTGAGAGGTGGGAGAGGAATAGAAGGAGAAGAGTTAGTGAGAGACAGAATGGGGTTAATCATCTCATGTAGAAGAGGCAAGGGATAACTGTTACAATGGAGGGGAAGAACGGGCAGGCAAAAGGGAATGAGTGAACCTTACTCTCATTGAATTTGGCTTAGGGAAGTAATGACATACACTCTAAATTGGGTATCTTGCCCTACAGGAGAGTAGGGGGCAAGGGGATGAGAGGGGGAATGATGGAAAAAAGGACATTTGGGGGAAGCATTGTTAGAAGCACACACTTCTGTAAAGGGACAGGGGCAAAGTAGAGAATAGAACTAGTGGTGGGCAGAATAGGAATGAGGGAAATACAGTCAGTCTTTCACAACATGTCTATTGTGGAGATGTTTTGAGAAACTACACATATATGGCCTGTATTGAATTGCTTATCTTCCCAGTGGGGGGGGGGGGGATGAGGGAGGAAGGAAAAGAATCTAGAATTTGTAATTCCAAAATCATATATATACATACATACATACATACATAAATACATATATATATAATTATCGTTTACATGGAACTGGGATATAAGATATATTCGCACTAGGGTAGGGAGATCTACTGGAAAGTCAGAGGGGTAATATGAAAGGATCTAGGAGAGAGCAGATTGGGGGAGGCGGTACACACTGGGATCACTCTTTTGGGGTGGTGAGTAGGGGAAAGAGAGCGAGAAAATTTGTAACTCAAAATCTTGTGGAAATAAATGACATAAACTAAAAATAAACAAAACTTTATTAAAAAAAAAGAAATTAAGCTGCAGTGTCTAATTGGTAGTGATAAGGAAGATATAAGTAGGTTCAAAGGTTAAAAAAAAAGTGCTCATGCTTGGCTTTACAATTATGCAGACAAATACACACAGACATTCATATATGTATGCATGTATGTATGTATATAGAGTATAAATATTTTGCAGTAGTTATTTACTTTTGTATAAATGTGTATAAATATAAGCCATATCTTTATCTAGCTAGAGAGAAAAGGAGAAGAGAGATGGTGGAGATAATTGGATGTTATCTGAGATCCAACATCAAGGAGTAGAGAAAGATTTTCATTTTCCTCTTATCTTTCCCTGAAAAGGAGAAGTGTGATAAGACAAACATTGGGTTACATTTTTCACTTATGACTAGCTTAAAACTGTAGGGTTTCTGAGCATGCAAATCTCCAAGCTTTTATTGCCATTATAGTATTCATGTTTATGTTTTCTAAAGTGCAAAATTTCCTGAACAGGAGATAATCCATACAAAAATACTGCTTCTTACAATATGGTTATAACTCCATTTTTGGGAAAAGAGCTACTGTACACTAGATACTGTATGCTGTCCTATACATTATGTTAAGAGTTCCTTAGAAGCATAGAGAATTTCTTATTTGCAAAGCAGTTGATTCAAGTGAAAAGAAACAAAAAGAAAGTGCTTTACTTTTAACAGGTTCAGTTCTTTCTAGGCACAGATCTGGTCCTGTCATGCCCCAACTAAAAAATCTTCAGTGATCTTCTCTTACCTCTATGATTAAAAAAAAAATAGTCCACTATTTTCAGTTTTCAGAATCCAGCTCTTATCTGCCTTTCCTGCCCTCAGGTCACTTGACTATGCCAAAGAATATTTTTGATCTAAAATAAATGTAGGGGAAAACATCCTTTGTATATAGAGGAAAGCTTTTGGCATGCCACAGCCAAAGGTCTGTGTTATGGGAATCTAAAGATCTTCCCTGCCCCTAGGCCCTTTGCTAATGTGGCTACGTGACTCTGAGGACCCTTGGATATTTGAAAGTATACTCTGTTCCTTAATAGGCTGAATGTGGTCACATGGAGCCTGTGGCGCCAGGCTTGTTTTCCAGGAATGCCCGTGCCTTGTAGCTTTGTGATTGGGCAGTGGGTCC
>CM053591.1:18364865-18390864 GCA_028646515.1 Pseudochirops corinnae | reverse complement strand
TGCCCTACCAAAAAGTGACATAGGAGAGAATAGACTGGGGGAGGGGGAACACACTGGGATGGCTGTTTTGGGGTGGTGGGTGGGGGAAAGAGGGGGAGAAAATATGTAACTCAAAATCTTTTGGAAATGAATTATGCAAAGTATAATAAAATTAAAAAAAAGAAATGAGAAAAAGTAACAAACATGAGAAATGTTTCTAAGTGAGGGGATACTACCAGAGCCATTTAGATGTTCATGGAAATAATTGAGGTTATATAGATGTCTGGGGAACACTTACTGGTAAATATTGCTCTTCTATGAACTCTAATATAAATTCTAATAATTTTGAATTATATCTAATAAACTCACTTTTTATGTTTAGGAACCATATTGAATGGGAAATAGTGATAACATACTAAGTGGTATCAAATGGGAGATTAGAATATCTGTAGAGTGGCATAGTGAAAAATCCTTCAAAATGTACTAAGACCCTGAATGCAAAAGATAAGTTATATTTGTCACAACATTGCGAGTGGTTATTCATCTATGTTCTTTTTGAATATTTTGGTTTACAAAGCTCAGTACCTTGAAGTTCATTGTCAAATGGATTTAACTTCTAGGAAGTTGTTACTTTCATTATAACAAAAAACAAATACTGTTCTTTATAACAAATTGAAAAATAAATTTACTCATTGCTTTAAAGTATTTTATATAAATAATACGTGCATATGTTATATAGTATATATAGGTACAAAATATAGAGTATCTAAGGTGGATAAAGTGCCTGCTCTGAGGTCAGGAAGATTCATCTTCCTGAGTTCAAATCTGACTTACTTAATAGTTGTGTGACCCTCGGCAAGTCAGCTCTTCAAATATAAAATGAACTGGAAAAGGAAATGGCAAATTTCTCAAACTTCTTTACCTAGAAAACCTTAAATAATGTCACAAAGAACTGGGCATGACTTGAACAACTGAAGAGCAACAGCAGACACAGACATAGACTCTCTGGATGGATGGATTGATAGATAGATAGATAGATAGATAGATAGATAGATAGATAGATAGAGATTGAGATAGTTCTATATAGCTATACCTATCTCTCTATATCTACATACAGACATAGATTTTTACAGCTCTATACCTGTGTGTGTGTGTGTGTGTATGTGTGTGTGTGAGGGGGAGAGAGAGAGAGAGAGAGAGAGAGAGAGAGAGAGAGAGAGAGAGAGAGAGAGAGAGAGAGACTGGGCACTTGTAAAACAAAGGCAAAAATGTAGCAAAGCTCTCCCTGCTCCCAAGGAGCTTGCCGTGGATTAATACATGTAAAACTCTGTTCTCTGTTTTATTAGAGTTGTTAATAACTTAGAGTTAAAGGCATAGAGTAGGGATAGAGTGTGCTGGGGTTTTCTAGTGATACAAACTTTCTAAGGTGATAGCAGAATTTGTACTCCTTCAGATTCAGATAAAAAGGAGGAATTGTTTCAACGATGTAACCAGTAATAATTATTGAATTGTGTAAACTTTCTGATAGTTCTTTCATAACTACACTTCAGATCTATATCTCCTTGCCTAAGTCCTGCCAAATTTCTGTTTCTAGGTCATAGCTTATAAACAGAAGCCTCAAATAGTACCATTGCTACCTCCTTCTCAAATGTTTTTTTTCCTTTAAAATCTGAATTAAAGGTACATCTGTGGTCTTTGCTTTAGACAAGTTTCCTAGTTGTAGAAACATTCTGCTTAAAGAGATTCTCTCAAGTCCCATGAATTCATTTTGGATTCAAAGTTTTTATTCTTGCTTCACGTATTTTGAATCTATAGTGTAAACAAGTTATAGGATAAAGATTATTGCATGAGAACTCTCTTGGATCCAAATTGCACAATGTAGAATTCATAATTATTGCAATATGTGTGTATTGCTACTCTAAGGCCTCCAACAATTTTTCCCTTAAAATGAAATTAAGGGGGTCTATTTGTTGATTACCTGGCCCCCTAATCAAGCATGTGATAACTATTTTTATTCATACATGTACACACATATATTTATGTGTATTTATGTAATTATACATAAACAAACAAAACATTCACATATGCATATGTCTTTTCATTCAAAAATGAGGATTACTTTAGCTACTTACAGATTTGCAGTTTACATCAATTTAGATTTAAGATTACATTCCATATTTACCTAGCAATATTAACAGACAGATTTCATTTTTATTGAATCATTTAATCCTTCTTACCCTAACAGCATATAATAAAAAACTGTTAACTTTGTTTGAGATATTCTTATTATATTGTTGTTAAGAATAAGAAGGAACAGATTATTTCATTATAAACTCAAAATGCTATGCTGGGTTTCTATTGACTTGATTGGATAAAAGCACCTCCAATTTTTTTCTTTATCAAATTTTCTTAACTTTTGATACTTGTTTTCCCCCTATTAATATGAATAATCTCTTTTAAATCCTGGCATATTTAGGCATCTGATGACCAAATCTTTCTAGACCAGCTTTCTATCTCTATTGTCAGTGGTACTAACAGATGGAGGGAAGGAGAGCTAATGAAATTCCTGTTTTTAAGGTTCTCTGACTAAAATTGAAATAACAAAATAGAGTACTTGTTAGCTTAGAGGTTTACTATTAGGGTATTCTCTAGAAGTAAGTGAAAAGAAACACTAACATTTTATACCCTTTAAAATTAAAAAAATAATTATGTGTTTGTTTTTCTGTTATTTTGTGAAGTCAGTTTGTAATAAATGGAGAACTGATCTCATAACCAGGAAGCCTTGGGTCCACCTTTAGCCACTGATGTGAAGTACCTATGTGACCCTTGTCAAGTCACTTATCTCAGGGTAACTGATTACTCTCAAAGATTCTAAATTTCAAAGAAGTTGCTGACATTCACTGGGAGAAGGAGATTCTTTGGAAGACTGTTATCTGGAGAAAATTATAGTCTAGTTTCTGTCTATACCCTTAGGTAATATGAAACATTTGAGAAACATTTCATATAAAATTATTGAAAGTTGCATATAATCTCCTAGGACATTTGCATAAATATCTGCATTTATGGATATCAATAATATGAATGATATAAAAATTGCATGCACGACATAGGATGAATGAAGTATGTGCAAAGCTTAGTACTGTTTCTAGCCAACTAGCACTGGAGAGTACTTGTCACATAAGGATAATAAGATTATGAAGAATTTTAAATGCTGAGATTAAAAGATCAATTTTCCTTCTAGATGGAATTGAAAGCCATTAAACTTCTTGCTCAAGGGAGAATAAAATAAACCTTGCCTTTGGGGACATTGTTTTGGCAGTTATGTGAAGGATGGAAGGGAATGAAATATACTGAACATGCATTTTGTACTAGAAGCCTATTGCAATATTACAATTGAGAAGATTTTGTTTTTCTGAGTTTTTGTCTTGAGCTTATTTGTCACCATAGTAACTTTTTATGATTAGGTTTTTTTGTTTGCTCTTTTTTTTCCCAATCTACTTTGTGACCTTGAAGTTTATACTTAGATGGGCTCTACTCAGCCCTGGGGGGTTACTAGCTTGAGCATTTTTCCTTTATGCCTTCTGCTCTTTTTACAACTCAGTCGAAGGCCTGTAACGTTTTGGTGCTTCCAATGATGTCTAACAAAAAGGATTATGCTCACTTTGCTCCTGTTTTGCATGCTTTTTAAAAAATATTTTAATCAATTAATTAATTATTAGTTTTCAACATTCACATCTATAAGATTATGAGTTCTGAATTTCTTTTATCCATCCTCTCACCCTTCCCTAAGATGGCATGCAATCAGATATAGACTATACATGTACGATCATATTCAACATATTTCCACATTAGTCATGTTGTGAAAGAAGAATCAAAACAAAAGGGGAAAATAAACAAAAACAGAAGAAATGGCATGCTTTAATCCACATTTAGTTCTACTTGTGCAGGATATCTGCTTGTATTTCACTTATCCCTTTCTGTAGAGCAAGTCTTTCACTGAACTTCTGGCTCTTTCTGAACTGGTCTTGGACTTGCTTCTCCTCCACTATTACTTTACCAATCTGTTTTCACAGCTATCTGTACAGGGCCTTGTCTAAGGAAATGGTCCTGTGTGTCACTCTTACATGCATATTATGTCCCTTGTATGACTCCTGAACACTTAACCTCAACTCTTATAAATCAGAAGAGTGAAAATCAGCTAACAGTGCAAAAGGAAAATAAGGTTGGTAGGAGATAAGGTTGGATGCGGAGATAAGAAAAAGAAGCAATTTCATTATATTGTTCTCTAGAAATTGACTGAAATTATTCATTCGTTTTATTGAAGCTGCTGTTAGTATCATTTGGTCTTTGCTTAAGTAGAGTCAAGACACAATAAAAAAGTAAACTGAGACCCAGAACATTCTATTCACTTACCATCAGCAGAGGTACTGCTATCTATTTCTACTTATCCCAGAAGCTTTTCTTATGCCTATCCAATTCCCAGTACCTCTTATTCTTCCCGACTGAATGAAAGAGCAAACTTGTCTGTCCAAAAATTAATCATTTCTCTTACACATCTTCCTTTTTATATTCTCTCTTACACACTCACCTCAATTCCATGGTGAAAATACAATCCCATTCAACATTTTCTGGCTTTCTACTATCTTTTTTGCAATTCCTATTACATAATCAATAGCTTTTTTTTCATTTTAGTTCACTTCCTTTATGTTCTTTCCAGCTTCTGACCTCAAACATATGACTATGCCTGGATGAAACTGGAGCCCTGACCATTCTTTTCAACATCAGCTATCCCCATTCTTCTATCCCTCTATAGACTGCTCATGGAGATTGGAGATACTACATGGAATTGGGATACTATATGTTTCCCATTGACATTTCCAGAACCTTTCTCTTCCTTTATTACTCTGTAATATTTCCTCATTAGAGTTTCACTCTATCAATATTTGTGACTTAATTTAATGCTTGTTATCTATCCAAACACATGTTATTCTCTTACTTTCTCAAGGGAGTCACTATAGATTCTGATCTGGGACCTCTTTTCTTTTTTCTTTATTCTCTTTTTCTTGTCTCATCATCAACTCTCATTAGGTCAGTAAATATCCAGCTTTAGTTTATTTCCTGAAGTGTATTCTCTATTTCCAACTTCTGACTGGACATCTCAAATTGAATGACTTATAGCATTCTCAAACTGTATTTTGTCCAAACGAAATCTCTTTCTGAAAAGCAAATCTACCACATTGCAAACTTTCCTCTTGTCACTAAGGATATTGCGATTCTCCCAGGCTTCTATATTTAGCACTTATCACCTCTAATCTGAATAGTAAAACTGATTTCCCTGTTCAAGACTTCCAGCCCAGAACTCATACTCCAAAAAATTGCCAAAGTAATTTTCCTCCTTTAAATATGACCATACCTCTTGCTAACTAAACAAATAACAGTGCTCTCCTTTGGCCTTTAAGCTCCCTTAAAACTTTACCTAGTCTATATTTCCAGACTAATTGTATAGTACTCTCTCTTCCAATTGCTGCTATTCAGATAAATTGGCTTTCTCACAAATAGCATCATGTCTCCAATCTTTAGATCTTTTGCATCTACTAGATCTCAAAGCTGTTATTTTCATCCCCCACCTCAACTCTACTTCATAAAATGCCTTTGTTCCTTTAAGATACAGATCAAAACCACCTCACTTGAAATTTTCTCTGATCCCTCCAGGAAAGCAAGAGCAATCCTTCCCTAAAATCTTTGTATTTGTTATTCTAGGTTTAATTATATTGATATTCTCTCTCTCTCTCTCTCTCTCTCTCTCTCTCTCTCTCTCTTTCTGTCTGTCTTTCTCTCTCTCTGTCTTTCTCTCTCTCTCTGTTTCTATCTCTGTCTCTCCCTCTCTCTCCCTAAATATCTATCTATCTATCTATCTATCTATCTATCTATCTATCTATCTATTATATATGTGTTATATATATTATGCATATACATATATTCACATATATACTCATATCCCATAATAATGTTAGCTGTTTAAGAACAGAATAAAAACAATATAGAGCCAAGATGGTGGAATAAAGGGAGGGACTTGATTGACTTCTGCCTCAAACCCCTCCAAATACATTTAAAAATCACTGTAAACAAATTCTAGAGCAGCAGAAGCCCAAATAAGGCAGAGTAAAAACAATTTCTAGCCCAGGACAACTTGGAAGGGTAGTGGAAAAGGTCTGTTGCACCCGGGTGAGAGAAGAATATAGTCCAGCACAAGCTTCACAAGCAGACCAGGCCCCCGAAACCATGAGTAGGCCCTGAGAATGACCGAATGGTCAGTAGAAGTAGACACCACAATGACTGCTTCCAAAGCTCTCAGTCCACAGACAGCAAGGGGGTTGAACAAATGACCATAAGGAGATTACAGTAATCATTTTGCTAGCACTAACAAGATTCTGTTGCTTTGCCCATACTTGTATCCTGGTCCTGGGTAGCATAGCAGAGATCACAGCTACATCAGAGGGGGACACTTCCTCTTATTTTCAGGGCAGAAAAGAGTGTTGTGGTCTTTTACAGACAAGAGCACAGGCCAGGAGAGTAGTAAATGCCTCTCCTTAAATCATACCACCTTGCAAAAACTGATAACTTATAGATTCCTAAAAATATTTCTGAAAACAGGTTCACAAACCCCCTGAAACTTCACATGTTGGGTCCTCCTCCCTGAAAGTACTTTAACAAACAGTTAAACATCAGCTAATAGACTGGGAAAATGAACAAACAACAGGAAAACAAAAACTCTGAGGGAAAGTTACTATGGTGACAAAGAAGATTGGGACACTCACTCAGAGGGCAATAAATCCAAAGCTAATAAATACAAAGCCTCCAAGAAAAAATTGAATTGGTTTCAGGTCATGGAAGTTCTCCTAAAGGATTTTGAAAATCAAGTAAGAGAGGCCCATATGATGCCTCAAGGGTGGTGTGCTGAGAGGCCCAGATGACGAGGTGCTTGGAGGCCTGGATGACATGGTGCTCAGAGGACGAGATGAAGTCTGGTCAACCTGGCAGCAAGTTGATCCACCAACCACAAGGGCTATTTCCAGGCCTATCACCTCAGGACAGGGATCAAAGAAGCTGGATTAGAGACAAAGGCAGGGCCGGTGGCAGGGGCAGCAGCTACTCCAGGGACTACCAATCCACAGCTTGGAAATTTAAAGGAAAGTCCCTATCTAACCTTCCAGGGATGAGGATGGCAGAGCCAACCTGTGCAGCTCCAATCCCTGCCTCCGACCCTGAAAACACAGTAAATATTACCCCAGAGGGGAAAAAAGAAATATTAAACAGTAAAAATTTAAGAGCCCTAGAGGAAGGGTATGGCTAAGGTCCTGCCTCAAAATGGGTAAAAAGCAGGGTACAAAGACAAATGCTCTGGATTCCTATGACTGTGAGAGGGAGGAATCAAATTCAGAAGGAGGCAGTATGGAATCCACACCCACAGCTGAAGCCTTAAGAGGTATTAAGAACTTCTCTCAAGCACAGAAAGCATTCTTAGATAAGCTCAAAAAGAACTTTGAAATCCAAATTAGAGAGGTAGAAGATAAAATCAACACTTCTTTTTAAATCAAAATTGCAAAATTAGGAAAACATTACCATGAAGAAAACAGCTCTATAAAAATGTATTAACTAAAAATGAATCCTGAACATATGGAAAAGGAGTTTCAAAAACTTTGGATAACAATTCACTAAAAATTAGAATCAACCAAATTGCAACTAATGACTCTATGAGGAACCAAGAATCTGTCAAACAAAACATCAAGACTGAAAAAATTAGGAAAAAAAAAAGAGGTAAAATATCTCAATGGAAAAATAACTGACCTGGAAAAAAAAAAAAAGATTGATGAGAGATAATCTGAGAATTAATGGTCTACCAGAAAAGTATTATGAAAAAATGAGTCTGGACAATATCTTCCAAGAGCTTATCAAGGAAAACTGCCCTGAGTTCCTAGAACCAGAGGATGAAATAGAAATTGAGAGAATCCACCAGACATCTCCTGAAAGGGATCCCAAATTGAAAAGTCCATGAAATGTCATTGCCAAATTCCAGAACTATCAGGTAAAGGAGAAAATACTACAAGTGGCCAGAAAGAAACAATTCAAATATTGTAGAATCACAGTGAACTTCTACATTGAAATCTCAGAGGAACTGGAATACGATCTTTTGCAAGGCAGAAGAGCTCAGGTTACAACCACCTATACAGAGAAACTGAGCCTAATCTACCAGGCAAGGAGATAGTCAGTCAATGGTATAACAGAATTCCAGAACTTCCTGATGAAAAAGCCAGAGCTCAATGCAAAATTCAGCCTCCATTTACAAGATTCAAGAGAGACATAGAAAGGTAAATAGGGAAAACACACACACATACACACAACTTGTAATTTAATAAGAGCAAACTGTTTATATCCCTATATGGGAAGCTGCTACCCATTAATATCATGAATTCTATACCTAACATGACATCTAAAAAGAATATAGATAAACAGAGAGTGTGGGGATAAATTACACAAAATGATGTTAAAAAAAAGAAAAGAATGAAGCAGAAAAGGGTAAATGATGCCACACAAAGAGACATAAAAATATTATAGTAGAGGGAAAGAAGGGAGGCAGGTGAGCATTATATGAGATTTTCTCTCATTGGCTTTGCTGCAAGGAGGGAATATAGCAATCTAATAAGTATAGGACCCTATTTGAGACGAGACATAAAACTTATCATAGTAGAGGGAAACAGGGGAGGGAGAGGAGAATTGCATGAGATCTATTCTCATTAATATTGGTTCGAGGAAGAAATAACAGACTATTTTAAGTATAAAAATCTACTATATCCTACAGGCAGTAGGAGGGGGGAAAGTACAAAAAAGGGTGGGGTTAGACAGGAGGGAAGAAGTAGTAAGGGGGAAGGGTAGGGAAAGGGAGGAGGGCTGACAAGAAAAGAATACTGAGGGAGGCAGAGGCCAAAAGGAAAACTCTTAAGGAGGGAAAGGGAGAAGAGGGGGAAATAAAAGCATAAACAGAGGGGGGAATAGGATGGGGGGAAAGATACAGAGAGTAAGGATGACTGTGAATGGAATGAGCTACCCATAAAATAGAGGCAGATAGCAGAATGGATTAAAAACCATAATCCTACAATATGCTGTGTACAAGGAACACATCTGAAACAGGGGGATATACACAGGGTAAAGTAAAAGGCTGGAGCAAAATATATCATGCCTGAGCCAAAGAAAAATAAGCAGGGTTAGCAATACTTATCTCAGACAAAGCAAAAACAAAAATAGATCTAACTGAAAGAGATAATGGAGGCAACTATATCCTGCTAAAAGGCACCATTAAAAATGATATAATATCATTGCTAAACATCTATGCACCAAGTGGCACAGCATCCAGATTCCTAAAGGAGAAATTAAGGTTGTTAGAGGAAGAAATAGATAGCAAAACTATATTAGTGGGGGACTTCAATCTCTCCTTCTCTGAGCTTAATAAATCTAACCTCAAAGTAAACAACAAAGAAGTTAAGGAGGTAAATGGAAACTTTGAGAAGATATATATGGTACATCTCTGGAGAAAACTGAATGGTGATAAAAAGGAATATATCTTCTTCTCAGTGGAACATGGCACATATAAAAAAATTGACCATTGATTAGTACATAAAAACTTCACAATTCAGTGCAGAAAGGCAGAATATTAAATACATCCTTCTCACATCATAATGCAATAGAAATTATATGTAATAAAGGGCCATTGAAGGATAGACTAAAAACTGATTGGAAACTAAATAACTTAAGCCTAAAAAAATGAGTGGGTCAAAGAAGAAATAGCAGAAACAATCAGTAACTTCATTAAAGAGAATGACAGTTATGAGACAGCATACCACAACTTTTGGGATACAGCAAAAGTAGTTATTAGGGAGAGTTTTATATGTTCGAATGCATACATTAATAAAATAGAGAAAATGGAAGTCAATAAATTGGGCTTGAAACTGAAAAAGCTAGAAAAAGAACAAATTGAAAATGCTCAATTAAATACTAAATTAGATATAATGGAAATCAAAGGAGAGATTAATAAAACCAAATTTAGGAAAACTATTAGATGAATAAATAAAACTAAGAACTGGTATTATGGAAAAACAATAAAATTCATAGACCTTTAGTCAAAATGATAAAAAAGAAATAAGGAATTATGAGTAGCAAAAATGAAAAGGGTGAATCTACCTCCAGTGAAGAAGAAATTGGAATGATAATTAGGAATTATTTTATCCAATTGTATGCACATAAATTTGACAACCTTAGTGAAATGGATGAATATTTATAAAATGCAAGTTGCCCAGACTAGCTGAAGAGGAAGTAAACTCACATCTCAGAAAAAAGAAATTGAACAAGCCATAAATGAACTCCCTAGGAAAAAAATCTCCAGGGCCAGATGACTTTACTAGTGAATTTTACCAAACATTTAAAGGACAATTGACTCCAATACTTTATAAACTATTAGGGAAAATTGGAGAAGAAGGAATCCTACTAAATTATTTTTGACACAAATATGGTATTGATACCTAAATAAAGTAGAGATGAAAGAGAGAAAGAAAATTAAAGATGAATTTCCCTTATGAAAATAGACTCAAAAATTATAAATAAAATGTTAGCAAAAAGACTACAGCAAATCATCACAAGAATAATATACTTTGATTAGGTAGGATTTATTCCAGGAATGCAAGGGTGGTTCAATATCAGGAAAACTATCAATATAGTTGATTACATCAACGACAAAACAAGCAGAAACCATATGATTTTCTCAATAGATGTAGAAAAGGCTTTTGACAAAATGTAACACCCATTCCTATTGAAAACACTAGAAAGTTTAGGAATAAATGGAGTCTTCCTTAAAATAATTAATAGCATCTATCTAAAACCATCAGCAAATATATGTAATGAGGATAATCTAGAAGCATTTCCAATAGGATCAGGGGTGAAACAAGGCTGTCCACTATCACCTCTCTTATTCAGTATCCTACTAGAAATGTTAGCAGTAGCAATAAGAAAAGAAAAAGATATTGAAGGTATAAAATTAGGCTAAGAAGAGACTAAGCTATCACTCTTTGCAGATGATATGATGATATATTTAGAGAATCCTAGAGAACCAAATTAAAAAAAAAACAACTTGAAATAATAAAAAAAAAAATTGGCAAAGTTGCAGGACATAAAATAAACCTACACAAATCTTCAGCATTCCTATGGGTCTCTAATGCAATCCAACAGCAAGAGATAGAAAGAGAATTTTTATTTAAAGTTTCTGTAGACATTATAAAATATTTGGGAATCTACCTGCCAAAACAAACCCAGGACTTATGTGAACATAACCACAAAACACTTTTCACACAAATGAAGTCAGATCTAACTAATTGGAAAAACATCCATTGCTCATTGCTGGGTCAATCTAATATTAAGAAAAAAAAGACAATTTTACTTAAATTAAATTATATATTTAGTGCCATACCAATCAATATACCAAAAAATTACTTTGTAGAGCTAGAAAAAATAGTAACAAAATTCATCTGGAAGAAAAAAAAAAGATCCAGGATATAAAGGGAATTGAAGAAAAGAAATGCTAAGGAAGGTGGTCTAGCCATACCAGATTTTATTCTATATTTTAAAGCAGCCGTCTTCAAAAGTTATTGTTACTGGCTGAGAAATAGAGTAGTGGATCAACGTAATAGATTGGGTGCACGCAAATCAGCAGCCAATGACTATAGTAATCCACTGTTTGTTAAACCCAAAGACCCCAGTTGTTGGGATGATAATTCACTATTTCACAAAACCTTCTGGGAAAATTGTAACATAGTATGGCAGAAATTGGTATAGACCAATATCTAACACCAATATAAAGTTGAAATGGGAGCATGATCTAGGTATAAAGGCTAATAATGTAAGCAATCTTGGAGAGCAAGGGATAGTTTACCTGTCAGATCTATGGAGAAAGGAAGACTTCATCATGAAACAAGAGTTAGAGAGCATTAAAAAATTAAAATTAGATAATTTTGATTATATTAGATAGAAAAGCTTCTGTTCAAATAAACCCAATGTTACCAAGATTAAAAGGGAAGTTGAAAATTGGGCAAGAATGTTTACAACCATTGTCTCTGATAGAGCCCTCATTTCTAAAATATACAAAGAATTGAGTCAAATCTATAAGAATAAAAGCCAGTCCCCAATCGACAAATGGTCAAAGAATATGAACAGGCAGTTTTCATAGGATGAAATTAAACATATATATAAGTATGTGAAAAAAATGTTCTAAATCACTAGTGATTACATTAATTCAAATCAAAACAACTCTGAGGTGCCACGTCTCACTGGCCGGATTGGCCAAGATGACAAAATCAGAAAATGATAAATGCTGGATAGCATGTGAATAAATTGGAACACTAATGCATTGTTGGTGGAGCTGTGAACTGTTCCAGCCATCCTGAATAGCAATCTGGAAGTATGCCCAAAGGGCTATAAGTAACTGCATACCCTTTGACCCATCAATACCTTTTCTAGGATTATATCCTAAAGAGATCAGAGAAGTGAGAAAAGGACCAGTATGTTCAAAAATATTTATAGCGGCTCTTTTTGTGGTGGCAAATGTATTGGAAAACAAGAGGATGTCCAACAGTTGGGGAATGACTGAAGAATTTGTGGTATATGAATGTAATGGAATACTGCTGTGCTATAAGAAATAAGGAACAGATGGACTTCATAATAACCTGAAGAGAGTTATATAAACTGATATTGAGTGAGAATAGCAAAACCAAGAGAAATTTGTACACATTCACAGACACAATGTATGTGTGACAACTAACTTCAGTATACTGGGCTCCTCTCAGCAATGTAAGATTATAAGACAACTCCAAAAGACTCATGATTGAAAGAAATATCCACATCCAGAAAAAAAAAGGTGTGGAGTCTGAAAGCAGATTGAAACAAACTTCTTATTGTGCTTCTTTTTCTTGTTTTGTCTTGTTTTCTATTTCCTACTGATCATTCCATCAGTTATAATCCTTCTTTACAAACTGCCTAATGTGTGAAGATATTTGTAGACTCTGTATTCAAGTGCATGGTGCCATGATGGGCGGGGGGAGGATAGAGAAAAGGAGAAAATCTTAAACTCAAGGGAATGTGGAACTGAACATTGTAAACTAAAAGTAAATAAGCCAACTTAATTTAAAAAGAAAAAGAAAATCAAATAAGAGAGGTAAAGGTAAAATTGAGAAGAGAAAGGAGAGTGATGTAAGAAAATAATGAAAAATGAGTCAAGCTTGGTAAAAAACACACAGACACCCCACACACATGCACATACACTGAAGAAAATAACACCTGAAAAAAAGAGTGGGCCAAATGGTAAAAGAGATCCAAAAAGCCCACTGAGGAAAAAAATGCCTTAAAAAGTAGAATTTGTCAAATGTAAAAGGAGGTCATAAACTCACTGAAGAAAATTTTTGTTTGAAAATTCGAAAAAAAAAACCAAATGAAATGTAAGGAATTTATGAGATATCAAGAAATAATTAAAACAAAAACAAAATAAATGGAAAAAATACAAGAGAATGTGAAATAACTCATTGGAAAAACAACTGAACTGGAAAAGATATCCAGAAGAGATTATTTTAAAAATATTGGACTTTCTTAAAGCAATGAAGAAAAAGGGCTTAGATATCATCTTTCAATAAAGTATCAAAGAAAACTCCCTAGAATTCTAGAACAGAAGGTAAAATAGAAATTGCAAGGATCCACCAATCAACTCCTAAAAAAGATCCTGAAAGGAAAAGTTCCAGCATCGTCAAATTCCAGTATTTCCATGCCAAGGAGAAAATATTGCAAGCATCCAGAAAGAAACTATTCAACTATTATGGAGTCATAATCAACATAACCCAAGATTTAGCAATTTTTGTATTAAAAGATCTGAGGGCTTAGAATATTATATTTCAGAGGGCAATGGAGTTTGGACTACATGCAAGAATCACCTATGCAGCAAAACCAACTATAATTTTTCATGAGGAAAAATGAGTATTCACTGAGATAGAGGACTTTCATACATTCTTCATTAAAAGATCAGAACTTAATAGAAAATTTGACTTTCAAATTCATGACTAAAGAGAAGCATGAAAAGGTAATCAGGAAATAGAAATCATAAAGTACTTACTAAGGTTACACTGTTTATACATTCCTAAATGGGAAGATTAAATTTGTAACTCATAAGCCCGTTCTCATTTTTATTGTAGTTAGAAGGAGCATATATAGACAGAGGGCACAAGTGTGAGTTGAATATCAAGAGATGATACCTATAAAACTAAGGGGCAAGAGAGGACTATATAGAGAGAAAGAGCAAGGAAGAGTTAGAATGGGCTTGATTATCTCATGTAAAAGAGGGAACAAAAGCTTTTGCAATGGAAGGGAAAAGGGGGAAGGTGAGGGGAAGGGAGTGAACTTTATTCTGATCTGAATCATCTCAAAGAGGGAATAACACACACACTCTGTCAGGTATAAGGGGTGGAGTGATGGTGGATGGATGGCAGATTAGGGAAGGGGGTAGTCAGAAGCCAAAACTTGAGTAGGGGAAGGTTAAAAGGAAAGAGAGAATCAAATAAAAGGGCAGAATAGGATGGAGTGAAATACAGTTAGCAATATTAACTGTAATAAAAACGAAGCAATTTTCTCTGGTAAAGACCTCATTTCTCAAATATTTATTGAACTGAGCCAAATTTATAAAAATAAGAGGCATTCCCAAATTGATAAATGATCAAAAGATGTCATCAGTTTTCAGATGAATTAATCAAACCTATCCATAGCCATATTAAAAAATACTCTAACTGACTATTGATTTTAGAAATGGAGCTTCCTTCTGATGTAGTATCTCATACCTATCTATCATACTGGATAATAGGACAGAAAAGGTCAATGAGAAATTTGGGGGAATGTGTGAAAAATGAGACTTCAATGCAGTGTTGTTGGACTTGTGAACTGATTTGACAGTTTTGTAGAAAAATTTGGAACTATGCCCAAAGGGCTATAAAACCAATGCATACCTTTTTTCCTGGCAATATCACTACTAGGTTTGCATTCTAGAAAAAAAGATTAAAATAAAGAAAAAAGATGTATATGTACAAAAATATTTATAGAAGCTCTTTTGGGGGGATAAAGAACCTGAAGTTGAAGGTTTACCAATCAATTGGGCAATAGCTGAACAAGTTGTATTATGTGATTATGATGGAATACCATTGCACTATAAGAAATGATGAGCAAAATACTCTCAGAAAAACCTGTAAAGACTTGCATGAGCTGTTGCAAAATTAAATGTACTATGTACAAAGTAACAACAATATTATAAGATGATCAGCCACAAATATCTTAGCTATTCTCAGCAATATACTGATCCAAAACAACTCTGAAGGATTTAGGATGAAAAATGTTATTCATTCCCTGAGAAAGAACTGCTGGTATCTGAATACAGATTGAAGCATACTTTTTTTACCTTATTTTTTTTCAGTTTTTTCTGTTTTCTTTCACAACATGACAATTATGAATATGTTTTTTATGACTACACATGTCTAACATATATGGAATTGCATGCCTTCTCAAAGAGGTGAGGGGGTGGGTATGAAGGAAAGGAGAGAATTTGGAATTCAAAGTTTAAAAATGGCATACATATTTACAGGTAATAAGTGTAAAATAAAATACTAAATAAAAGATTAAACTTTCTTTAAACAAAAAGATAAAAACCTCCAAAATGGAAAGGGAAACAAATCAAGAACAACAATCCCTTCACCCCACCACCACCAACACCAACCTTTTATGCTCTATAATCCTTTCCGGATCTTAAGTTGGGGAGGAAAGTAGTTCTTCTATTGTCTCTACTTCTTCACTTCGCAGAAACTAACTCCTTAAAGACTGACTTCTGGAATAATTATTCACTGAAACTTGTTCTCTAAAGTTCACAATGATCTCTTAACTGTAACATCAAATTGCATTTTCTTAAGTCTCTTCTTTGATAACTTTTGTTCTACATTTCATACTTGATCACACCTGTCCCCTGGATAATTTCTTGTCTGAGTATTTATTGCTTTGCATCTGCTTGGATTTTCTATGTGTCTCACCACTTCTCAGTCATCTTTTCTGGAAGTAATGAATGGAGAGTATAAAATGGATTAAGACAATTTTCTAAAAGTCATTGGAATACTCTCCTTAGTTGGATTTGTCAAGAAGTCATATAAAATAGTGAATAGAGAGCTAGTCTGGAATCTGAAAGACCTGTGTTCAAGTTTTGCCCCTGATATTTGTGTTCCCATGGAAATGTAACTCAATTTCTCCCTCAGGCAATTTTAAAAGAACATAATTTGCAGGAGGCTTGCCAACATAAAACATTCCCCAATAAAAATAAAATCAAAAGTACAGATTTCAACTCCTAAAATTGTTGCTTTCTGATTTCTTCATTCTTGGGGAAGACTGAAAATAATGAAAACATGCATGAATTTGTTGTCAGGTTGAAAAAAATAAGATGGCAGCATCTGCAACAAAGATTTCTTGAACTACTTTTCTTTTTTGAAAAGTGCAAAACAAAGAAAGTATGAGTTTAACTATTTTCATAGTTCAATTGAATAAAAAATATTCACATATTACATATGAATAATTAGGTTTAAAAAGTAGAGATCATCACAGACACATCATATGTGTGATGACCAACCTTGATAAACTGTACTCTTCTCAGCAATGCACAGCTATAAGACAACTCTACAAGTCTCAGGATGGAAGGAGATACCTACATTCAGAGAAAAATCTAGAAACAACAGAGTTTAAATGGAGACTATAGCAACCAACATGCTATTGCTCCTTTCCATGTTTTGTTTTGTTTCCTTTTTCCCATTGTTCACTCCATTGTTTACAACCTTTCCATACAACCAGATTAATGTTCAACGTGAAAGTATTTGCAGATTCTATGCTTGACTGCATGCCACCATGGGGGGGGGATAGAGGGAGGAGAGAAAACTTCAAACTCAAGGGACTCTGGAAATGAATCTTGTAAACTAAAAGTAAATAAGCAAATCAATAAAAAAAGAGGTAAAAGACAAAAAACAGGTAGAGATTATAAAGATGAATAAGACATACCTGCAATAAAAATGTTCATCTCCTATGAAGCTTATTCCAATGTTTCCTCAAGTAATGAGGTGGCAAATAATCTGTCTTAGCAGGAAAATTCCCAAATATTTTATACTGCCTGAAGTTGTTTTAAAGGGAATCTATCTTTCTATTTCTTGCTGATTGACTTTGTTGGTAATATGTAAAAAATGCTGAGGATTAATGGGAGTAGATTCTATATTCTGCAACCTTGCAGAAGTTGTTGATTATGTAAACGTGTTATTTATTTCTCTTAGGATTCTCCAAGTATGTAATCATATCATCTGCAAAGTGATAGTTTTCTTTCTGCAGTGTCTATTCTAATTTCTTCAATTTCTTTTTCTTCTCTTATTGAAATAGCTAGAAATAGCTAAAAAAGTATTGAACAATAGTAGCGGTAATGGACATCTTTGATTCAATCCTAATTTTAATGCAAAGGTTTCTAGCTAATCTCCATTACAGAAAATACTTGCTTATGGTTTTAGAAATATACTACTTATTATTTTAAGAAAAGTTCTGTTCATATGCTTTCTAGTGCTTTTAATATGAAAGTTCTATGCATTTTATTAAGTTTTTTCCTGATAATGATTTGATTTTTTTTAATTGATATGATCAATTAGGATGATATTTTTTTTCTGATATTGAAATAACCTTGAAATTCTGGTAAAAATTCTACTTGGTATTAGTGTTTTGTTTTTGTCATATATTTCTGTAATCTCTTTGATAGTTTTAAAAACATTTTGTATCAATATTCATTACAGAACTTCTCTATAATGTTCTTTGCTTTTGTGTTTCATTTTTTAAGGTATCATGACCATATTTGTTTCATAGAAAGACTTTCATTGAAATCTTTTTTTTGTCTATTTTCCCAAGTAGTTTATGTAGCATAAGAATTAATTGCTCTTTAAATGATCAGTAGATTAAACTTGTGAATCCATCTGGTGCTGGAGATTTTTTTTTTTAATGGAGATCAGTGAAGGCTTATTCAACATCTTTTTCTAAGATAAAGTTATTTATTCTATTTCCTTTTCTGTTAATCTAGGCAAATTATAATTTTTATAAATAATCAATCATTTCACGTAGGCTGTTAGATTTATTTGCATATAGCTGTGCAAAGTATCCCTAATAATTGCATTAATTTCCTCTTGATGGGTGGTGAATAAACACTTTTCATTTTGGATATTGGTAATTTGGTTTTCTTTTTAAAATCAAATTAATCAATGTTTTTATTTTTTTTTCATAAAACCAGCTCCTAGTTTTATTTACTAAGTGATTTTGTCCTTCCAATTATATCTATTTTCAGGATTTTCTATACAGTGTTCATTCCCAATTATTAATTTCATCTTTTTTCTGGGCTTAAAAATATCACATCTGATTTATCTATCTGTTCTTTTTTAAATTTTAATAATGTAAGAATTTAGACCATCAACACTTACACAAAGTTAACTACTGAAACAAGAAGGTACTAAAATGACTAAAGAAAGGAGAGAGAAACTAACCATAGATAGCTACTATGTTGATAGAGAAGATCTGTTTTCAAATTCAGAAGAAGACTGTGAAGTTCAAACAGTTACTTCTACAGCAAAGAACAAAGCAAACATCCTAATTATCTTAAAAAGAGTTCTTGAAAGTGTTTTAAAAAGATTTTAAACTCAAATAAGTGAGTTTGAGAAATAATTAGGAAAAATAACAGTAATGAAAGAAAATTATGAGAAGAAAGTCACCCAATTGGCAAACAAGATCCAAAAACTTATACAGGACAGTAACACCTTAAAAATTAGAATGGAAGTGGATGGTCATTGTTCGTTGGCACAGTGAAAAGACTACTGGCCCTGGAGTCAGGAGGACCTGAGTTCAAACATGGCCTCAGACACTTAACACTTACTAACCATATGACATTGGGCAAGTCATTTAACCCCAATTTCCCTTCTTTTCCCTCCAAAAAGCAAATAAAAAATAGAATTGGACAAGATAAAGCTAAAGGCTTCATAAAGCATCAAGAAATAATGTGACAAAAATCAAAAGAATGAAAAAAAATAGAAGAAAAGTTGAAATTTCTCATTAGAAAATCAATTGACCTATAAAGCAGATAAAGTGGAGGCAGCGTAAGAATTGTTGCACTACTTAAATGTTATGAAAAAACTGATCTACACATTCTTATTCAAGGAGTTACTAAAGATGATAGTCTTAGATTTTAGAACTAGAGGGTAAAGTAAAATTTTAAAAAGTCCACTTATCAAGACCTGAAAGAGAGTCCAACTTAAAGATTCACAGGAACATTACAACTAAATTTCAAAGTTTTCAGGTCAATGCAGAAATACTACAATGAATTAGAAAGAAACAATTTAAGTCCTGTGGAGGTAGAGTCAGGATAACACAAGATTCAGCATATTCTACATCAAAAGAATGAAGTGAGTGGAGCATGATACTCTAAAGAGCAAAGGAACAAGGTTTGCAACCAAGAATAACTGACCTATCAATGCTGAGTGTAATTCTTAGTAGAAAAAAAAAGATATATAATGAATTAATAAATGTTTAGTTACTTGAGAGAAAAAGACTAGATCTCAATGAAAAATTTGACATATAACAATCAGAATAAACATAAGAAGGTAAACTTTATAAAAATGACTCTAAGGGATTAAATAAGGCTGAAGAAATTACTTCTTATATTGGAAAATGTTATCTTGATTCTTAAGAATGTTATCATTTATTGGATTTTTTGAAAGATCACACATAGAAGGCTTCAATTTGAATTGAATATGATGGCATGATCCTAAAAACATAAAATTGGGTATGGAGAGGTAAAATAGAGAAATTTTCTCATATAAAGGAGATATGACTGGAAAAACTGTTACAGTGGAGGCAGGAGGGACTGAAGAACCAGTAGTACTACAATCATATTCTCATCAGAACCAGTTTAGAAAGGAATAATATTTATATATAGAAGGGTGAAAGGCCTCTTTAATTTACAGAGAAATAGGAAAATAGGGTAATAAGGTAAAGGAGAGAATTTATAGGGTGTGTAAAT
The DNA here is from genome assembly GCA_028646515.1 of Pseudochirops corinnae. Taxonomy (NCBI): domain Eukaryota; kingdom Metazoa; phylum Chordata; class Mammalia; order Diprotodontia; family Pseudocheiridae; genus Pseudochirops; species Pseudochirops corinnae. The sequence goes on along the minus strand of CM053591.1, from coordinate 18,370,688 downwards.
CAAGATGTAAGAGGATGGGGGAGAAGATTTGTAAAAGATTCTTAAAGGGTGAGGTAATTAAAGAATAGGAGACTAAGGGGAGTAGATAAGGGAGAGAATCTTTAAAAGGGTGAGAATAAGGAAGGTAGTGTTAAAAGTAAATCAGACATCCAAAGAAAGATAGGGTAAAAGGAGAAGGAGAAAAGGTTAAACAATGAGAAATAAAAATAGATGAGAAGGAAATATACAAGTAGTCTTTATAACTTTGAATGTGAATGGTATGAATTCACACATAAAATGAAAACAGACAGTACAATGGAAGTAAAAGTAAAAATTCTGGTTATAGAAACTCGAGTTTTAGGAGTTGTGGGGAATCATATCTTTCATCTTTAGTTATCCCCAGAATATATTTCTATCCTCATTATATGTTACTCTTTTTCCTCACTCTCTATTGTCTAAGTAAATCATTTTTTTTTCACAAGTGACATTGCCTTTCACATCTCCACGCCTTTGAAAGGATCATCCCCCATGACTGAAATGCACTTTCTTCACACCTCTGTTTCTGAATAATACTTCCTTAAAACCAAGATCAACAAAAAATGTCTACAGTTTTTTACCAGTTCCCCAAATCCTAGTGAGTCTCTTAATTAATTAACTTGCATTTTATTATTATATGCAATTTTACCCACTTATTCTTTATATTCTTTTGTGTTTATATGTTATCTGTTGTAATAGAATGTAATGATCTTTAAAGTGCATTTTTTTTTACATTTTATCTGTTTCCAGTGACGAACAGAGATGTTATTTATTACTGATTATTGTGTTCCATTAGAGACATTAATTCCAGTCTCTTTACACAACAATATTCATTAATTTGAGAAATATGAAATGCTTACAGTGCAAAAGGTCCATTCAGTTTTATCAGAGAAACAAATATCAAAGGATGATAAAACACAGTCATAGATAAGCATAATACATATTATTGTGGTGATAGAAGAATCACAAAACATATTGGTAAGTGAGGGCTGAGGAGAAGGGGGAAAGTGATTACTATCGATGTTATCGGGGAAGGTTTTGGGCAGAAAATAGTATTTGAAATGTGTTTTTCAAATTAGATTTGAATTCAACCTCAGAAGGACCCAGAGTACAATCATATTACAGGGAACAGTTTACATGAAAGACTGGAGCTATGATAACACAGAAAATGTTCAAAATATTAAGATTTATCTATTTGGTTTTAGAATAGCATGTATATAAGGGAATACTATATGATAAAGATACTTATTCCAGATTTTGCGAGACTTTGACCAGCATGCAAAGGTGTCTGAATTCTAGTTATTAGATCATAGGAAATCTCTAAAGACGCCTGGGTAAAGAAACAACACTATACAGAAGAAACTCATTTGACAGTAGAATGAAGGGTGGATTGAAGAGGAGAGAAAATATGGGAATATATCTATATCTATATACATATATGTATGCATTTATATACATATACATATATGTATTTATAAATATATATACATATATATTTATACATAATTCTATTTTTCTTAGACAATTTTCAGTCAATATGTATTAATCACCCACTATGTGTCAAACATTATACTGATACACAAAGAGGGAAAAGATGGTTCTTCTCCTAAAGTAGCTTACAATTTACTGAGAGAGATAACATGCAAACATATATACAGACACACTCCCACACAAACACCAAGGAGAATATATCTATATCTGAATGATAAATAAAAAAATAATAATTAACAGAGGGAAGGCACTGGAATTAAGAGAGATTAAGGAGAATACCCAGCAAAAGAAGGCACTTTAGTTGAGACTTAAGAAGCCAGGAAGTTCAGTACTCAGAGCAGCAGAGGGAGAATATTTCAGGCATCAGCGATAGAGAAAATGTCCAGAACTGGGAGATGGAGTGTCTTGTTTATGGAACAGTCATGAGGCTGGAGTCACTGGATCAAAAAACAGATGTTGTGGAGTAAGGCTTAAGAAGACTGGAAATGGGGGGCGGAGCTAAGATGGCGGAGAGTAAGCAGTGACTTGTCCAAGCTCCGCAAGAATTTTGTCCTTGGGAACTAAAAAGTAAATTTGAGTGGATTTAAGAGTGACAGAACCCATTGTGAGACAGAGAGTGACAGATTCCCAGCCCAGAGAAGTGCCTAATCAGGTAGGGGCAGGGAGAACGGAGCACACAGGAGTGGCACCACTGTGGACGTGAGAGCAGAGTGCGGCACACTGGGAAGCCCCACCCAGCAGACTCACCCAGCTGGAGGCTTCTGCAGCCCTCTCAGAGCCAAGGCGAGGACACCATGGAACTGGGTAGGAGGGAACGCAGGGCGCATAGCAGGATCAGCGGTTTTTCCTAGGGCTAGCAACCCGCAGCCTGGATTCTTGAAGCTACATGCCCAGACTTGCAAAAGTTGGGATGGAGGAATGAAATCTAGGGGCTCTCATCCCCCTCCCTGACACACAAAAAAATCAAGAGGTAAAAGCCCCGCCTAGATTACATTCTTCCATTAGTGTAAACAGCCCCAGGCTTGGAAATCACTGAGAAAGGGGAAAGGGAGATTGTACTGTACAGAGCCTAAACCCAGGTGGGTGTAGCCAGCAAGAGCTAACAACAAAAGCCCAGGTGTGCTTTAGAACCACCTGGCCAATCAGCAAACCACAGCTCCACCCTTCTACTGCAGTGAGCCTGCCTGAGAAGCAACCCAGAGAAAGAGGTGGAAACCTGAAACAGACTACCCCCGGCCTCAGGTAACTCAGGGGAAACACCGAGATTCCTGGCCCTGGCCTCAGTCCACATACTCAGAGGCCACAGCTCACTAAGTCAACAAACAAACTCCTACTTCCCAGCCTGAGAAAGTCACCCTGGAAGCAGATATCCACTCTAAAAATACAGGATATAGGCAAACACAATGGGGAAGAAGGAAACTACAAAGACTAGAACCATCAAATCATTCTATAGTGAGCAAGAACCACGAAACTCAGAAGGAAACACAGACTCTACACACACACACTGGAGAACACAGAAGAAAATGTGAACTGGTCTCCAGCCCAAAAAGCATTCTTGGAGAATTTCTTGGAGAATCTCAAGAGGGATTTTAAAAATGAAATTAGAGAGGCAGAAGAGAAATTTAAATCTACGGTGACCAAAATGGAAAAAAATTTCACAGAAGAAAACAAAGCTTTAAAAAATAAAATTGAAGAAATAGGACAAGAGATCCAAAATCTAACCAGAGAAAATACCTCCATAAAAATGGAGCACCAAAAACTAATTGAGGAAAATAATTCACTAAAAATTAGAATCAGTCAAATTGAAGCCAAGGACTCTGTGATGCAACAAGAGTCAGTCAAACAAAACACAAAGATTGAACAATTAGAAGAAAGTGCAAAATATCTCTCTGGAAAAGCAATTGAGCTGGAAAGTAGATCCAAGAGAGATAATCTAAGAATTATCGGCCTACCAGAAAGCCATGATGAACAAAGTAGCCTGGACAACATCCTTCAAGAGATTGTCAAAGAAAACTGTCCTGAGGTCTTAGAATCAGAAGGGGAAATAGTTATAGAAAGAATTCACAGATCTCCTCCTGAGAGATACCCCAAATTGAAAACTGCAAAAAATATAGTAGCCAAATTCCAGAGTTATAAGATCAAAGAGAAAGTATTGAATGCAGCTAAGAAGAAACAATTGAAATATTGTGGAAATACAGTCAGGATTACACAGGATTTAGCAGCGGCTACATTAAAAGATCGGAGGAATTGGAATGCCATATTTCGTAAAGCAAAAGAACTAGAACTGCAACCAAGGATCAACTACCCGGCAAGACTGAGCATATTCTTTCAGGCAAGGAGATGGTCATTTAATGAAATAAAGGACTTCCAGATTTTCCTGATGAAAAAGACAGAGCTCAATGGAAAATTCGATCTCCACTTACAAGACCCAAGAAAGACATAAAAAGGAAAACAAGGAAAACATATACCCATAAAGACACATACACACACTGATACCCACACGTGGCTATTACTTGAGACTCAATAAGAACAAACTGCGTACATTCCTTTGTGAGAAGCAGATACCTGTCAATGCTGAAATTTGTATAGGTATTGTGACATTTAAAAGGGATATACATAGAAAGAGGATGTGGATATAAGTGAACTAATTTGAAGATTTAAAAAAAAAACCTATTAAGGGAAAGAAAGGGATTGTAATGGGAGAAAAGAAAATGTAGAGGCAGAATATGGGAAATTATGCCACAAGAAGAGGCATAAAAACATAAGAAAACGGTGGGGTGGGAAGGAAGGAGATGAGCATCATATGATCATTACTTTCATTGGTTCTGATTAAAAGAGGGTTCAATACAAATGGCTAAGTTTAGAATCTAACAAAAAAAGACACAAAAACTCATAACAATAGAGGGAAAAGAGGGAGGGAGAGAAGCACTCTGTGAAATTTACTAACTTCATTTTGGGTTTAAGGAGGGAATAACATACTCTGTTAAGAAAAAAAATCTATTGTGCCCTACAGTCACTAAGAGGGATAAGGGCGGAGGGGTACAACAAGGGGGAGGGTGGTCAATAGGGAGGGAAAGAGTAGCAAGGGGAGAGGTTTAGTAAAGAGGGGGGACCCAGGGAGGGATTACTGAGGGAGGCGGTGATCACAAGGAAAACTCTTAAGGAGGGGAAGGGAGAAGGAAGACACAAAGGTATAAACAGGGGAGGGAATAAAATGGAGGGAAAGTCACAGATAGTAGTCATAACTGTGAATGTAAATGGGATGAACTCCCACATAAAACAGAGGTGGATAGCAGAATGGATTAAAAACCACAATCCTACAATATGCTCTCTACAAGTAACACATTTGAAACAAGGGGAAATGCAGAGGGTAAAGGTAAAAGGATGGAGCAGAATATATCACGCCTCAGCTAAAGTTAAAAAATCGGGGGTAGCAATCCTTATCTCAGATAAAGCAAAACTTAAAAAAGATCTAATTAAAAGAGATAAGGAAGGAAACTACATCCTGCTAAAAAGCACCATTGAGAATGAAACAATATCACTACTTACCATATATGCACCAAGAGGTATAGCATCCAGTTTCCTAGAGGAAAAGTCAAGGGAATTAGAGGAAGAAACATATAGCAAAACAATACCAGTGGGGCAACTCAAACTCCCCCTCTCCAAACTTGATAAATCCAAACTCAAAATAAACAAGAAAGAAGTTAAGGAAGCAAATAGAATTTTAGAGAGGCTAGACATGATAGATCTCTGGAGAAAAATAAATGGGGATAAAAAGGAATATACCTTCTTTTCAGTGGTGCATGGCACATACACAAAAATTGACCAAGTCCTAGGGTATAAAAACCTCAATATTCAGTGTAGAAAGGCAGAAATAGTAAAGACATCATTCTCATATCATGATGCAATAAAAATTATATGCAGTAAAAGGCCATGGAAAGATAGGCAAAAAACTAATTGGAAACTAAATAATTTAATCCTAAAGAATGAGTGGGTCAAACAAGAAATTACAGAAACAATTAATAACTACATTCAAGAGAATGACAATACTGAGACATCATACGAAAACTTGTGGGATGAAGCAAAGGCAGTTCTTAGGGGAAGTTTCATTTCCCTGAATGCATACATGAAAAAATTAGAGAAAAAGGAGGTCAATGAATTGGGCATGCAATTGAAAAAGCTATAAAAAGAACAAATTGAAAATCCCCAAATAAATAATAAGTTAGAAATAATGAGAACCAAAGGAGAGATTAATAAAATTGAAAGCAAGAAAACTATTGAACATATAAACAAAACTAAGAGTTGGTTTTATGAAAA
>CM053591.1:18344614-18364365 GCA_028646515.1 Pseudochirops corinnae | reverse complement strand
AGTTTAAAAAATAGAGTAACTCAAATGGCAAAAGATGCTCAAAAAGCCAATGAGGAGAAGAATGTCTTAAACAGCTGAATTTGACAGACAGAAAAATAATTTCAAAAGCTCAAAGAAGAGAATAATTCCTTCAGAATCACATTGGAGCAAATGGAAGCTAATCACTTTATGAGAAATCAAGATATTATTAAAGAGATGCAAATAAATGAAATGAAAAAAATAGAAAGCAGTGTGAACTATCTCATTGGAAAAATCATTGACTTGGAAATAGATCCAGGAGAGACAATTTAAAAATTATTGGACTACCTGAAAACCATGATCAAAAAAAGAACCTAGAAATCACCCTTCAAGAAATTCGTAAAGAAATTGCCCTTATGATTTAGAACCAGAGAGCAAAATAGAGCTTGAAAGAATTCATTGATCACCTCTTGAAAAAGATCCCAAAAAGAAAACTCTTCAGAATGTTAGAGCCAGTTTCTGGAGTTCCCATATCAAGGAGAAAATATTACAAGCAGCCAAGTAGAAACAATTTGAATATTGTGGTAACACAATCAGGATAACACAGCATGTTGAAGCTTCTACACTGAAGGATCAAAGGGTTTGGAATATATTCTGGAGGTCAAAGGATCTGGGATTAAAACCAAGAATCACCTACACAGCAAAACTGAGTATAATGTTTCAGCGGAAAATATGACCATTCAATGAGGTGGAGAACTTTCAAGCATTCTTGATGAAAAAAACAGAGTTGAATAGAAAATTTGACATTCAGATACAAGAGGCAAGAAAAGCATGAGAAGGTAAACAGTGAAAAGAAATCATAAGGAACTTATCAAAGTTTAACTATTTACATTCCTATATGGAAAAATGATTATTGTTATTTATGAAACTTTTCCCAGGATGAGGATAGTTGAAGGAAATATAAATGTGTATATATGTATACATACATGTATATGTCTATATCAGAGGGTATATGGGCATATGAATACATACATCAGTGTGTGTATATATGTGTACAGGTATACATAGACAGAGGGCAGAGGATAAATTGACAAGGAAGGGATGATATTTAAAAGCTTAAATTGAGATGTGAGAGAGGAATATAATGAGTGGAGATGGGGAGAGACAGAATGGAATAAATTATTTCATATAGAAGAGGCAAGGGAAAACTCTTAATATGGAGGGAAAGAAGGGGATGGGTCAACCTTACTCTCATTGAATTAGGCTTAGGGAGGGAGTGATATGCACTCTAAATAGGGTATCTCTCCCTACAAGAGAGTTGGGGAAAGGGATGAGAGGGAGGATGATGGAGGACAGGGCAAGTTGGGGAGGATGGTAGTTAGAAGCACACACTTTTGAAAAGGGACAGGGTCAAAGCAGAGAATGGAACAAGTGAAGAGTGATATAGGATAGGCAAATATAGTGAGTCTTTCACAATTTATCCACTATAGAAATGTTTTGCATAGCTACACATGTACAACCTACATTGAATTGCTTGTCTTCCTAGTAAGGTTGGGTGATAAAGGAGGAAGGGAAAGAATCTGGAATTCGAAGTTTTAAAATCAAATGTTTAAAAAAATGTATTATTATTATTTTTACATGCAACTGGGAAATAATATATAGAGGCACTGGGCTATGTAGATCCATCTTGCCCTACCAGAAAGTCAGAGTGGAGGTGGAGGACATAAGAGAGAGCAGACTGGGGGAAGGGGTATACAGTAGCATTGTTGTTTTGGGGTAGTGGCTAGGGGAATGATGGGGAGAAAATTTGTAACTCAAAATCTTGTGGAAATGAATGATGTAAACTAAAAAGAAACAAAAAATTTAATTTAAAAATAGTGATTCATATTTTCCTCCAAAAAAGGAAATTATTCAGTTAGAATTATAAAATAATCCATGGCAAATTTAATTTGTCCTAATTTTTCCTTTGACAATTTTTCAAGGTCCTTAAAAATGGAACATACAATAAAAGTCCTCCATTTTATGCTTCCTTTTTTTGCACAAAATGAAAAATCCTCTCTTTATGACAAAGGAAGGGGAGATGAAAACTTAGGGGTATTCCATATGTTCTGATATTTAAGAAATCAGTGATTGCATCAAAATAATACTCTCTCTGGGAGTATAGTTCATAATCCTTCTCACCCTCCAATCCTCTATTTTTTTGCCTGTGCCTTCCCATAAAATCTTTCATAGGAGATGTACTCAATGTAATCTAAGCCTTCCCTTATTTTTGTAATGATATGTGAGTACCAGGAAAGCACTTGCGCATTTACTATTCTTTGCTCTCACCAGATGACCCATTTTTTTTCTCATCATACTTTTCACTAGATGACACAGTTGTTGTTTTTTTTTATTTATATGTTTTAATTTAATTTTTATTCAAGTATAATACTAATACTACTACTAATAATGAGGTATTAGAAAATATATTGCAGTCAACTTATATTCACATATAATTATTATTCTCCTTTACTGTTTAAAATAACTTTGAATTTAGATTCATCAGAGTTTGAGAATGTTCTATAATTCTGTTATATAAGCATTACTGGGTGAATTCTGTCATGTAAAAAAGTTGTTTCTTGGGGAGGAGGTTCAGCTTAGGATTATTGAAAGAATTCTATGGTTTCTCAAGTAAGGTAAATGTCATTTTCTTCCTTTTATTCCGTTCTCAGTCCAGCTTATCACTTTCATTGTTTGTGAGAGCCATAAATGTACTGATGACCACTCAATGTGATGTGATGTGATATGATGTGACTGTAGCATGATGTAGAGTGACAAAGTGGGATCTGATGTGCTGTTACAATATGATTTTATATAAGCTCATGTGATATAAATAAAATAAAAGGAATATATTATGTGCAAACATTTAAGAACATATACATATAAATATTCTGGACATGATCTGGAAAATGTCCATTGAATTTTAATTGATCAGAATCTTCTTTCATAAAGTAACAGTTGTAACTTCTGAATAAAGAACTTCAAAAACAGGTCAATTGGCATTATATTTTCACAAACACACAAAAATAATCCCCAACTTTATACAACATTTAAGGTTTATAAAGTGTTCTTTTCTTAATGAATTTGTGAGGGAAATATTATAACTGTTATTACTCATTATTAATTACTGATAATTAATTAAATTTAAGCAAAAATAGTTTCAGTGGTCTATCAATGGTCATAGCACTAATCAATGAAGAGGGTAAGATTCAAAGTATTCATTCTCTAGCATAATGGGTATAGTCTGAGAAACTGTATGTGTGAAAGACAAAAATTAGTATCAGAAGATTTAAAAGAAAATTGAAAGGAAATATTTACATTTAATACTACCAAGTATCGGGTTGCTACTTTTTGGTTGTTGTTGTTCTTTAATTTTCATGGACTCCTTTGGCAGTCTAGTGAAGTCTGCCTATGGACCATTTCTCAGAAAATTTGTCAAATGCAGAAAGTATTGCCAAGGAAACTAAAGATTCATGGTAGATAGATCAATGTAGAGATAAATAAATTGATAGAGATAGACTGACAGATCTATCTACCTATAATATGAATAGATATATAGATGTGCATACATATATGTGTGTATGTATATATGTGTGCATGTATATGTGCACTACATATGTATATAGGAATGTGCATATGTACATGTGTGTGTGTGTTCCCAACTAAATTTGAAGAACCTGGGATGTGGATTAGTGAAATTTATCCATGGATCCTTTGAGAAGTTTTGAACCTCAGGTTAACTTCCCTTGATTTAGGGAAAAATAGAACAGAAATTTACTACACATTTAAACTAATGGCACATGACTCCCCACAGGTTTGAAAATGAGCATAGAAATCATAAAACTCAAACCTGGAAACTAAAAGATATCTGGTGATATAGAGAATGAGTGTTGATAGAATATTGGTATGGGGATGAGTACTGGCTTTCTTGTCTATTGCAAAAGGTCAGGTGGAAATAAGAAATTAACTAAAATTTTAATCTGATCATTTTTCTGCCATGAACTAGAAGAAAAAAAAAAATGTATTCTACTAAGAGAAGTCATTGTGGATAGTAGAGATTGTTATGTAAAGCAAAATAAAATAAAATTAAATATAATATTTAAAAGTGTGTGTATGTGCGTAGGGTAGAAATTTTGTAGACAATGCTCTTTGAAATTCTATTTGATTTTTGTGCTGCATATGTGGAATCATGCACTGGGAAATACAATAATAAAGATGGTGAAACTTTCCTTATTTTTAACAAAAAACTGCTTTAGAGATATTTTAAAAGGCTCCTTTTTCACATTTCATCAGCTATTAACAGCTATTAAAATTTTATAATCTGCAAAATGATTTAGAAATACTTGCTCATTTTACCTTACAACAACCCTGGGAGGTAGATGCTACTTTTTCACTATTTTATAGATGAGGGAACTGAAGTATTCAAACTGACATAGCTAATAGATATCTGAGACTGGATTCAAATTCAAGTCTTCTTGACTTCAATTCCTACACTGAATTATCTAAACAACTTACCTATTTTTTTTTTACTGTTTCAAATAAAAAAAACCCATAGAGCTAGAAGAACTAAAGAGGACATTCAATGTTTCCCATCCATTTTAATGTTGCTGAACTTGAGATCCGGCAAAATTAATATATGCATTTTGAGCTTCATTTTTAATTATGAGAGTATTAGAATCTGGGTCACATTAAGCTAAAGCAATCTTTAGCCCCAGTATTCTCTATATAATACGGTATGGCTGCAAAAAAATTGAATTCCTTAATAGCAAAAATCATTTGTTTAAAAAATATACAAAGAGGGAGTGGGCAGCTATGGAGCACAGTAGATAGGGCACCAGCCCTGGAGTCAGGAGGTCCTGTGTTCAAGTCTGACCTCAGATACTAGCTGTCTGACCCCAGGCAAGTCACTTAACCTTGATTCCCTCAAAAAACAAACAAAAACAAACCAAAGGATAAAGGAGGGGTCCTTTTTGAATCTAGGCATTCTGAAATGTATTCTCACTTTCCCATGCAGAATAATATTAAAGAACATCAAGGAACATTGAGAAACATGAGATCAAGAGACTAAGAACTGCAGGGGTAACACTGAGATATTTAAAGACTACAGGATAGTCACCAGCACATTGGGCAACTTCCCTTCACAGAAAGACACAGATAAAAAGTGCATGAACTGAATGGGAATTCAGTTTTGAAATCTACACTAGTCAAGAGGGTCTTTATAAAGACAAGATCACCAATGCATCTAAGCTTGAAGAAATAGTCTTTTTAAAGTCTGTAAGGTTAAAATTGATTTCATGATCAATTCTTAATATCTCTCATGTTCAATATAAGCTGAAATTATAGTTTCTTGCTCCTGGTTGGATAATTCTCTTATAGGGCAGAAACCTGTAAATTTTATTTGGAGTCTTATTAATTTTTCCATGAATGGACAGGGCAATATATACACCACAACACACTTGTTTATGCAAACCTAGAATGATACAGATCTCGGGACTGTGAGCCATTACTATTTTTCATACTTCCTCACTCTTAATGATCCCACATGGGAAATTGTGGGGGGAAGTAATTATGGAAGTTACATTAACTTTCTGAAACCGTTGGAGTACTATTCAAAGCCCTGTAGTAGTAACTTACTATAAAATACATTAATAACCTGAAAAAGTTAATACAGCTCCCTAGTCTACAAACCAGGACACATAAATTGAGAGAATGTAGTTCAGCATATTGCCTCATTTGATAAAGTGTGAGCAATGGAAATATCATCTCTTCAAATTTATTAAGGTTCCCCATGACTTCAACTGTTGATGGCAAGAGTAAGTTAGTTAGGTGCAGGTGTAGAAACAGACAAAGGACTACTCCCCTAAGAAGCTTGCAATATGAATAGTGAGGAATGTAGACAGTCATTTTATTTTATTTTTTTAGTAAATAGCTATTGTGCATTTTTCCAATTACATATAAAGATAGTTTTCACCATTCAATTTTTATGAGGTTTTGATTTCCTATTTTTTCTCCCTCACTGTCATCCTCCCTTGTAAAGACAGGAAGAAATCTTTTATAGGTTATGCATGTGTAATCATGTTAAGCATATTTTCATATTAGTCATGTTGTGAAAGAAGAAATAGAACAAAATAGAAAAGCCATGGAAAACAAAAGCAAAAAAAAATGAAAATAGTTGGCTTCAATCTATATTCAGACTATATAGTCCTTTCTCTGAATCTTGATAGCATTTTCTATCATGAGTTTTTTGGAATTGGTAGACAGTCATTTTAAAGTCAAAGAAAAAAAGACACTATTATTATGCTAACATACAACATAACCATGCTGAGAGCAACACCATCTGATCTCTGATATTCAATAAAGGCCTAAAGTGCATTAAATATATCTGTTGTGCAGGATTTATAGACTGGGTAAGCAAGGAGCATACAGGATCAGAGGATGAGAATGGATTGCAATCTTTAATTTCAGATTGAATGTCCATATTAATGAAAACAAAGATTTCTTAAAATAATGAAATGCTTGCCATCCTAATTAAAACTTCTCTCTAATTAACAACATTTGTCAAGGGTCTCCTATGTACTGGGTATTGTTGTAGAGGCTGCATAAAGACAAAAACAAATAAACTCCATGGCCTCTGGATTTCATTTCTGATTTCTTAACATCTAGGTGGGGAGGGAAGACAAATACATACTGCAAATTATATACATATGTGTGTATACATTTATATTCAAATGGCCCTGGGATGCCAATGACTTAGTTCCTCCAGTCTTCAGTGATAAAGATGATGACCCAATTGCATATGACTATCTTTTGGGACTCTTATCCATGTCCTTTCATATGTTGAGCACAGTAGATTCCAGTGTACTAATACTTACCTAATTATTCTTGAGATTATGAACATGGCAGTGAGGTACGCAGATGAACCAAGGGAGTATTTTCCATTCTTGACACATAAACATGGCACTGCTGAAATAAAGCAATATAAGATTTCAAAGAACTTCAAGTTAAGTTGAATGACAAAGTCAATAAGTGTGATTGGAGTTCAGGAAAGAGAAATATAATCATTGACTGGAAGAACTGGAAAAGGTATATTGGAGGAAGAAGACTTCGGAGAGTTGGTAGTTTTTGTTTTGTTTTGTTTTGTTTTACAGGTATATATGAAGGATAGCCTATATAACATAACAAACATATATGACATACATACCTAGACAAGGGGAGATAATAGGGAGTTGGGTAAAGTTCAAGTCAAATAAGTACCTCTGAAATAAATTGATTTAATGATGAAACATCTTTCACCTCTGAATATGCTTTCTTAGGAAAGGGAATTTGGTCTATAATTCTGGTATGAGTTTACTTAGGTATACAGCAATATTAAAAAGAAATGTCAATGAGTGGCCAGGAAAATAGAATCTGACATGAAAAAAATGTTGACATGATCACTATTTAGTATGTCATGGATCCTAAGTATCTGTCACAATCCATCTCAGTCAATAAGACTAATGTGATGATCTCCTTAAAAGACAAGTAGGGATCATTTACTAGGGACATAGACTTTCTGGAAACACAGTTCAGTAAATAATTTAATAACTAAATGTCACTATTTAGTCTTTTTTGAAGGAAAAAAAAAAGATTAGTTCAGATTGTTATATTTATTTGACTTATAGCTGAAGCATTCTGAAGACATTTATGTATTTGCATATTTTCTGAATTAAAAAATCAGTTCATAAAGAAACCCCAATAATTTGGACGTGCTAAGACTGCTAGATTAAATTAGAGCATGATATCATCATAGGAAGTGGAGAAGAAAAAAAAAATTTTCTGGCTTGATTTTTCAGAAATACATGAATAAGAGGTTTGGGAAGCAAGAATTAAGAAGACAGTGAAAAGTTTTTGTTTTTTTTTTCCAGTAGCAGAATTGGAAGGACATCAACTTTTCACATCATCCTCTCACATTCATTCTTGCTTGGAATTTTCCATACTGTTGTTTTCCTTTTAGCTGAATTGGGAAGATAATAGTGGTCTCCAAATCTTTAATGCATACAAGACAAGTATTATTACTGACTTAGATATCCCATTGAAGTAAACAGAGAGAGATGTGGAGGTTGGGGGGTGGAATCAATCTCTACTTGGACCCATTGGATTTCTTTGAAGATTGTAGAGATTTCATAGTTTCAGAATGTGGTGGGTAAAGACAAAATTTTTTCCACTATCCACTATCAAAGAAATCTTCATATTTTATAAATTAAATGATCTTGTGATTAAGTACATCGTAGGGATTCATGTTTGCTCATGTTATTATTTTAGATATAACAGTGAAATGGAAGTAAGTGAGGTGATTTGAATACAGATCCAGTCACTTGCTGTGGAACCCTGTGAAGTCACTATCTGTCAGCCTCTTTTTCTTCACCTGTAAAATAGGGATAATAAATCCACCTATCTCAAAGGGTTGTTGTGAGAATCAAATGATCTAATGTATATAAAATGCTTTGCAAAATTTAAAATGCTGTGCAAAAGTTAAACTATCACTGTTGTTGGTGCCTTCTTAATCTCCCCTCTATGATATGATGTACAGTTTCCAAGTGGATAAGAAGAAAAGAAATAAGTAATTATTAAGCACCTGTTATATGTAAAGTATTATGCAAAGACTCATGCACATATTATCCCATTTGATACTCAGAAAAACCCTAGACATTGATAATATTACTGTCTCTGTTTTACAGTTATGGAAGGGAGACAGAGGTTTAGAGACTTGCTCATAGTAATATAGCAAGTAAAGGTCTGAAGCTGGATTTAAATGCAGGTCTTCTTGATTTCAATTCTAGTCTCTCTCCCCTGAGTCTCCTAGCCAACTACACTGTGGATCACAATAAAATGTGGCAAGTCATCAAAGAGATGGAAGTAGTAGGCCATATTATTTGTTTCCTGAAGAACTTGGGGGGGGGGGGGGAGAGCAAAAAATAACAGTTAGAATCTAATATGTAAGAAGCAATTGGTTTTAGACTGTGAAAGAAGTTTGACAAGGCATTGTATTGTCACCTTATTTAATTTATATTGAGAGTACATGAAGTAAAAAAAGTCAGGCTAGACTAATCAAAAGCTGGAATTAAGGTTGCCAGGAGAAATATTAACAATCTCAGATATGCAGATGATACCCCCCTGGTGTCAGAAGGAAGAAGTATTAAGAAGACTCTTGATAAAGAGGTAGAGAGGAGATTACAAAAGCTGGCTTAAAGCTTAATATCCAAGGAATTAAGATCTTGTACTGAGACCAGCACAGTTGTATGGCCCAGCAACCAGCTGAATAAAAAGGGAGATGGGGATGTATTCAATAGTCTGTTTATTATAGAACCATTTCATACAGAGTCAAGATACAAGAAAATCACAGGGTTTATATACCCTATAGCAGAAACTTATGTAATTGAAATGCAAGAACCCTCCTTTGGTCCTGACCACTCCCTATCCTAGCCCAAGGCTATTTATTCATTAAGACTTAATCCTAGGACCATGTCCAGAGGCACAAACAAACGGGACATCACAAACAAGACTTGCTAATTAACTACCCTGAATTTTCTTTAGTTATTCATAGGACCAATGGAGGCATCTACAAACAAGATTATACTCCTCCTGCATATCTGCCTAGTGACCTCATAGAAGAGGGGAGCATTTCCTTAATGGGGCCAGGGGAACTTGAAAGTCTAGTCTATACATCCTTGGTAACTGTTCCCCTCACTTTACTTTAAATATAGGGAGAAGAAATGGAAGGAATGTAAGGTTTTATATTCTTGGGCTCAAAGATCACTGTGGACAGTGACAGCAGCTATGAAATTAAAAACAAAAACAAAAACAAAACACTTGCTCCTCAGAAGGAAAGCTATGACAAATTGGGACAACATACTAAAATCAGACATCACCCTGTTAACAGAAGTCAAATAGTGAAAGCTATAGTTTTTCTGGTAGCAATGTATGACTGTGAAAGTTGAACTATAAGGAAATCTAAACACTGCAGTATTAATGCTTTTAAATTGTGGTGCTGAAGAAGATTTTTGAAGGTCCCTGGAACAGGGAGAAGATCAAATCAGTCAAAATAAAAAAAAACAGCAACTTAATTCAGACTATTGATTGGAAAGTCAAATCTGAAGATAAAGGTTAAAATACTTTGGTCAAATACTGAGAAAATAGGACTCATTGGAAAAGACTTTGATATTCAGGAATATTAAAGACAAAAGAAGGAAAAATGATATGGATAGACACTGTAATGGAAGCAATGACCAAGAGCTTGGACAGATTTTGAGAGACAGTGAAGAACAGAAGGGCCTTGTGTATTATAGTCCATGGGGTTATAAAGATTTGGACATGAGTGAACACTTGAAAAACAAGAAAACTTCTTGACTCCAGGTACAGTTTCCCTATTTATCACAATAACTGCAACTAAATATAACAAATTAATTTAAATTACTTGTTATTGATATTCTTATAGAATAATTTTCTAATTAATTTTATCTTAATACAAAAGACAAATTTTGTTATGATACCAAATTATCTCCATAACAATAGCAAACTGAGTTAATGACTTTGAACAATACAAGTGGTGAAAAAAAATCAAAAGTCAACAAGTGATAAAGTATAGGGGTAAACTAAAAATCTATTCACCTTTGACAGCATATAACATGATTCCTAAGGAGAAAGTTTGCATGTGTAAGCTCAAAATCACATCAGAAAATGGTGAGTTTTGGCTTCGAATTATACTTAGTTCTGCATCATAGCTCATTTTGCTCTTATACATATAAGCCATCGTCCAAAGAAACTTAGCATAAAAATCTATTTCAGAAAGATGAAAAATGTAAGGCTGAAAGTCATATATAGATCCCTATTTACTTTGCAGGATTTAAAATTAATGTCTCCCAGAGGGCAATGGAGAGTGATATGAGGCATCTACAATATATTACAAACCAGAAATTATGGAAACATAAAAGTAAAGGCCATCATTAAAAAAAGGGATAATCAAAAGAAACAATGATGTGGTCAAGTTGTAAGAGGTAGAGATGGCATGAATGTAAACACCATTGGTGTCCTATCTGTGTCAAAACAAATTCTAATTGGAATTACAGTAACAATTGTTTGTAGAATTTATTGTTTCTAAATTGAATTGCAAAATAGAGCCCTTATAAGTCTTTGAGATGGAAGCTTTGTTGTTGTTGTTGTTTTGCTTTATTTTTCTGTGAATTCTTTCAATTATAATTCATTGTCTATGTTCAGAAGTCCTACACAGTTCTATTCTACTTTTTAATTTATTTTTAGTTTGCAATATTCATTTCACAAAGATTTTGAGTCACAGATTTTCTTCTCATGTCTGCCCTAACTCCACACCAAGATAGCAAGCATACTGAATACTGATCCCCCAATCTTCCTGTCTTACATCCCCACCAATCTCCCCCTCCTTTCTTTCTTGTAGGGCAAAATGTATTTTTAAATCCCATTGCTTATATATCTTATTTCTTGGTTATATGTAAAAAAAAAAAATAACATTTGTTGTTAAAACTTTGAATTCCAGATTCTCTCCCTTCTCCATGCCTCACCCACCCCCACTGAGATGAGCAATTCAATATAGATTATACACATGCATTTATGCAAAACATTTCCATAGTAGTCATATTGTGAACTATGTTTCACTCCATTTTATCCCACTTCCCATTTATTACATTTTCCTCATCTGACCCTGTGCCTTTTCAAAAGTGTTTGTTTCTAACCATCCTCTCCCCCATTTTGCCCTCCCTTCTATCATCCTCCCTCTTATGCCCTTTCCACCCTGCTTTCTTGTAGGGTAAGATGCCCATCTGAGATGTATGCTATTCCCTCCTTATATGAAATTTAATGTGAGTAAGGTTGACTTATTCCCTTTCACCTTCCTGTTCTTCTTCTCCACTTTAACAGGATTCTCTGCCTCCTTTATTTGAGATAATCCATCTCATTCTATCTCTCCCTCTCTCTTTCTCCCACTATATTCCTCTCTGATTTATTAATTTTATTTTTTGATATCAGCCCTTCCAATTCAATTCACCCTGTGTCCTCTATGTATACATGTACATACATATACACACACATAAACACACCTATACATATATAATGTATGTATATATGTATGTATGTATGTATGTATACATAGATATACATATATAATCCCTTCAACTATCATCAAACTGAGCAAAGTCTCTTGAGTTGCAAATATCATCTTTCCATGTAGGAATGCAAATAGTTCAATTTAATTAGTTCCTTATGATTTCTCTTTCCTGCTTTCCTTATCATGTTTCTCTTGTTTCTTGTATTTGAAAGTCAAAATTTCTGTTCAGCACTGTTTTTTTTTCCATCAGGAATGCTTGAAAGTCCTCTATTTCATTGAATGACAACGTTTTCCCCTGAAGTATTGTACTCAGTTTTGCTAGATAGGTGATTCTTGGCTTTATTCCTAGCTCCTTTAAACTCTGTAATATTATAAGTCCTTTGATCCTTTAAGTAGAAGCTGCTAGATCTTGTGATATCCTGACTGTGTTTCCACAATGCTCAAAATGGTTACTTCTTGACTGCTTGCAATATTTTCTCCTTGACCTAGGAACTCTGAGAATCCTGCCTCAGTGACAGCAGAGAGATTCCTGCAAATGGCTTCTGGTTGACCACTTCATCCCCATATGATCTGCAGGTCTGGAGCCAGAGGGAGCAGCAACAACAGCAATTGCAGTTGCCTGTCCTCTATGCCACCCAGGAAGCAATGATCAGATTGCGCTTTTCTCTTACTCTGTTTCAACAGAGTTACCCCACTGACCTTTTACATTCTCTTTGGTGTTTATGAGTTGAAAAGTCTGGAAATTGCCACAAGTACCAGTGATTCACTCTCTGAAAGTTTGCTCAGGTAGGTCTGTGGGCCTCCCCATGTCTGGGCTAATGTGACTCATGTAGGACTGCTCTCCACTCCTGGCTCTGTGTGATAGATCCTTCTTGTCAGCCTGCCAGGCTGCCTTCAGTTGGAGATTTGTTTTTCTCTGTCATTTTTTGGGTTCTGTAGCTCTAAAATTTGTTTAGAGTCATAGTTTACAGATATTGGACATGCTTGGAGCAGGAGCACAAGCAAGTTCCTGCTTTTACTCCACCATCTTGGTTCCACCCCATAGTTCTTTTCTATTATATTCTTCATTAAGGTGCTGTGATAATAATGATTATAAGTAAAAATAAAATGAGTGCTAGAAGTTTTGTAGTATTTTAGAATAAGGGACATCAAAATAATCTAATTATATGAATCACTATTTATACTATTTATATCCCATTCTAATTTCTTGAATTGTGCTCTATTGTGCTTAGCAACAAATTCAGAAAACAGTTATTCTAAATGGCTTAGTTTAAAAGAAGTTTATAATTACTATGACTTATTTCTCTGAGGGGTCTCTACATTTGCACTTAACACTAGATTTGCGCAATTTAGGTCTGATATCATTACTACTATGATAGCTACTACTGATAACAATTGACAAAAGCAAATATTTTGATCTTGTGCATTTTTGAAAAGTGTAAATTAACATAATAGAGCTTATGTAAAAGAGTAACTACCACACAAATGAAAAAGGGAAAGGCTTAAAAGATTTAAACATATGTAAAAATAGACATCATCCACAAGGTAAATGTGGATTATTTTTCAACATATACCACCTTATCACCTAAGTGTAAACCTCTCATTATTGATTTCAATGTTTCTCCTGACCACAGAATATCTCAACATTTCTAATTTTAATAAATTTTAGCCCCAAATAGTTTAGTTGTTATCCCTACAAGATAATTTGAAATTTTTCTTTTAGTGAAAGAACCAAGCAAAAATTATTTGTTGTCTGTTTATATATGAGACTCTCTAGTAGCAGCTGCACAGAAAAAAAAAAAAGTGAACTAATACCCATCCTCAAGGAACTCATTTTGCATTAAGATCGGATGTGTATGTCTATGCATATAGACACACAATCCTATCTTTCATAAATATATCCCCACATATGCTTTATACATATACATACACTGAGATAATATGTATGTGTGCATATATACCTACATATGTAGATAGATGTAGACATATATACATGCATGAAAATATGTACATTGTATTACCACATGTGTAGTTTGTCTTTCTCAATTGAATATCCATGTATTCATATTTACATTCAGATAAACATAGTTATGTTGTCTTTCCTAATGGTATACATCCATACAAACATATATTTCTGTAGATAAATTGATGAAACTTGCATAAAAACATAAATATATATGCCAAAAAATGTTAATAAAATCTTAATTCCATAGGGAACCAACAGATACCTATAAGTAACAGTAAATGCTTCAGGTAAGAACTAGCAGGATGAATTTTGAGGGAAATTGAGCATTAAAAGAAGCAGGAACAAGAAGGAAATAAAATCCAGGCATGGGAAATAAACTTTGTAAAAGTATAGAGAAGGGAGAATGAATGTCATGTGTGAGGAACAGCAAGGGAGCCAATTTTCTTGGTTGTTAGAATGCATGAAGAAAAGTAATGCATAATAGCTTGGCAAGGTGAAAGGGGGCTAGAATGTTAATTGTTTTAAATTCCAGAGAAAGGGATTTTTATTTATTCCTATTGACTGCCAAGTAAATTCATTGTTTCATCCAGTGTTTAAAGCTATATGACATCTTTTCCCAAGTCATTTAAATTAGTGTCAAATTAAATCCAGTCTTCTGAATCTGTAACATCTTATTGCATGTCAGATTAATTTGTAATTAATCCTATAAATTAATGCATGTCTTTCATTAAGAATTTGTATTATGATTCACTTTTTCTGTTTATAAGCATTTCTTTCCATTTTCACTACTTTAGTAACTAGAAATTAGTCATTTCTTTCTTTCATCAGTCTTTCACTGTTTATAACAATCTTTTAAAAAAGGCTTTAAGTTGATTCTACATTTAACAAATGCCTATTTAATGACATTAATACTGTTTTTTACAGAACTATTAGTTGGACATGTCAGTTGATAATTCATTTACATCTACTTTGCAAATAAATTATTAAAAAAAATCTGAGACCATATTAATTTAGCTAGATGTTTATCTCTGTCTTCTGCATCCTTATCAGAATGTGTGTGTGTGTGGATGTGTGTGTGTGTGTGTGTGTGTACCAAGAGAATATACTAATGATACAAAAACATATCATAATCTTTCTGTGAGGATGGAAGGTGATGGGTCTAGAGGAACACTTATCTGTAGTCAAGTTATCAGGGACAAGAAGATGATGTTTAAAAATGACAGGAACTAGAAGCTTTTTAGTGTGAAAATGAGTAAACAAAGAATGATACAAAGAGATGTAAGAGAAGCGTCATATTTTCCATGAGGTTAGAGGATAGATTAAATTAGTGAGTGAACGAAAATTATTGTGCTAACTATATACAAAAACAGCAAAAGGAGGTAACCAACTCTTCTAATTATTAGAACTATTTAAAAGAGGTATGAACTACTTTGGGGAAAAAAAATTGTTATTGCTAGCTGGTGGTGTTCAAGCAAATGTTATATGACAGCTACTCAGTCTTACTTTAATAAGTGAAATTATGTGATTCTATGATATAGGTAATATCCAGAGGAATAAAATGCCAAATAAGACTAGGGAAATAGATGAGAAAATTGGTGTAGAGGAAAATTGGAAGGCCAAATCAGAACTTGGGAAATATTCCCTTTTTTTGAGCCAAGAGAAGAAAGAGAAACAGGCAAAAGAAACAGCCAAAAATGTGGAAGAATCGAGTTAATGTACCATTGAGACCAAGAGAGGGGAGGGTTTGAAGAAGAATTATATAGCCAACAGTGTGAAATATTAATGATAAAAAGGGTGCTAAAAATATATTGGATATGGTGATCAGAGTCAGTTTAAAAAAAGTTTAAGAAAGTAAAGTCAGAACCAAAATAATTATGAAGAGATAAATTTTATGGAATTGAAGCAGGAGCTAATGATTGCTTACTTTAAATACTTTTATTTTTCCCCTGCTCCATTTTTCCATCTAATTTAAGAGAATAATGTGATTAGGAATAGTTTCATTTTTCTTGTTACCACTGAGATCCTGAAGGACTTTTTGGACAGCCTAAAAAGATTGGGGAGATGTAGAGTCACAAAGACTTAACAGAAGAAAAAAAAGACTTTTCTAACCTTAAGTCAAATAGCTGTCTGCAACTAATGAATCTGCAGGAGGAGAAAGACAGTAAAAAACAGAGTCAGAATTGTAACCTTTACTATTAAATTAGTTTTCTTTGGCTGCCTTTATATGGTAGCAATAAAACTAAACCAAAGAGCTATATTTCTTCCTTCTAGGGAGAGAATTTTCTAGTAACTAAACTTCAATCAAAAGAATTAGTAGATAACACTAAAACGACTAAAACGTCAGATGTCAGGAGAAATGACAAAACACAAGACAGAGATGTCAATATCCAGAAGAGATTCAGCCAAGAAAAGAGTACCACAGTGTACTCAGTAGATGAGAGAGACAGAGTTACATACTCTGAGTAGGTTGACACTTTGAGCCTACAACCTCCTTATGTGTGTAATAGACAAATCCTTAATAAATGTTTCTTGACTCCACATATCTCTTTTGTATGTTTCTCCGTGTATATTTCTTGGCTATAATACTGGTGTTTTCTCTGTATATTTGTGCATGAATGCAAATGTATACATGTGTACATGTGCAATGCACCTGCTAGTACACTAATAATCTAGGAATCTATAACAGATTTTTACCTCTTATGATCATGAGGTCATCTTTTGATGTTTTCTTATTTTTCTTGCTGTTTGATTAAAAGTCTTTTGCTTGAACTTATGTGTATTCATGTTATTTGGTAAAAATAAAACACATTTGTGGGAATTTGTGCAGCAATTATTCTAGTCAGTCATAAAATGCTTTTAACTCTGAGTATGTTTTCTGGGGCTTAGATTAAGGGCACCCTGGGCATTATATGTATGCATCTTAAGACAAAGGAGGAAGAACTACTGCAAAAGGAAAGATTTATTGAAGACATTAGGATGAAAAGATATGAATAAGAAAGAAACATACTGGAGGGAGATAGGACAGGATAAGATCAAGATTATAAGTATGGGCATTGATTTTTGAAAGGAAAGACATTTCTTCTGAGGAAAGAGAGAGGGAAAGAAAAAAAAAGATACTTGAGGCATGTTTATAATTGGAGATGGAGAAGGGATTTTTGGTTAAAACATTTTTCTTTAAACAGTAAGTGAAAACTTGACTTTGAGTCATCAAGGAATTTCTCCTCAGAAAGAGAACTCACACAATGTCAGTACTCCAAGGCCAGCAGACATCATCTGATTGCCTCCGGTATCTCATAGGTACCTACTTCAAGACAACCTTCTAGAAGCAACTCCATCCGTTACTGTATCTTTTCCTCCAAAATGTTTTCTAGTTCAGTTCCTTAATATATAGGAAGAGGTCACGAGAAGTGAAAAAATGTCTTTTGAGGGTGCACTAAAAACAGATTTAGATATTTTGTTTACACATGTCTGAAAACATTTTTAATTGATACATGTTTGTATCTGTTTTTTTCAATATTGATTCAAAGATTTTTTTTCTTTTTTAAAGTTAATTTATTCATTTTCAGTTTTCAGCATTTACTCTCATAAATTTCATATTTTCTCCCCCTCCCTAACTTCTCCCCTCTCCAAGAAAGCATGTAGTCTGATACAGGCTTTATATAATCATTCTTATTAAATATCTTTTCACATTAGTCATGTTGTATAGAAGAACTAGAATGAATGGAAGGAAGCATGAGAAAGCAAACAAAGGAAAAAAGAAAACAGTCTGCTTTGCTCTGCCTTCAAACTCCATAATTCTTTTTCTGGATGTGGATGGTATTTTCCAACCTGAGTTCTATGGAATTGTTTTAGGTCCTTGCATTGCTGAGGACTTAGTCTATAAAAGTCTGTGATCACACACTGAGGCTTCTACTGTGTACAATGTTCTCCTGGTTCTATGTCTTTGTTTTAATAGGGATAGAAGAATACAGAAAGTATCTGAAATCTGGAGATATCAGGGACTTCTCCAAATGGAAATTACTGGTAATAAAGCTGGCCTGTTTCTGATTTCAACCAACATGTCCAAAGAAAATGTGTGAACCTTGAGATTAATTAATTAACAGGTATCACAGGCAGGATTTGACCCTAAATCTTCTTAACTCTAATTCTACCTCTGTATCACACCAATCTATAGCTGATGCTATTAGCATAACCATGAACAAGAGTGGAAACTGTTGTTGTTGATGCTGCTTCTGGTGCTGTTGGACTGTGTGTGTATGTGTGTGTGTGCGCATGCATGCAGGCATGTGCATGCACATGTACAAACTTCTGCATATATACACATTAGGGTTCAGACACAGAAGTCTCACCAAGTCCTCACCAAGTCCACTCCAAGTGCTGAAGTGGCCTAGACTGATGGAGATCTAGAATTACTTTCTAATTTAAAACCCAAGTGAAATGACTGGGGGGAATGACAGGCTAAATGAATTGTCAACTCACATGTGGTGAGTGCTAGAAGCTAGACTTACACCCAAGTATTCTGACTCCAAGGTGAGCCCTCTTTCTGTTATGCCACACCTGTCTCTCAAGAATCACAGTAAAACATCTTTGTTCAGCATTTATAAAAGTTCAAACTTACTAGGCATATGTACCCACATATATGTTTGTGTATACATACACATATATATGTAGATATATTTTTATCTCTAAATATGTATCTATATATACATATTATATGTGTGTGAGTGTATATATATATATATATATATATATATATATATGTTATTGAGTTGTAGAAAAAAATCCAATAAATGATGTTTGAGATTAGCCATTAACTTGGCATTCCTCTTTGATTATTTGTCAGCTCCTTTTATCTAGGTTTTCCTATTCCCCTAGATATATATTCTTTGTAAAGGGGCCTTTTCTTCTCTTTGCTACCTTTTGTTGGCACTATCTCATTTTGCTTCTTTGCTGTCCTTATCTTTCTTTGTGTGTATGTTTTAACTGGCAAAATACAATCTCCACCTACTCATGCCAGTTCTTTTCTTTATCTTTATCTGCTTTGAGATATCACTACATAGCACACTACAGAGTTTTCTCTAAATGAGATTTCAATGCTTCAAAGGATTACATTTTGTATTCGTCTTTTTCTATTGTTTAATTATGTTGCCTACATGAGTCTTAGTTTCTGTGTCTCTCAGCATTAATCTCCCCTTACCATAGTTCTTTTATGGCCAAAATACTTACTTCAACCAAACCTAACTGATTAGGCCCTCAATTAAATCATCATTTTAGACATAATGTAATCCATGTCACTGTTCTTTTCCCCAGGGTAGGCATTTATGAAGGACTTCATAGATATGCGTAACTAAAGTTCTGTTCCTTCAAGTCCCAGTACAAATGTGGCATCCCAGACTGTCCATAGTGAATTTTTCTCCTTTCCTTAATGCCACAAAGAAATCATGCAGAATTAATTTCATTCTATCCAAAAGATTTTAGTCCTTGGCTGGTTTAGTTTTATATATATATATATACACATACACACACATATGAATATATGTATGTATATGTGTGTGTGTGTGTGTGTGTGTGTATATGTATATATATATATATATATATATATATATGTATGTATATATATTTGAGTGCATGCCACCATGATGGTGGAGGCAGGGAGAAGGACGGGAGAAAATC
>CM053591.1:18317386-18344114 GCA_028646515.1 Pseudochirops corinnae | reverse complement strand
CACATGCACATGCATATATGCATATTTATATAAACATATATGCATCATAAGCATACATATATGTATATGTCTATAGATAGATATAGGTGTAGATATAGATGATATAGATATAGGTATAGGTATAGATAGAGATATAGGTACAAATATAGACACAGATATAGACACAGATATAGATATAGATATAGATATAGATACAGATATAGATATAGACAGATATAGACATAGACATAGACGTGGACGTGGATGTGGACATGGGCGTGGATGTGGATGTGGATATATATCTATATCTACCTATCCATATCTATCTATCAATCTATTTATCTATCTATCTATCTATCTATCTGTCTGTCTGTCTATCTATTTGTACTCCTCTAATGTGTTTAGCAGTGGCAAAAATTATGGTTCATTAAGATTCCAAATAGGATTCTTCATTAAATGCTAGTTACCCTGAGGTGCTGAAGATACAAAAAACAAAACAAACAAACAAAAAAACATACAAATTTAATGGCCTTGTCCTCAAATACCTTACATTCTTACATTCTACAGGTCAGTAAATTGCTCAAAATGATTCTATTTTGAGATTATTTTGTATCAATATGAAGTTTCAGTGAGATATATATTTGAAAGGGATTGGTTTAATTGTTGAGATTAGAAAAAAATTTAAATGATAAATTCATATTGCCCAAATTGTAACATGCACCTGAACAAAGATGCATATTAATATAATTCATTAAAACAATTATAATGAACAAGCATACAAATGACCAGCCAAATGAGCGCAGGCAAGAAAAGTTAGTTGAAATCAATAGAGGTTGTATTTAGCAAGCTATAGAACTTTCAATCTCTTTAACATTCTCCCAGTGATACTCTCTTGCTTAAAAACAACAAACACCACAACCTCAGAAGAATAAAAATTGTAGGCATACCAAAGGGCAAGGGAAGAGATATATGGTGGGATAGAATTAAGTAGCAACTACTAACATGCAATGATTTTTGCACATTAATTAATGTAAATAGTAAAAAAGGTGGTGGGCCAAACAGCTGGTGAGAATGAGTGCTAATAGATGGCAATTCATTGTTAGATTCATGTCTTTACAAGGATGGATATAATGAGTCCTCTAGCATGCTGCCTGGGTGATCTGTATAGGATGTATGGAAAGATTTAGAAAAGTTTTCCACAGGATGAGAAAGCATACTTGGGATCTCATAGTGCATAGTTGTAAGGATTACCTATAATAATGAACTCTAAATATAATAAATCAAGATATGAGAATATAAAGATAGATTATACAGGATTTCATATCCATGAAAACAATTTTATAGAGGTAGAAAAATAATAACAAAACTCTGGAAGAAGAAAAGGTCAAGGATATCAAGGAAATTAATTTTAAAAAAAGCAAAGGAAGGTGACATAGATGTACCAGTTTTAAAACAATATTATAAAGCAACAATCATCAAAATTATTTAGTACTGGCTAAGAAATAGTGGGGGAGCAGGGAAATAGATTAGGTATGCAAGTGTAATGCCATGCACTAGCAGATTCTCAAAAGAATGCTTCTGTGAACAGCTGTTAAACTTCATATTACACAGTATACTTAACACTCCATTTATTCCATTACAAATCAAGGCAAACATTCACAACAAAACACAATATAATGGCCACAAAAGCTTAACATTAGAATGGCCACATAGTTTTCACTACAGGGGCCACAATATTTTGAACAAAAAACAAAAGAATAATCATCTGGTTTCCCTAAGGGGGAAACCCTTCTTACTTAATCATTCAATCAATTCACAATACAATAATCAATACTTAATTATTCAATCAATTCACAATACAATAATCAATCTTCCACTCATGGGACAACCATAGATTAACTTAGTCACTTATCTAGCAATCAGTCACTAAATATGATCATTAGAAAATGACACAAACCCTGCACGCCTAGGTGCCCAGAAAACTTCAGTTTAATCAGGCATTCTATATCCAAGGAGAGGTCTTTTCTCCATCTTGAGTGGAGGTGGTCTCTCAGATTCCCTGGATTCCCTTCCATGGTCTCAGCTCCTACTTTAATTCACCAAACAGTCACCTGGTTTCAGAGGCAGAAAGCTCCAGGTCCTCATCCAGTCCCCAGAGGTAGACAGCTCCCAGGTCCTTTTCCTGTCCTCAGGTCAGTCCCTGGCATACATTGAAGTTCACGGGTTCCAGCATGTCTCAAAACCTTCATAACTTCTATTGCCAGGAACTCAAGGGTCATCCAAGCCACAAACAAACATAGTCTTATCCTGGTCATGCTTCTTCAGTCTTCCTGCAGTTCAGCTGGCCATAGGACCCAGAAGAAATCTCAGCCTTCTAGGAGGCCTTCCAGGCAGCAGCTTCAGCCTTCATCAGATTCTGGCCTCGAAAAAACTCCAACTCAGTTCTCAATCAGCTTCAAAATGCTGAGAGAGAAACTTTCTCTCTCTCTGTCTCTCTGTGTCTCTGTCTCTGTCTCTGTCTCTGTCTCTCTCTCTGGCTCTCTCTCTCTCAGCTGGCTTCAGTCTCCACTATTCTTCCTCCACTATGAGCCACCAGGAGGTATGTTCCTGATTCTGATTCTCTGTCTCTGGAATTCTTCTTCTATACACACACTGGCCAACTGTCTCAGCCAACCCCCTCCTCGCACATCAGCAACAAGATACAGAGTTCACACCCTCTGTTCACACAGGAGACAGAGTTCATACCTTCTGCTTCACACAGAAGAGTTCACACCTTCTGTCTCTCTTAAGAGATACTTAGCCCTAAACTACCCAGGGCTAAGTAAATGATAATCTGCTGTTTGATAAACCCAAAGACTCCAGCTTCTAGGATCGTAACTCTCTATTTGAGAAAATCTGCTGAGAAAATTGGTACATAGTATGGCAGAAACTAGGCATAGAACAACACTGCACAATATATACCAAGATAATATCAAAACAGGTACGTGATTTAAGCATAAAGAATTACACCATAAGAAAAATTAGGAGGGCAAAGAATCGTTTACCTGTCACATTTATAAAGAAAGGAAGAATTTATGACCAAACAAGAGGTGGAGTACATTATGAAAAGTATCCATTTTGATTCCATTAAATTAAAAGGAGTTTTGTATAGACATAACCAATACAACTAAGATTACAAGGGAAGCATAAATCTGGGAAAAAGAAGCCAGGGAGAAAACCAAAGTGTGTCTTGTCCACCAGGAAAATTATTTCAAGGTACAAGGCTTGGTGGTATCAACAATTTTCTGATTTCAGTATATGGTAAACCTATTAAGTACAGATGTCTTAAGAACAGTAAGTTATATACTAGTTTACAAGTAAACTACTAACTTGAACTCCTCTTGTGTAGGTATTACACAATGGATTTATGGTTATATTTGAGAAATGTCCCTATAAGTACATGACTTCAAGACCTTACAGGTGTCCTTTATTCAAAGGAGACAATTAAATTGAACATATATATGTGTGTGTGTGTGTGTGTGTGTGTGTGTGTGTGTGTGTGTGTGTGTGTGTGTGTATTTGTTTGTATGTGTATGTGTATGTATATTTGTGATAGAAAACAAAATCATGTTCACTTTTTCAGTTTCAGAAGTGTGAATTCACATTTCCTTATTTATCAATGTGAACACTGTGTCATTGCCATAAAAGTTGTCTGTTTTCTACAGAATTTAACCTTCAAGCAGAGAGGTTAACTGAGTTACTCACAATCACATAGCTAGTAAGTGGCAAAGTCTAGATTAAAACCTGTCTCCTGACTGCAAGTACACTGAGAATGATAGGGGTACATAATTGAAGTATTATATATGTTATTTTATTACTAGAATGTGGCATGCCCAGGTCAACAAGTCACTATTATTATTGACAATAGGCTGGTATGTGTAAATGACCTGCTATATAAGACATTGATTTTGCAAGGCTGTTCATTAAAACAGCACTCTACCCATAATTTTATGTCTATTTGGTACCTTTCACCCAAGTACAATTAGAAGTAATTTGTGAGTATTCAATGTCTTTATCTATAAAGTGAAAGATTACACAATTACCTGTTGAAATTGGGACTTTCCACATAGTAAATCTTTGGCCAATTTTTCTTGAACTCTTGTATAATGTGTTCTCACAGTGGCTTCCCACATTACTAGGAGACAAGGCTCAACTTCTTTGATGACTAACTGAACAGTCTCACAATTGTTATGTATTTAATAAAATTATATTGAAATTATTTTAATCAAAGAATCTCAACATCAAAGTTTCCTCCTCCTCATTCTCACACCACTGATGCCCCGAATGTTCCATGCATCTCAGAAAATAGGAAGTTGTTCAGAGAATATTTTTGGAAGGAAAAAAAAAAAAGAAAATACAGATATATTTAATTTTTGCACCACTGACATTGCTATCTTTTAGAGTTCTTAATTTTTTGCCCTTAATCTTTTCCTTTGTTCACATTTTTCATATGTTATTAATTACTCTTCATTTAAGTTCCTCTCATTTACTTATACAAAAATATTACATTATATTTGTATTTCCTTATATCTGTAAAATATGTATTTTATATTTTATTTTTCATTCATTTATCTTTTCTCTATATTAGAATGTCATCTCTTTTTATAATGATATAATGTGGTGCTGATTAATGTGATTTTTAAAAAAATTCTTATTCTGAAAAAAAAGTTTTATGGCATCGCATTCTCCAAAATTTTTTCAGTTTTTCCCCCTTGTATACCTGTATTGTAAAGTTGGTATGTGGTTATAAATATTTAAACAGAAATTCAAATAATGAAAATTACAGATAACCTAAAGGGTCATAATCAGGATAAACAGATTTAACAGGTTTTGTAAATAAAGTTGAATTGTATAATTAAAGACTTTTGTGATTGGGAAAAAGATATCAGGCAATTCATCTATAAAGAATGAGAGATTGTAGAAGTATGACTTAAGTTCTACCAGTCTATTCTTAAGAACACTGAGAGGAAAAACCAAAAAAAAGACTTTTAATTAAAGGAAAATTTTTGCATGAAGAAAACCAATTAAGATTGAATAAGTAGAAAAACTATAAGACAGGAAAATATTTGCATGAGATATAACCAATAAAGTTTGTTTTTCATGATATATAGAAAACTTTCATAAATCATCATATGTCATTCCCCTAATGTCATTTACTATGTGGTCTAAAAGATAGGACCAATTTAAAAAATTAAATTAAAAACATCTATTTGAAAACATTCCCTACATCAATTATTTTAAGTGGAAATTTAAAAAATTCTGCGATTTTACTTTCCACTTTGCAAATTATTAAAAATGACTCCTCTCCCCCTACAAAAAGCAATACTCAATTTTGGTTGGTAATGAGTGAAGATAGACACACTAATACAATGTCAGTGTCCCTGTGAAATGGTTAATTCATTTGAAGAATTATTTTAGAATTACTAAAAGAAAATGTTGTATTTACCATGTTAGACTTCCTTTGTCTCAGTGATTCCATTACAGATTTTACGGCCCTAGAAATTAAAGGCATTTGTTTTAAAATAGCTAAACGTGAAAAATAATAATAATAGCACAATTCTTGGTAGCAAAGAACTAGGGAAAGATAGCTTTACCTGGATTGGAGAATGGTTGAAAAAAATGCAGAGAAGGGTTGAAAAAGGGTAATGGAATATTAACGTGTGGTAAGAAATGACTTATACAGGAATCCAATTATCACACTGGTCCAGAAGTATAAAACCTGGTCCACTTTTAGAGTAGGCAAAGAAATGCTTTATCAACAGTTGATCTGCCAGTGCTGTCATGAAATACGTGGAAAATTCTGGTTTCATTCACAGTAAGTTTTGGGAGAAATACACAAAAAAGGGGAAAAAGTAGCAGCTTTCAAGATTTTGACATGTATCCTCCATCTTGATAACCTTTGTGGGAGCAATGGTACAAACTTGTATCTGCAAATAAGTTCTCGCACTCAGTGAGACTTTGGTAAATAGTTGATTGTTGCTGTGATTTAGCAGATGAGGGGGATGAACCCCTATAATGTTTAGTTGAGTAGTACTGCCACTTCACAAATACTTTTTTTTTCACTCATTCAATACCTGAAACTCATTCATCTTAACTGCCTTACCATCACATCTCCACCACCACAGTGTTAAAGACAAAAAGTTATATCCTGCTTTTGTAGTGAAAAACTTAGCATTTAATTTTATTTTTCCAATGGACTATGTTGATCAGAGATTCTTGTTCCTTTTTCTTTCCCACTTCTTACAGTACTCTTTTTTTTTTTTTAACTAGATCTATCTTACCCAGGCTACATGTCTAGAATACTCAAGGACTCATGTCCCATATTGGTCCATATGCTCCACTTTTCCAACTTAGGTTAATTTAACCTATCATATGCAGCTTGGTGGCCCTCTGCTCTTACTGACTTGTGATATTGCCGTTAGACTTAGTACAGAGTAGTTTTAGCCCTGGTGTAGCTCAGAACTCTCAATCTCAAGGAATCCAATAGCAAATATTCATCAGTAGTAGGAATAAAAGGGAGGTGCCACCCTATCTAGACCCCTTTCATTTTCCTTTGGTTGGTGTTTTTTGATGATGGTGTTGCTATATTTGTTTGCCTTTAGGTTTAATTTGCTATCTAACCATTTTTAAGAAAAAAATTAATTACCATATTAACCCTGTTTCTTTTTTAGTGTTTGCCATGCTGATAGTGAGTCAGGGCAGTCTTCAAAAAGAAGAAAAATAAACCACCTAGTGTGAAGCAGGAGAGTGGATAGGTAAACACATCAATTTTATTCTGCAACATATCTATTGATAAATATTGTTAGCCTGTTTCATAATCAAGAGGAGAACTGTCAGGATGAGAATTATTATCAATCTGAAGTGAATCATAATTCCCTAGAGTAGAGATATTAGAGTCAGAAACCTAGATGGAAGAAAAAGAAAAGAGGGACTCATGATAAAATATATTTCCACACTTAGAGTGGTGGGGATGGGAGAAAGACTACTCAGCAAAATGTTGCACATGATGTCAGAAATAGTCTAGTTTCAATTGTTTTTATGTAACATAAAACAAGATTCAATTGGGAATGAGGAAGACCTGCAAAAAGTTACTATTTTTATAATAGGCATCAGACAAAATGTATTTTAAAATAGTTATACTATGTATACACATGTATGCATCTCTCTATTTATCTATATTGATAAAGATGGAAATGATCTTATTTTACTTTTTTAAGTCTGAGACAATTTCTATTTTAGTGAAAGTTAGAAGAACAAACAATACTGGTCTTTTATAAATATCCCAAACCCTTTGATTTTTTGATATTCACCAGGCCTCCCAGGCAAACCAAATGAAAGAAAACAAAACAAAAAAATTCTTTGGGATTTATCATTTTGAATTCAGTTCTGGAGTTTACAAGGCAAAATATTTTGGGGTTCTAGGTAACAGAGCCTTTACCTAGAAAGCACTTCAAAAATAGAAATATAATGGTTTCAATAATGAATTATTTTTATTCTCAAAGAAACATTAACAGACCTTTTCAGTTAATCCTTCAAAGCTCCAAGCTAAAAGAGTACTGCACCCCTAGCTTTCTTTTAGATCCAGCGTTTCAGCATCTTTCCTGGGGCAATATATTCTGGGTTTTTAGAGATCAATAATGAGGAGTGATAGTGACTTATTATTCCATCTTGGCTGGCAGTTTTCCTTTTGGGATAACTTTGAGGAGATGATTGCTGCATTCTTTCTATTTCTTCTTTACTCTCTGTTTCTAGATTATCAGGGCAGTTCTCCTTAGTACTTTCTCAAAATATGATATCTATATTAATTTTATTTCATTTTATTATTATGTTGGCTTTCAGATAGTAAAATTATTTTTTTGTTATCTTTCTTGGATTTATTTTCCATGTAAGTTGTTTTTTGTTTGTTTGTTTGTTTTATTTCCATTGAGATATTTTACATTTTCTTCATTTCATTCTTTTGGTTTGATTTTATTGTATCCTGATTTCTCCTAAAGTCATTAGATTCCATTTTCCCAATTCTGATTTTTAGGAAATTATTTTCTTAAGTGAGCTTTTATACATCCTTTTCTCTTTGACTAATTCTACTTTTTTAAGGAGTTTTTTTTTTTTTTCAGTGAATTTCTGTTCTTTTTCAATTTGACCAAGTCTGCTTTTCAAGGCATTCTTCTCTTCATTGTCTTATTGTAACTCTTTTAACATTTATCCTGGGGCAGAGCCAAGATGGTGAAGTAGAAACAGACTTCCATGCTTCTCTGGCATCTACCTCCTCCTAAACTTAAAAATAAAATGACTCTAAACAAACTTTAGATCTACAAAACCCACAAAGTGACAGAGATAAGAAAAAAATCTCCTGCTAAAGGAAACCTGGTAGGCAAGCAGGAAGGGTGCATCACAGCATGCTGAGAGCCCAGGGCAGTCCTTCCTGAGCCAAGGTTTTAGCCCCAGGGTGACCCTAAAGAGTTGCAACTGCAGAAGATTTCACTGGAGTAAATCACCAGCAGCTGTAGTGATTTCCAGACTTCACAATCCACAAATGCCAAAGACAAAGTAAAAGGATAGTGTGGAATTTGGTTGATCAGGGGGGATAAAAGAGTGTGGCCCAGCTGCTACCCCCGAGGGAAAAGTAGTGCAGGTCCAGTGGCTGCAGCTGATACCACATGGCTGCTTCTGGAGCTCCTGGCCAGCATATTGTAGGAGGAGCTAGCAACAATTCAGAGGCTAAGCACTCTTTGACCTGCTTGGATCTGAATTGCAGTCTTGGGTAGTGATGCTGGGGGGTGTGACCAGTAAGCCAGAGTGTGTAGGGGCTGTAGAGAAGGGACCCATCTAATAGCTCCAGAAGGTGCAAAAACAGGGATTTGGGAAAAAGCTCTCCATTCTGGAAGCAGAGTTCTATCCTGGCAAAGAGCTCAACAGTCAAATAATTGGCTGCCAATATGAGCAAGCATTAGAAGCTCAAACAGATAATAGAATCCTTTTTGGGAGACAACAAGGATTAAGCCATAGAGAGGGAAGAAGGCATCAAAGTCCGAATCCCTGCATCAAAAGCCTCCAAGAAAAATATGAACTGGTTACAGGCCATGGAGAAGCTCAAGAAGGATTATGAAAATCAAGTAAGAGAAATGGAGAAAAAATGGAAAGAGAAATAAGAATGATGAAAGAAACTCATGAAAACAGAGTTAACAGCCTGCAAGAGAATATCCAAAATTACACTGAAGATAATTACACTTTAAAAATTAGACTAATTGAAATGGCAAAAGAGGCCCAAAAAAACCAATGAGGAAAAGAATGCCTTAAAAAGCAGAATTTGCCAAATGGAAAAGGAATTTCAAAAACTCACTGAAAAGAATAACTCCTTCAAAATTAGATTGGCACAAATGGAAGCTAACAACTTTAAGAGAAATCAAGGTGCTATTAAACAGATGCAAAATAAAGAAAAAAATAGAAGGCAATGTGAAATATCTCATTAGAAAAACCACTGACCTGGAAAATAGATCCAGGAGAGATAATTTAAAAATTATCGTACAACAAGAAAGCCATGATCAAAAAGGAACCTAGACACCATCTTCCAAGAAATTATCAACCAAATTACCCTGATATTCTGGAACCAGAGGGCAAAATAGAAGTTGAAAGAATTCACCCAATTTAAAATTTTGAGTTCCAGATTTTTCCCACTTTATCCATCTTCACCCATCCCCACTGGGAAGATAAGCAATTCAATGAAGATTGTACATGTGTAGTTACCCACATCATTACCATAGTAGTTATATTGTAAAAGACTAACCATATTTCCCTCCATCCAATCCCTCCTCTCACTTAATCTTTTTTCTGCTTTGGCCCTAATTCATATGATCCCAAAAAGAAAACTCCCAGGAATATTATAGCCAGATTCCAGGGTTCCCAGGTCCAGGAGGAAACACAGCAAGTAATCAGGAAGACACAATCTGAGTGTTGTGGAAACACAATCAGGATTACACAAGACCTAGCAGTTTCTATATTGAGGGAAAAAAGAGCTTAGAATATGATATTCTGGAAGTCAAAGGAGCTAGGACTAAAAACAAGAATCATCTACCCACCAAACTGAGTATAATGCTACAGAGTCATTTAAGTCATGGAATGGTCATTGAATGGTCACTGAATGAAATAGAGGACATTCAAGCATTCTTTTTTTTTTTTCCTTTTTTTAATTAATTAATTTTTTTTCTTGTTTACATCATTCATTTCCAAAAGATTTTGAGTTACAAATTTTCTCTCCATCTTTCCCCTACCCAACACCTCAAAACAGCCATTCCACTGTATAATCCCTCCTCTAATTTGCTCTCCCCAATCTGACTTTCCAGTATGGCAGGATGGATCTCCCTACCACAGTGCCTATGTATCTTGACTTCCAGTTGGATGCAGTTAATAATAATATAATAATTATATATATATATATATATTTATGTATATATGTGTGTATATACATATATATACATATATATGTCTGTGTGTGTATATATTTATATATACATATATATTTTTAGCATTTGATTATGCAACTTTATATTCTAGATTTTTTTCCCTTCCTCCCTTGTCACCCACCCCCACTGGAAGGACAAGCAATTAAATACAGGCTCTACATGTATAATTATGCAGGAAATCTCCACAGTGGGCATATTGTGAGAGACTGATTATATGTCCCTCCTTCCTTTCCCGCCCCACCCCCATTCTATTCTCTACCCTGTCCCTGTCTCTTTGCAGAAGTGAGTAGTTCAATCAACCCTCCCCCCCACTGTGCCCTCGTCTCTGTCATCCCAACTCTTATGCCCATCCCCCCTACTCTCCTGTGTGGCAAGATATCCAGTTTAGAGTTTATGTCATTCCTTCCCTAAACCAAGTTCAATGAGAGTAAAGTTGGCCATTTCCCTTTTGCCTTCCTGTTCTTCCCCTCCATTGTAACAATTATCCTTTGCCTCTTCTATGAGATGATTAACCCCATTCTGTCTCTCCCTGTATCCTCTCATTCTAATCCTCTCCCTCCTCAGGATTTCACCTTTTAGAGTATTGTCCCTTCCTATTCAATTGATCTTGTGCCCTCTATGTACTCAAATATACATATACTCAAATATGTGTTTGCAAGCATATATAAACCTTCCTATATAGACATATGTGCATGTATATGTATATATACATTTGTATTCCCTTCACCTATCTTCATACTGAGAAAAGATTCATAAATTACAATTATCACTTTTCCATGTTGGTGTCAGGGTTCACCCAGTCTGTCCGCAGGGGCAGCCAATTACTTACCCAAAGGGGAAGATGCTGGCATTTTCTCTTGAAAAGAAAAATCATGCTGAAGGGTATATGTTAAGAAGGTTTATTGATGTCTCACCTGGGAAGCCTTACAGCAGGACTTTAAGGCCACCCCCTTCCCTCCAAGGCTTGGGTCCTTTTGTCTACCCCAGATCCACACACCACACATGACACAGCCCAGCTAAGCAGAATTGTGAGAGGGGAAGTGCAATTACAAGGGCACAAAGACCCCAGGGTGTGGAGACATCAGTCAGGAACCTCATGTATCCCACATAAGAGGGTCTTGAGCAAGGCAATATCCCCTGGCTAGGGATGATGCAATATGCTCTGACTTCCATGTAACCCACTTAATTCCTGGGCCTCACTTGTCCCTGTGTCTCAACATTACCACTTGCAATCTTACACCTTTTTGTGACCCTTACATGTTGGCATGTAAATTGTGCAACTTTGATAAGTTCCTTATGATTTAATTTCCATGTTGACCTTCTCATGCTTCTTGTATTTGAGTGTCAAACTTTCTTTTTAGTTCTGTTTTTTTTCAGCAGGAATGTTTGAAAGTCCTCCACCTCACTGAATGACCATATTTTCCCCTGAAACACTATACTCATTTTTTTTGGGTAGGTGATTCTTGGCTTCTATCCTAGCTCCCTTGATCTCTGGAATATCATACTCCAGGCCCTTCTATCCCTTAATATAGAAGCTGCTAGATCCTAGGTTATCCTAATTGCGTTTCCACAGTTTTCAAATTGTTTCCTCTTGGCAACTTGTAATATTTTCTCCTTGATCTGGGGGCTCCAGAAACTGGCTATAATATTCCTAGGAGTTTTCTTTTGGGGATCTTTTTCAAGAGGTGATTGGCGAATTCTTTCAAGTTCTATTTTGCCCTCTGGTTGTAAAATATCAGGGCAATTTTCCTTGAGAATTTCTTGAAGGATGCTTTCTAAGTTCTTTTTTTGATCATGGCTTTCAGGTAGTCCAGCAATTTTTAAATTGTGTCTCCAGGGTCTATTTTTCAGGTCACTGTTTTTTTTCAAGGAGATATTTCACATTGCCTTCCATTTTTTCAGTTGTTCAGATCTGTTTAATAGTATCCTGATTTCTCATAAAGTCATTTGCTTCCATTTGCTCCACTCTAATTCTGAAGGAATTATTCTCCTCAGAAAGCTTTTGAGATTCTTTTTCCATCTGGTAAATTTGACTTTTTAAGGCATTCTTCTCCTCATCAGCTTTTTGGGCCTCTTTTCCATTTAAGTTAATCTATTTTTTAAGGTGTTCTTTTCTGCAGTCAGATTGTTGACTCTCTTTTCATGATTTTCTTGCATCATTCTTATTTCTCTTCCCAATTTTTCCTCCACTTCTCTTATTTGTTTTTCAAAATACTTCTCAAGCTGATCCATGGCTTTTAGGCAGTCTTCATGTTTCTTGGAAGCTTTTGGTGTGGGAATTCTGGCTCTGTTGTTTTCCTCCCATTCCATGCTTTGATCCCTCTTGTCCCCAAAGAAGGAATCTAGAGTTTGGTTGCTGCTCTTACTTTGCTTCCTTTGCCTGCTCATGTTGGCCAGTCAATGATTTTTTAGCTCTGTGGAACTCTGCTTCCAGAGGGGAAAGCTCTGTCCCAAATTGCTGGGGTTTTTGCAGCTGCCAGAGCTATTAGGGGGCTGTCTCTTTTTTTGCAGCTGCTACCAGCTTTGGCTTACTGAAAATGCACCCCAGGACCACAACCCAAGACCACGATCTGCATCTAGTCTGCTCAATGCAAGAGCACTTGGCCTCTGAACAACTGCTTGGCCCCCCTGCAGTCTGCAGGCTGGGAGCTCTGAAGCAGCCATGTGAGGGTGGCTACAGGTCCACTGCTTCTGCCACTTCCTTGCCCTGGAGTCAGTTTGGCCAGATCGCTTTTTTACCCCAAGTTTACCTGAGTTTCACTGACCTTTCACTCAGTCCTTGTTTCTTATGGCTTGATTATTCTGGAAACTTCCACAGCTGCCACTGATCCACTCTCCTGAAGGTACCAGCTGCGGGCAGTCCTGGCACTCCTTCCCCCCCCTTCCCCACGGCCAAGCCATGGTTTTTGGCTGGGCTGGTTTCGGCTCCCGGAGCTGCGATGATCCCTTCTTGCTGAGCTGCCTTCAGTGGGAGATGTGTTTTTCTGTATTTTTGTGTGAGTTTTGGAGCCCTCAAATTTGTTTGGAATCGCATTTTATGGGTATTTAGGGTGACTATGTGGGAGCTGTGGTACCTTGCTCCTCCTATGCCGCCATCTTGGCTCCACCCCCCTCCCACAATTAAACTTTAAAAGAATCATTTGAAGGGAGCTGTGGTAACACTTTGACAAGACAAAGATTATACAAAAAGGGAAGATTAAACCTTTCCCCTTTTACTTCTTGTATTTCAGGAGAGATCAGGGACCAGTTCCCTAGTGTTTGATTTTTAATGCCAATTAATGAATGCTAAAAAAACTAAAAAATAATAATAATAATAATCATAGAACCTCATGTTTTCCCAAAAGAACTTTGCTGCTTGATATTCTGATGCATATTTCAAAAACATATATTGCATTTAAAATTTATCTGACAAGGGAAATTTCTCTTATACTATTATATTATTAACTAGTTATTAACTTGTTACCCACCCTTTTCTTTTTATTTCCATTAAACACCAACTCCTGAAAAGGTCAGTTATCCTCTGAAAGGCGTGACTGAGTAATAAGATCTCAGGTCTCAAGACATTTGCTCATTAGTTGGGGGTGTCCCCACTGAACTGGGTGACTTGATTTCTGTTTAGAATATAAAAAGACCCCAGGCTGGGTGAGCCTTTTCCTTTGTCCTTGATCCCTTCCATTAGAGTTTAGGGCAATCCAGTTCATGAAGGAGAAAACTAAATAAAGAAGTCCAGATGGAGATGACTTCCCCTGCCTAGATGCCTTGAAGATGCTGAGTCTTATGATTAAGCCATGTTCTCAGCAGGAGAAGGTGAAGATTTTGAGTTTATGTTCTCATTAAATCTCTACTAATAGGGGTTGATCTTCACTTGATAGGAGAGTTCTTTTTTAGTGGGATTTAAGGCATTTCAGGGTCTCCCTTAACATCTTTGTTTACAAGAGAAACCACTGACCATGAATTTATTGAGTGCTGGCTAGACTAATTAATTAGTTGATTTTTAATTATACAGAAACTCTGTTTCTCAGGGTTTTCATTCATCTCACAATAGTTAATTCTGTGTTTGCTTAATTTTTTTTTGTTTAATTCAACAATTTTTTATGTATTGAGTCTAATATGTTATAGGTACTATGCTAGGAATTGATGTTACAAATATGAAAGTGAAATATTCACCATTTTCAATGACCTTAGGCAACATGCGCACTGATAAACAAATAAAGTATATATTCAGAAACAAATATAGTTATAGGTACTTAGAAATGGGGCAACCACAAAAAGATACCTGAAGATTTCCAAGTGGAATAAGCTGTCATATCCTATTGGGATTCTTTTCACTTAATTATACCTTGAAATACAAGGATTCATGAATTCCTCTGCCCTTGCATTATGTTAAACTTTTCTCCTTGGAATTATGAAATATTGACAGCTTCTACCTCTGTGCTCTTGGTTCAAGTAGGACAAATCTGTTATGTCTATCATGTTAGATCCTGGAAATAGTTTAAAGCAGCTATCATATTTCCCTTGAACCTTTTCTTCTCAACTAAAATATATCCATCTGCTTCAATAGTCATCTTACATGATGAACATGAAGTGTTTCACCATTCTCTCAGTCAGCTCTTTAGTGTTAGTAGCTTATTAGTGTTCTTGTTACTTTGTGATTATCAAAGCTGAATATAAAAGTCTAGAACTGACCTGACCAAGCAGAAAATGTGTGGACTATCACCTTCTTTTTTGCAGAAGCTATGTCTTTATGAATGTCAAGATGTTGTTAATTTTATGGACTAGCATAACATATGCTGAATTGTATAGTCAATATATTTAAAAGTCTCAGATCTTTGATCCAGAGAAATGCCATCTTGTGCATTTTTTCATTTAATCCAGTATATGGCTATATATGAAGAAAGAAGTCAACATTTAAAAAGGCATCATGGAAGAGGTATACTTGAGATGGGCTTCAAAGAATGTGTATGATTCATATAGTCTTCAATAAAGAGGTCCACTAATCAGAAGGATTGGAATAAATATAAATGTGGGGACTTGTCTGAGTAGAGTACATGCAATGACTTAGAAAATGAATGGTTTTTGAAAAACTGATGTTAGAAAGCAGAAAATATATCTGCATGGCAGACACATTGAAGATTGATTCAGTCGACCAGTTGTTCTCAATGTTTAATCTAGAGTCTCCTGTGGGTTCACAGATCTCTTATATGGGAATCCACAAGATCAAAACTATTTTCTTAATAATACTGATATTTTAATTTCTTATGTGGAAATATCAATAGATATAACCCAGATAAATGAAAATGTGTTTGGGTGCTCAAAAATATTTGAGACTGTAAAGTAGCCCAGAGATGAAAATGGTTGAGAATCATTGTACTAGATTATGGAGGACCAATTTAGGTTTTTGAAAATGGTAGCAGCATGATGAATGTAATATTCAGGAAGATAAATGGAGCAGAGACACAGGGAATTGATTAGAAGGGACAAGATGTGATGCAAGAAAATCATGTCATTTGACATCCTGGGAAGTAATAAATGGTCATGGCTATGAGTTTTTAACCAAGTGAACGAAAATCTCTCACAGAATCAATATGTTATACTATACCAAGGGAAAGTTTTCAGTCTAAACATTCATCAAATTGCTGTTTCTTTAATAGATGCTTTATGACAGGCAAGTGGTCAGTAACAAATATAACTAGACAATGTAAAAACATAGACTGAAAGAAATTCTATATTATTTAACCACCTCCTTTAATTTACAATTTCTCAAATTTATTTAGTAGCCAGTCCACTCTCACCTCTATATTCCAGATAAGGAAATGTTAGCTTGATGTAATCTTGCTGTGGGATGAAAGCAATAGAAGGAAACCTTCCTGACACTTCATAATATATCAAATATTTCCTATTTAATCCAACATGTGGAGGTTTGGTAACCCTTCTTACTGTCAAGTGTAACATAGTGGCTGATACCAAAAATTTATAGAGTCTTAGCTGGCTAAGTAGCTGGAAGAATTGATGAAGTAGGGAAGGTTGAGCCAGAACTGAATTCCATAAAAAAGACTCAAGCAAATTAATTTTGGCTCTATTCCCTTGTGGCTTCCAAATAAGAAAATCTGATATGATCTGCCAGGTGGGACAATGGAAGCAGCAAAGCTGTATTTGTCTACAAAACCATAAAGTGTCCCTAAATGTGTGGCAATTCTTCTCTTTCCATATCTTTGATACATAATTCTGAAATAGGAGTGTCTAAGTGACTGAGTAAAAGACCAAAAATCATTCTATTGACATTCTACTGTCAAAAAGAGTCCAGGGGGCTGGGAGCAATAGCAGATCAAACTGATCAGGGGCTAGTACAGACATATGTAGAGACTATGAAAGACAGACAGAAAAAACCTGGAAGCTGGGATACCAACCAGAAGGTACATACTGTAGTGTAACAAAGAAGAGATGAAGACGCAAATTAGGATAAGTATTGAATGAAGAGAAGGAAGAGACACTAGTTTTCTTATAAAATTAGGAGATCCAGGACTTGGGAACTGACTGCAATTGAGAATATGGTATAGAGAAGTACTTAACATGATGTAACTTATGAAAGTGGGTGACTGGGGGAATGGTGATGCTCTCCACAAAAATGTGAGTCTTGGACGAAGGGCAAGTATGAAGGAAATATGATAATTTCTATTTTGGTACATGTATTTGAGATTTTCCCTGTGTCAATATGGACATAAATGTGGAGAATGATAATAATGCAGGAATGAAATAAAGAGATATGAGCTACGTATATAGATTTGTAAGTCATATATATAAATATGCCATTGGAAGCAAAAGGAGTCAATATGATCAACAAGAGAAAAAGAATTTAATACATGTTTATACATGGGATATATATGATACTCTTTTAAAGGATAAGTGACAAATAGACAACTAGGAGGAGAATGAAGAGAGAAAATATTGATGAGATGATGTACTCAATAAATGGAGTCAATATTGTCACTACTTACAGAGATGATAAGAAGATAGGCATATAAAAGGCTCTTGTTTCAGCAATAATCAATTCAAGTGGTGACTCAGGAGGGAAAATACTATTCTCTCCATGCTTGCTCCAGAATTCATCTGATAGACAATTCAAAGTCTAGATATTCAATTGAAAGAAAGTATAGGATGGATTTAAAATCAGTAAAGGGAAATCCAGAGAAGGTTGGATAAATGTACTATGAAATAGTACAATAGGCAGTAGGCAAAACGAGAATTTATCTTATAAAATTTCTCCCTGATAAAGTAATTCCTTATTGATGTACCAAACTAGCCATTACCTCTCTTCATTCTCTAAGGTAATACTGGTTTGAGATAATACAGAAAAATAGAGGAGGATGAATTCTCATTTCACCATGTGCTTGATGGTACATTCATTGATAATGAGTTTCCAGACTCATGGGAGCTCTAAGCCAATACAAGATTTCATATAAGAAAATCAAAGATTTAATTTTTTCACCAACATGCTGTTATTTTAAAATAGCTTTAAGTAAGCTATTTGAAATAGTTGTGGTACTAAATCTGCCTATTTTAAAATTCAATCAAGCAACCACATGGCCTCTTTGTCAGCCTATCTTTTGTTCATATACTGGCATAAACATTGAAAAGCCATTGAATTGATGAAAGCATTGAGCTTCTTCACCTATAGTGATCTTTAGGGTTTCTTCTGGGTCCAAAATAATATATCTTCTTCAGTTTGGCTCATGTCCGCTGTCATTGTTGCTTTCTCTTGTAGAGTTTGGTTTAAATTTAGTGTTTATGGAAGATGCCAAAAATCCAAGCCTGAAAATGAAACATTTGATCTATCCTTAGAAAGAAAGGTTACCATGT
This sequence comes from Pseudochirops corinnae, assembly GCA_028646515.1. NCBI lineage: Eukaryota > Metazoa > Chordata > Mammalia > Diprotodontia > Pseudocheiridae > Pseudochirops > Pseudochirops corinnae. Next base: position 18,325,779 of record CM053591.1, on the reverse strand, counting down.
GCAGAAGCCTGTAACCTTGGCCATATTACCCATGGAAAACTAGCATACTCTGCAAAAAGAGAGTTTGTTTTGCATGTCCCATTCAGTTTGCCAGGTGAGCATAGCCAGTAGAATGGCTTTAAGTGCCAATTGTTCTGGTAGTTTCTGTCATCTGGATCCTCTTACTCTTGGAACTGCACTGAAACTTAAAAATTCATTTCATGCAAGGCTACCAAAGAACTTTCAAATGATTTGTTGAAGACAATGAAGCAAGCCTGTTTGGTTATCAGCACATTATGCTAACTGTGAAAAATTTAGAAAGGAATAGAATGTGCAACTGAGAGGGCTGAGCAAAGGGTTAGGGATTCAGAGACAAGGGGTTTGGATGCCACTTCCAGTATGTAAGACTAGGGCAATGCCACTTAATTTATTTTTTGTTTGTCTATTTCTGTATCAGAGAAAGATATTTTTAATGACAAATGATGATGCATATATAGTTTTCTGACTTTTATAGAATAAACCCAAATTTCTACACTCTCAACAAAAGAGGAAAAGAGGGACTCATAAGGCCTTGGAATGTATTACTTAAGTGACCAGTAAGTGATGCCTACAGAAGAAAAACTAGATTTTCATGTCCGGTTGTGCTAAAGATGAAGAGATAGTCAAATTCAAGGGGTAGGTGGGAGCTGGTACATTTTTATGACCTTCATCCAAAACTAAGGAAGAGAAAAAGAACAATTTGGAGAAATGCACTATGAAGGAAAGACCATTCCTTTCATGAGACTTCTCCTGAAACTTTTTTTTTTTAATTGAGTGGGCAAGCTAGTTTCACTCACTCAAGATGGAATTGGACATCAGAAAACAAATCTGTGAATCTAACATCACACAAGGGGTTACAGAATTCTGAGAAGTAAGATAGAAAAAAAAGAACACAATAGTTTGTATTTCTATTGTACTTAATAGTTATATAACATTTTGCATGTATTACCCTATTCGATCTTCCCAAACAACCTATGAAAAAGACAGGGTATGGGGCAGGTAGGTGGTACAGTGAATAGAGCACCAGCCCTGGAGTCAGGAGGACCTGAGTTCAAATCCAACCTCAGACACTGATCATGTACTAGCTGTGTGACCTTGGGCAAGTCACTTAACCCCAATTGCCCTTCTCTCCCCCCTCTAAAAAAGACAGGGTAATTCTAATTATCACCATTTTACAGATAAGGAAGCTGATAGCCTTACAACTTAAGAATCTTGTCCAGGTTCATATAATGGAGCAAGTGGCAGAGCCAAGAATTAAACTCATCTATGTATTGAGGACATTGTTTTTTCCACTATAGTAGGTTGCTTTTACTAAGGTAATTTAGATTTTAGTACAGGAGAAGGAAAATAATAAGAAAAGTATGGGTGGGACAAGGATATCATTAGATCTTTTTTCTCTTCTAATTTTTTTTTCTTTTTTTTTTAAATTAAGGACCTATAATTTGATCTGTGTAGGGAGCTCTTGTGAGGAACCTTCCTTTAACAAATCAAGTAAATGATCAGGGATTGCATAAGTAAGAACTAAAAGAAGCCAAAATCAGCAATCAGTTAGTATACATTTTCAGACTATATAAGGGGTACAGTAAGTTTCAGTTTCTGGGAATAGGGTGGATGGGAAGTGTAGCCTTGGGCAGGCTACTTTGACATGACCAGGTTTACTTTGGCGGGCCTCACTGCCAACTCATCTTCTTCCATGAAGAAGGGGGACAAGATGGCCAATAAGGTCCTAAAAAAAAGTGGCTTAGAGGGAACAATGTTTTTGGGCACAACATTCCCCACATCTTATGTATGTGTGTCAAACCCTTGACACAGTTGAGGCTATGTCTTCATACTGGTCAGCCGGTTCTGTTTCCAAGGGCTGGTAGCAGCGATTCCTACCAATTAACAGTTCTACTTAATTAATGAGGGACCTGACAAACTGCAAAAGGCAGTTGATGATGCAAGGGCCGAATATGAGGGCCAGGGTAAATAGGAATAGAGGGCCCACCAGGGCAGAACCAAGAGTGGTGAGCAAGGGGGATGTCCAGAACAGTGACTGGTAGCAGTTTTCAGCTTTTCCTTTCCTTTTGTCAGTCAGCCAGATTTTTACTGTCCAAATTCAAACTTTCCTGTACCACGCCAGAGGTGTTCACATAGAAGCAACAGGATTCCCCAAGAGCAGCACAGAGGCCCCCTTGCCAAAGGAACAGCAGATCTAAGCCTCTACAATTTTGAAGGACCATTTCCATGAGGGAATCAAGCTGTCTCTCTAAGATGGAGATAGAGTGCTCTAGGTGGGAGAGATCAATGTCCACCTGTGCACTAAGCTCCCAGTAGTTGGCATCCCCTTTAATTAGGGCCGCTACCCTAACAGTGACAGAATCTACCAATCCTAACCCCACCAAGATAGGGACAAGGAGGGGGGCTGTCTGGAGAGTTCTGGAGTTCCCTTTGGGCAAAATAATTCCAACCCTCCTCACCAGAGAGGAGGGAGACTTGGGGAATGATTGCTACCAGGATACAAAGGGGACCATGTAGTGGATTGTGTTTTATGAACACCATAGCAGAAACACACCTAGTGAAGCCATTGAGCCATGCCCACCAGGCTCCTCATGGGGCAGGAAAGAAACTAGAAGTAGAGAACTGAATTTCAAAGGTAGAGTCACAAATGGAGCTATAGGGAGAACAAGACAGGGCAGTGTCCTTGGTTGTTAGGCAGAGCCCAGAACCTTGGACATTTCTCAAGGTGAGCCTTGGCTGGCCCCAGTCACAATTCTTAGAAGTGTTAATGGGTTCTATGGGTATTAATGGTGTATCAGCAAGCACCCTAGCACACCTAGAGCGGCTACTAGCACAGGTTCTTAGATCTGCTTTTCTAAAGGAAAGCAACAAAAAATGGGTTAACAATCTTACTTTAATCAAACATATTATTTACCTAGTTCAGGGGGAAAAGTCAGCCCCCTGAACTTCAGAGAATACAAACAGAAGTTACTAACAAACAGAAAAACAGATCAGCAGACGGCTTCCAGCATCTGACCATTACATCAGTTACCTATTCAGTTACCAGAGAGGGAAACACCAACATCTGGGTTTTTCACAGCTGGGGGGGCTCAACGGCTGCCCAGAGTCTTCTCTGGCCAAATCACACAACTCTTCTCAAAGTGAGCCCCCAACCAAAACCTCACATCAGGGCGTATATATAGCCTTCTCCTGGCTTAGAGAATGTCACAGCCCTCTGGACCCACTGCCCAATCACAAAGCTACAAGGCACGGGCATTCCTGAAACACAAGCCTGGCACCACAGGCTCCACATGACCACATTCAGCCTATTAGGGGACAGAGAATACTTTCAAATCTGGGAAGGTTCTCAGAGTCAGGTAGCCACTTTAGCAAAGGGCCTAGGGGCAGAGAAGATCCTCAGATTCCCATAACAAATGGCTACCCCAACATAGTATGGAGGCTAGGGGTTCATGCAAAGCCAGCATTCAGGGGTTAATCAGGACAGGACAATTTACCATGCCATGAATACCTTGAAGGAGCCCCATGACAGAAGGACTAGAGAGTGTCTGGCTAGCCATAAAGCCATCGTCAGGGGCAAGAGTAGGTGGGCTCTTCATAAGTTGAGGATTGGGGCAGGAGGTTTGGGATCTAGCGTACAGTGCCACCCAGAGGGGCAGAGCTAGGGAACCGAATGGACTCATTGGGAGTGGGGCTGTGTGGCAAGAGATAGTCAAGAACAACCCTTTGGTGAGAGAGAACAAGAACTGATCCTGAGGGTTAGTATAGGCAGTTTGAGCACCTACTTGGACCTTCCAGGTAAAGAGGGTGAGCTAAAAGGGGTTGGTTGGGTCTAATATAAATATGGAGATATATTAAGGGTTTGCTCCCTTATGTAGACTAAGATGAGGCTCCCCACCTGGGAGCACAGTGTTGGAGCAAGCTGGGGGGCCTAGTGAGAGGGAGGTACAAGGACACCCTGAGCAATAGAATGGGCTGGACAGGCAGCTTCTGCCCGTGCATTCCAGGCACCAGGGAAGAGTTTGATCATCAGGGGAGTCTGGTAATAACATCCCTGGGGGTTTATGTGGCAGAAGTCCAAGGTAAAGTAATATCCTGCTGTTGTGGCCTGGGGGATTGCCCAAGGGGTTTGAGTAGCCTAGAAGGAACCCCAGGCCCTGCCAGGGTAGTCCCTGGGAGAGTGGCATACATAATGGGTCTAGGTGACCAGGGGGGCTGGGGCATGTGGGTTTTGGGCACCAAATGCCCCACAATGGAGAAGACAGAAGATTAAGAAGGGTGTTGGCAGGTAAGTCTTAGCTTTAGAGGGTCCTCGTGTACTTCTGCCTTCCATTCTGAGGTGACAGCAGGCTTCATTCTGGTATAATGGAGTCAAGTGGGGATAGAGTCCACTTTGACAGCAGTGGGTGTAGTGAGGATCATGATGTGTGGCCCTTCCCACCTCGGCTCCAGACCCTAAGTGGTGAATTTCTTTATCAGCACAGAATCTCCAGGTTGGAATGAGTGCACTGAGGCTGAGATTGGGACCTGGAGGGTGATGCAGACTGAGGGTAGGAGTCCTTTCTGAGTCGCCTACAGGCCCTGTAGGAACTTGATGAGAAGAATTAGTGACTTCAGCATTTAGGTCTTTCTGGATTAGGGGAACAATGGGTGGTGGTCTACCAAAGAAAATTTCAAATGGGGTCAGGCCTAATTTATTGGGGGTACACGTGCTTCTGAGCAAAGGCTAGTGGCAGAAGAGTGACCCAGGACTCCTCGGTTTTCAGGACAAGCTTGGTGAGAAACTGCTTCAGAGTCCTATTCACCTTTACCACCTGCCTGGAGGTCTCAGGCCAATATGCACAGTGTAATTTTCAGGTGACCTCTAAAGCTTTTTCTACTGCTTCTGGTATTTTGGTTACAAATGCTATTCCATTATCTGACACAATTCCCATGGGGAGGCCAAACTGAGGGACAATTTCATTAAGAAGTTTTTTTGCTACTATTAGGAATGTTTCATTTTTCACAGGGAATGCATTCACTCACCAAGATAATGTATGAACCAATACTAGGAGGTATTTGTAACCCTGTGCAGGTGGTTTTACCTCAGTGAAGTCAACCTTCCAGTGCTCTCCTGGCTGTAATCCTCTTGCTCTAACCCCCACTGGTCCTATTTTTCCCTGCTTCACATTCACCCTTGCACATGTCTCACAGAGGCTCATGATGCTAGACAGGTGCTCATTTAGATGGGGAATATAGTACCTCTCTCTCAGGAGGAGACTGAGTTTCTTTTCTCCCAGATGGGTTGTCTGTCTTAGGAGCTGTATCCATTCCCTCACAATAGATTCAGGGACTAGATGGTGATCCCCAGGAGGGATCTACCAACCCAATTCCTCTTTCTCCCTTTTTGATTTTCAGGTAAAGGAATCCTCCAACTCAGAGTAGGAGGGGGAGAGAGGTAGGGTGAGTGCTTCCATATGGGAGCAGATGGTTGGGGCAAGTGACAGACAATGGCCTGTCAAGTGGCAAGGTCAGCTGCATGGTTACCAACTGCCCCCTTGATGAGCCAGGCAATGAAAAATGGAGACATGGGAGGAGAGCCAAACATAGTTGAGAAGAGATAGGATTTCAGCACGGTTCTTAATAGCCTTGCAAGCTGCAGTCAGGATGTCGCGTTCATGGTAGATGTCAGCATGGACGTGGCTGGTGGCAAAGGCATAGTGGCTATAGGTATAGATGTTAGCTGACTTCCCTCCCTCAAGGTGGAGGGCCGGGGCAATGACAACAAGCTCAGCTTGTTGCGTGGAAGGGCTGTGGGGGCGGGAGGAGAGGATGTAAGCGATGGGGAAGAGACCATTGCTGCACCAACCCTGTGTATTCCTGTGTCCACAAAACTGCCATCAGTAAAGAGGATCAGGTCAGGGTTCTGCAAGGGTGAGATTGAGTCGTGAAACCTGGACTTCATCAATGACCTGAAAGTAGTCATGGATAGTGGAGGAGGATGGGCTAGATGTGGGGCCAGGGAGCAGAGTGGCATGGTTAAGAGCAAAGGTTTTAGAAAAAGTAAGATGGGGCTGATCCAAGAGGAGAGCCTGTTATTGGGTTAGTCAGCAGGTGGAGAGCCACTGAATAGGATCACTATGGAGGAGGGTCTCCACAGAATGGGAGGCAAAGCTGGAAAACGACTGACCCAGAGAGAGCTTATCAGCTTCCTTAATAAGGAGGGTCATCGTAGCGACAGCCTAGAGGCAAGGGGGGCAGACAGCAGCAACAAAATCAAGAGGGTTGGAGAGATAGGAAACAGGGTGGTGCCAAGGGCCCAGGGTGTGGGTGAGGACCCCTTTAGCCACCTCATGAGACTCAGCAACCAAAAGATGGAAAGGCTTAGTGATGTCAGGCAGGGCTAAGGAGTACATCAAGTCTTAGGTGGCCTTAAGGGCATCAAAAGCCTTTTGTTCTGGGGAGGACCAAGAAAGAGGTCCAGAGCCAGCAATACTACCATATCCAAAAATTCCCGAACTTGTTTCTTAGTCTTGGGATGGGTAAGTCTAGGATAGCTTGGATACAGGAAGGAGAAAGGGTTTGAGTGCTCCCTGAGAGAATGTAACAAAGATAGGTGACCTGAGATGAACAGATTTGAGCTTTCTTAGAGGAAACTGAGTAACCCAAAGACTGCAAGAGAGAAAGAAGGTCAAAGGTGGCAGACAAGCAAGTGTTTTCAGTAGGTGTTGCAGGGAGGAGGTCATCAACATACTGAATTAAGGAACAGGAGGGTCGGGATTCTTGAAAGGGGAGAAGGTCCTTATGGATGGCCTCATAGGAAAGGGTTGGGGAAGTTATTAAAGCTTTGGAACAAATGCATCCAGGTTAACTGGCCAAAGTATCCACCCTCAGGGTCTGTCCAAGTGAAAGCAAAAAGAGATTGGCTAGCCAGGGCCAAGGGAATGGTGAAAAAGGCATCTTTGAGATCTAGGACAGTATAGACATAGTGTGAAGGGGGAAGGAGGTTAAGGAGAGTGTAGGTATAAGGGACAGTCAGGTGAATGGTCTCCATCTGTTTGTTCACTTTCCACAGATGCTGAACAGGCCTAAGATCAGAAGTACCAGTTTTTTGAACAAGGAGAAGGGCAATGTTCCATTGGGACTAGCAAGGTATTAGAATACCTGCCTCTCGCAGCCGGGAGATGTGAACTGCAATGCCTCCACGGGCCTCAGAGGACATGGGATATTGGCAGACTGAGACAGGAGAGGAGTTTTCAAGTACTTTCACGACCACCAGAGGATGATGAGAGGCCAGGCCAGGGGGATTGTTCTCTGCCAACAACCTAGGGTGAGATTCAAGAAGGCTTGCCAACAAAGGAGATGTGTTACAGGGAGAGACAGCTTCATGGAGTAGGAACTCAGAAGCTAGGGGCATGGTAATCAAGATAGAGGCCAGGGATGGATTATTAGGAGTGGAAAGTTCCAGGGAAGTAGACAGGTCAGGACAAAAGGAAATAGTAGCTTCGAGCTTTTGCAAGAGGTCCTGGGCTAGGAGAGGGTATGGTCAATCAGGCATAACTAGGAAAGAGTGAGTAACAGTGCCTCTTCCCAAGTCCACTATCCTATGTATTAGTAATGGAATTTGGAGATGCCCCTGTATTGGCTTGGTTTTGGGGTTGAGTGTTAAAGCGCAGAGCTTGTGAATCCCACTTGTGGGATAGACTTGTTGACGTGAAGAGAGATGGCTGAACTGGAAAGAGCCCAGAATTGGGAGAGAGGCCCAGGCCTAGAGAAGGCCAGAAGGACTTTGGGAGAGCAGTATCCAGTATTGTAGAGCCTGAGTTGCTGAGAGAAAGACTGGTGAAAGCTTACTGGAACTGCCCAGGACTATTGGGAACTGCTACCCAGAACTGCCAAGAACTGAGGAGGCATGGCTGTGATGCCGGCATTTTGTCTGTTTTGATATTGTTTTGCCAGATTCACCTGCTGGTAAAGGACTGTGCTCCTGTTGTAGAGGTCCTGGAACCTGGCTGTTGGTTTAGAAGCCCTGAAGGAGGATTTTCTTATGGTACCTGCACAGAAATCCTGGAAGAGGGCCTTGCTGATGTTTTCAGGGGTTCTGGGACTGTTCTACAGGCAGAAAATGACTTGATGAGGGCACTGGCTATGACTTTGCTGAGTCTTGTCTCCCCAGGAACTGAGATTGCTGAGGGCTTGCCTTGAATGAAGATGAAAGAAGGCCCTTTCCTTGGGTATTCTATGCTGAGCTTAACTTTGTTGTAACTTAAGGGTGGATGGCCTTTTGTGCTCTCTTGCCCCATTTGAGATTCAGGGGTGGGAAGCCTTTGAGGTTTTGTTTTTTTTTTTTTTTTTTTTTTGTGCTCTGTGATTGACCAAATGAATGTACTTTGTTTATG
>CM053591.1:18301685-18316886 GCA_028646515.1 Pseudochirops corinnae | reverse complement strand
ACAAAATGGAGATAAATATATACAAAACAAGCTATATACAGAATAAATAGGAAGTATTTAGCAGAGAGAAGGCATTAAAATCAAGAGGGATTGGAAAAGGCATCTTGTAAAAGGTGTTACTTTAGTTGGGACTTAAAGGAAGGCAGCAAAGTTAGTAGGTAGATTTGAGTTGATCTTGCCCATTATTAAAAAAAAATGATTCTAAGTACCTTGTACCTTGACCTATACAAAATTCATATTATTATGTCACATTTATTTTAAGTTTTAGGAACTATTTCAAAGAAACATTTGCTGAAGAATCTCTTCATGAATGGTTCTCATTTCAAAACTTATTACTGATATGTGTTCTTCTTTGTGAAATAGAATCAGATCATCAAAGTGTACCCATTGCTCCTGGGAAGTAATTGCCAAAAATTAATACTTGTAAGGTCACTAGGAAAGTTATTCTTGATTATGCATTTTTTTCTTTAACAAGATTTGTTATTGCATCAGATTAGGGAGATCCTCATCAGTAAGAAAGTTGCTGTAGGTAAGGAGCTGCATCTACCAAAATAGGTTGGTACCTGCTCCAACACTATTATCTTAGAAATTTGCCTAGAATTGAAAATGAAAATTGAATGATTCACCTAAGCTAATAAGGAATGTGAGTGTAAAGTCTCCCTGAATATGAGTCTTCATTTGATCATTTTATGCAATGTAAACAAACAAATACTATGATGTGAAGGTTACATGGAACAAATAACATTTGATATAGTGTCATTTTGTAGCATTCATGTGTGCTTCTGTTAACAAAGTTCTCTAGAGAACTTGGAAGCTAATGGGGGTGAAGCTAAAACATGTATAGGAAAAACTTAGTGCCTTATATGCCAACTGTACTAATTAGGTGGTCCAGGGATAAACTGAGGAATGGTCAGGTATTAAAAGAACACACAATTTTGGTACTTAAGAGATGAGCATTTTACCCAGAACACACTACAAGAGGCCAGGGGTGGGGCACTGAGGGGTGAGTTTTTAGGCCTGAAACACCACTAAATCAACCTAAGATCATGGTCTCATGGTCGTCCTTTCTGTTATCAATCAATGTCTTGTTGGGTAAGCTGGACTGGGGAATGGTCATATATCTTGACTTTTGGAATGTATATGGTCACTGAGGGGAGAAGCTATGAGATAATTCAGATGTTATAAGATGTAGTAGGAGTCAGTACCGGATGGTACTGTGTGGTGTATAAAAAGGAAATTTTTAAAGAGATCATGTAACAAGGAGGGATAGTTTTGTTCACTAGGGTGCATTAATTAGTTATTGCCAGAGAGCACCCTATCAAAGCATTTTAAGGATCCTTTGTTAAACATGATTAGTCACATTGAACATTAGGAAAGAAGACAATTTTTGCTAATGAATTTTACTTTTGTAATTAAAAACTATATCAAAATAATTTTCCGAAGATGACCAGGAAAACCTGTAACACCTGGGCATCTTCATCACATTGTTGAATATCCACCAAAAATTTTTTGAGCATTTTCCAATTCTAATGGACCCTCTTTTTTGTTGTTGTTGTTTTTTGGAGGGGGAAAGGCAGGGCAATTGGGGTTAAGCGACTTACCCAAGGTCACACGCTAGTAAGTGTTAAGTGTCTAAGGCAGGATTTGAACTCAGGTCCTCCTGATTCCAGGGCCAATGCTCTTTTCCCTGTGCCACCTAGCTGACCCATGCCCTGTCTTCTTCATAGGTGTTTTGGGAAGAAAGGAGTGGTCAGGTATTAAAGGAACACATGAATCATAATGAATCATAATGTAAATATCTGATATGCAGAATATATTTTCATGGTTACAAACTGAACAATTTGTAACCATGAAAATACATTCTGAATATCAGATATTTATATTACGATTCATAACAGTAGCAAAATTACAGTTATGAAGTAGTAACAAAAATAATTTTATGGTTGGAGGTCACCACAACATGAGGAATTGTATTAAAGAGTTGCAGCATTAGGAAGGTTGAGAATCACTGCTCTAGTGGATCTACTTCTGACTTTCTAGACAGCAAAACTGTGAACCTCACAGTCACTTCCCTTACCCAACTTTTCAGCTCCTCATGTTTATTTTGTCTTCCCCATCAAGGGTAAATTCCTTAATGGTAGAGGCTGTCAGTCTTGCTTAAATTTCATTTGTATCTTCAGTACTTAATGCAGTATTTGGCACAAACTAAGCATTTACTATATACTTACTGCCTTCCTGTATCCACTCAAAATTTATTCATCAAAACTACCATCACTTGATTCACTTTTAATAAGTTAGCTGGAGCATACAAATCTTGAGTAAGGAAAATATATCTTAATATATAGACTGAGTTAACATTCCAGGATGGAGCAAGTACATATTTCTATTTATTTTCTACAGAATCACTTTCCTACAAGAATTTTTGGGGTTCCTCCCACAGATTTATATAAAAATTCAAATTAAATAAGAAAGTTCAAGTGACTCCAGTTAAAACAGGGTACTTCCTTTAACCTTGTCTAATCACGTTAAAGGACAACCAAAGAGGATTGCTCTTAGATGGGTCCTGGGATAGAGGAAGACAAAGTTCTTATGTATGCGGGGATTAATCTTTTTTTTTTTCTTTTTGCTATTATCTTTAATCAATTCCCTTTATCTTATTGTCCTGAAGTATCACACACACATTTCTAAGGGACCATTCCCAGGAGTCTGGAAAGGCAATTTCTTAATATATTTGCAAATACTGATGAGGAGATATTAAAATTTTGTTTATGCTTCCACAGAATGGTACAGAATTGAATTGATTGACCAAGTTCTATATTTGGGGAGAGAAGACAATATAGTCAATGCAGGGATGACTACTTGGGAAAGTAATGAAATATGGAAGGATTTGGCAGACACAGTGAGGGTGAAGAAAAGTTTAGCATTCTTAAAACAGAGGGACAGATTTAATAATCAAATCATTTTGATCAGATGAAGGAATTTTGGAGTCCCTGAATTTGAAAATGTATTTCCTATAAGAAGAAGTAAGATCAAATGTATCATCATCTCTGTGTGTGACTGAGGTGGAGAGGAGTAAGTAATAAGAACTGAATATATTGAGAAACTGGAATGTTTGAAGGAGCATCACTGTGCAGTTTGAAATCTCCTTTTATGAGTGCAAGAGTTGTGGTGGAGAGAAAAATGTGCTCCTATAGATTCAATTATTGTCTCCATTCAGATTATTCTCAAATCTACTTATCCAGAAATCTGTGCAGACCTCCAGTCTTACATTTCTAACTGCCTTATCTCAAAGTGAATATGCTGTAGACATTGTAAAATCAAAATGCCTAAGACTGAACTTATTAACTTTTTTCCTCAAGCTCTCCCTCAGGCTGAACTTCTCTATTACTGCCAAAGCACCACAATCATGTGGGCTCATGCATTACCTTGTAAACCCTCTCTCCTCATTCTTTCTTAACCCTAATATCCATTCTGTTGCCAAAGCCTGTTGATTTTCCTTGTTACACATCTCACATTCTCCCTCTTCTCTCCTCTGACATTACCCCCACTCACTGTGGTTCAAGCCCTCATTACTTCATACTTGGACTATTGAACTAACTTACTCTTTGTAAATGCCTGAAGCAAGTCTCTTCTCACCCCTGTGCATCCTCCATTCAGCTGTCTAATTGATATTCCTTAAGTGCAAATTTGACCTTGTCACATCTTCTACTCAATAAATCACAGTGATTTTTTTTTTTATCAAGGCCAGGATTAAATTTAGAATCTGCTTTTTGGCACTCAAAGCCTTTCAAACCCTGGCCCCCACTCTTATCTTTGCTATCTATTTTTATACTTCACTTTCCTTCACCTACTCTGCATGAAATATCACTGGTTTTCTGACTGTTTCTCACACAAGTTGCTCCATTTCTCTACTCTTGAGAACTTTCATGGACTCTTCTCCATGTCTGAAATATGTTCCCTCCTTATCTCTACCTTCTGGCTTTCTTTCAAGTCCCTGTTAAAACTCTACCTATGGGAAGTTTTTTCCCTTATTCATCTTAATTACATTTCCTTCCCTATGTTGATTATTGCAAATTTATATTAATATATGGGTAGTTTGTGCCTGAATGTTTGCATGTTAAATCCTCCACTACTTTGTGCACTCGAAAGAAGGAATTGTCTTTCTTTGTATACTCAAATTTGAGGACAGTGTCTGGAATATACTAGGTGGTTAATAAATATTTATTGGCAGAAAGACTATTTGAAATGAGCAAGAAGTTATCATTATCAGAGCAAGATTTGAAAGTGGCAGGATGGAAGAGGCCATTATGCATGCAAATTTATTGAAGAAGGAGGGATAATGTCCTAGGACTGGGTGATAGATTTGAAAAGCACTAACCTTGAAGAAGGAGAGATTGTTGAGGGATGTTGCTAAAAGGACAATCTAGAAGTGACCAAAGGAAGCAAGGAGCATTTCAATTCTTCCAGCATGATCGGTGAATCACAGGGCATTTCTGAAAGCCAACCAGTACTAGAAAGGGTGACCAGGGTTACAGAATCATCTGGATATACCCATGTCTCAATGAGTTCCAGAAGAAACAAGTGAAAAATGAAAATAATTAAGATAAAAATAAGTTTGTTAATTATGGAGCAGGTATTCTAGAGAGCACAGTAGAAGAGATAGGTAGATCTGTAGATAACTTTGGGAATGATTAATTTGAAGCAGTGTGGGATTAGGGAGTTGGGGCTGGAGTATGGGTTTTTTATATTGGTAGCTAGGAATTATGAACCATTAGGATGAAGAAAATATGAGGGTGGGCATAAGTTCATCATTGAGGAATAAGCAAAGTATCTCTTGCCAGAGAGAGGTTCTTGTGGGAAGCAAGTTATTAGATGACTCAAAATCCTCTCTAAAGATTCAGCTGCAGGAGAGGTGGCAATATTGTATCCTATGAATTCCAGGAAACCCATACCCAAGAAAACAGAAGGAGATAAAGGTGTGACAAGGAAGGAAGTGGCATTGGGATGTGGGCACGGTCCACATGGCCTCAAGACCATTGGAGAAGCCTATGTATAAATACCAGGCCCTAGGTTTGCAGAGCTCCCTGGAAAGGTTCTGGAGGGAAGACAAACTTTAGTGGGGACTGAACTAGGGCTCTTGAACTTATCTGGCCAATACTTGTGCAAAATATTTGAGATGCAAATAAAAAAAGTGAAATAGTTCTGGTTCTTATGGAGACTCACCACAAAGGAAAGAGGATCATTATAGTGGGATGGGGACCAAGGAAGGTGTTTTCTGCAAATCACAGGGATAGCAATTGGAGGCATGGGTCAGTAGAGGGACATGCCCTTCCAGAGACTGATAGTATTGACTTTGATTGCCATTAGCAGAGTAAGAGTGTAAAATGTCAAGGTGCTTGAGAGAAGTTTGCATATGACTATATCATGACAAGAAGAATGTTAAAAAGCCCACCATAATTGATGGACACAGATGGACTGTGAAGCTGTTGGTTAAATGGATTGTGGGTCCAATTAGCAACAAGAAACTCATAAATAATCTCACTAGCTCAAGAATGATGTGTGACTAGGAGCCAATTCCATCTTGGTTGAATACATTCTGCTATCTCAGCCACATCCTGCATGTTTCAACCCACTCTTACAGAATTTTGGTAAAACATATTAGGGACAAAATTCCTTTATTAATTTCTTCCATGCCTTTGTCCTGCTTACTTGTCCATTGCAAAGTGGATCTACAGGGAATTCCTGTAAGTGAATACATTGATAAAGTTTAGAATAATAATCCTGACTTTCTGTGCTTTACTCTTCAGAATTCCTGCATTAAAAGAAAATGCAATAGGATACTGTGGTGTCTTATTCCACAACAATTGGTTCAGTTAATAGCATTCCTCTGAAATGGACTAGGGAAGGGAGGAAATTATTGGGAGGATTCCTGCATGTCTATGAGAATGTGGACATCAATGGTTCTAGTAATAAAATTTTGTGGGCCACCTAAGAGGTAGAAGAACATCCCCAAGACTGCAAAGATAGAATTCCCTGCTGGCTTAGATGAAATTGCCAGCTGCTGGCAAATAGGCTATAGCAGTAATGATTAAAATAGCTTGATATTGTTAACTACTTTGTGCTATGTCATTGAGCAATAGTTAATTGCTGAGTCTCAAGTGGGTCAACTACATTTAAAAAAAAAAAACCTTGGATTAGAAATAATTATACAGGTTACTGCCTCCTAACTAAATGAAGGATATGGCTGAAAAGTTGTATTGACCCCTGTTAATTGTTTTAGGCTTTCTGGTAGGGACACAGACTTATGACTTTGAGGAAGCACTGAACATGGCTGATTCCAAACTTAAACTCCATCGCAGTAAGACCTATGCAAGGGTCTTACAGAAAAAGCAATAACAACAGCCTCCTAAAGCAATAAGTAAAATACAGTTCCTGGGAATGAAATTTGGTTTAATCTGATATGACCAGGGATGTTGAAAGAAAAAAAAAAAAAACAACAACCCTAAACTACCAACTTCAGTATTACTGAAAAGGTGGAGGATGCTGAAATCCCATTAGCAACACACAAAAAAGACTATACCAACTCATTTGAAAGAAAGTACGTCCCCAGAATGAGGATGGGAGAAAATATCAAAAATAAAATATACCTGTACCCATTCCTTGCTTTCTGGAAACTATGTGAACCTAAAAGAGACCAAAGTTAGGTTGAAAGCTCCCCAAGATTAAGGTGGATTGAGACTGGATGCCATATGAAGTAAACAGACAATCCTTACCTTTGTGGACATGGGGGCTGCATTCACCCTTACTCATAGAAATCCACTTGACCCTGTAGTTCAATTTTGTGTTTGTGGTCACACTACAATTCTAGAAAAGAAAATTAAGATTGTGTTAAAACCTGGTACTCACCACTCCCAAGAAAATAAATGTTGTGTATTTCTCTCTCTCTCTCTCTCTCTCTCTCTCTCTCTCTCTCTCTCTCTCTCTCTCTCACACACACACACACACACACACACACAGATTGTGGCATAATCCAACCATATGCCACAATCTGGCTGCCCACAATTTGGATACTGTACTGGGCCCTAGGGGCACCTAGAGTGAGCATTTTATTAATGACATGCTAATATCTGATGATCTGTCTTTATTAGAGCAACATTTTGAACATTTGCATGATATTCTCCCCCAAAAGAGTTGGGCAGTAAATTTCATCAAAGTGCAAGGACTTGGACGTATTGTGAAGTTCTTAGGTAAGGTGTGGTCAGATAAAAATGCGGGTTATCTGAGACCATAATTCACAAATCCTCACCCTGACTAAATGCTATACTTACTTAGTCCAACAGAGCCATCTTTATCATAGCCCTTTAAGTGCAGAATTATAATTTGAACTCTTTTTGAATGTTGAGTTTTCGGCTTGTCAATTTGGCTATTTCATGGTAATTGTTATGTAACCTGAAATGGGAACTAGTATATAAATTCCATGCATGAGGTGGGACAGAAGGAACCACTTTACAATTATTGGATCTGCACATCTAAGCCTTCCCATGGTAATGAAGGAGCACTCTGGAGAATGCTTAAGAAATTAATTCAGGTTATTCACTGGAGGTTCAAATACTGAAGGTGAAGCTTAAATACTTTGGCCACAAAATCGGAAGATAGGACACATTGATGTTGTGAAAGATTGAAGGGAAAAGGAAAAGGCAACAGTAGAGTAGGAGATGAATAGATAGTATCTATAATGGAAACAATAAGCGTGAACTTGGATAGACTTGGAGAGAGAGTGGAGGACAGAAGGGCCTGGCATATTATGGTCCGTGGGGTCAAGAAAATTTGGTCACAAATGAATGACTGAACTACAACAACAACAAAATATCTGTCTTCCAAGTTACCTTTTACAGATTTACTTCCTCTTGTTACTCTTTACCAGTCTCTCACAAATTTACTATACTGACTAGAAGAAGAAGGGGCTTTTGGTGGGGGGGAGGACAGAATAATATACATTTTTGACATAATCCTGCCTCAGTCCCCTTTACTACCTATTATTATTGCATGCTACCATGTCTACAGATTAATTTAAACAAAATCATAGTAAGTACAATAATCATCATAAGCACAAAGGTTTATCACAAGAATTTTGCCAATTTCCCTGGAGAAATCAATCCTGGATCCTGGAGAAAAGATCACTTAAAACACTCACGGCCTTGGTGAGATCTTCATGATGTCTGTGATGATGCCATCAACAATCTTTACTCTGTCTTTCACTTTCTGTGATGGAGAATACTTCTCTTGAGGGGTCAAGCCACATGCAACAGGAAGAGCTAACAAACCTGAAACTCCCCCTGGTTGGGTGATAGGCAGTGCAAGAGCAGTTAGTGGTACATCACCATACATCAAGTACATTGTCCTTCAGCAAAGTTTGTCAATTCCCTTGAAAAATCTTCAGTATAATCCTTTAATAGTTTTGTAATAGTCATACATGCATGCTTCAACTTTCCCTGAACTACTTCTATAATTCCACAGATTGCACGTTCAAAATAAAAGGGACCTAGGCCTATCAGGATAAGTTCCACTTTTGGTCATGATACAAAATGCTCAGGGGTCTTGTGGGTTTTGTAGTAGGCATCCTTGTATAGTGAGGCCCACCACCTTTGTTAGGCAATTAGCATGCATGTCAAGTTGAGAGAAAAAATGTATTGAAATGTGTGTAAATATAGTAGTAGGGAACTGGGGGTACATATGACCACCATATTCCTTCTGAAGCTGCCATTAGGTTTAATTTATCCAAGTGACTGATGTGATGTTTAAGTCTGATGACTCAGTCCAAGTTTGACCATTGAGGGCGTATATCTTCATCTAGAGTCATTCAATGGGGGCAGTACCTGATCAATTTATGACACTCACTGTTGTTGTCAGGAACATTACAGGAAAGATGTTTTTTCATCTCATCTGGATGTGAAGCTTTAGTAAGGTTAGAGGTGTGGAAAGCAGTTGTGGTGGTGAATTATGTGCTCTCAATTTCTGGAGAGATGTAGCAAGCCCAGTACTGGTGAAATTCTCTAGCATATTTGGCTATTGCCATGTGGAGATTGCTCTTTGATAGAGAGTACCTATACCAGGCCAGCCACATTAGTGTCAGTCTGATCTTTTCAGGACATTGTTCTAAGAGAATTCCAATGAATTTCAAGAGATTGACATTTTCAGTTTTTCATATTCTAGTTAGGGTTGCAGAGCTTGAAAAAAATTCTCCTAAGCATATAAAGTTGGCCAGGAGGTAGAGGCAAATACATGGATCTGGATGGTCTCCATATTGCATCTGGACAGAATGCTGAGGTAAGTGGTTAAGAAAGGTAAGTTCAGGCAGAATAGGTACAGAGGATCTCGTTGAGTGTCCCCATGTTTCTAACGTTGGAATGACTAGAGGAATGGACATAGCTGTGAGAGCTATATCTGTGAGAGGGCCAGTGACCTTGAAGGCTGGTCCAAAAGGGTATTGTGGAGTTTGGAGCCTGACTCTGGGTTCTATATAGGAACTTGACACTGAACTTGGAGGACTTCTGGGTTGATTGGGGCTTTGGATTTTCCTGGGAGAATCCACTTGTTGAACTTCTCATTTGGTCTCACCATGAGCCTCTCTCTACTTCACTCCCAGTTGATATACCTCCACTTGTTGCATCTCCAATACCTAGAGTTCTTCCAGCTGCTTGTGCTTGTTGGACTACTGCACCTTCAGCAACTGCACTACTACTCATTGCACCTTTTACTATGATGATATCTGTACTTACTGCAAGTCCGCAAAGATGCTGGTGATCAGGGTGATCACTAAGAAGTTTCCCCAAAAAGGAAGCAGTTTTGTCCACTGCACAAGGCATGGTAAT
The DNA here is from genome assembly GCA_028646515.1 of Pseudochirops corinnae. NCBI lineage: Eukaryota > Metazoa > Chordata > Mammalia > Diprotodontia > Pseudocheiridae > Pseudochirops > Pseudochirops corinnae. The sequence continues at coordinate 18,307,014 of CM053591.1, read as the reverse complement.
GAAAGTGCCATGAGTGGTCACATGACTATGACCTTAGTCAGAATGTAGTATGACTCTGTCTTCCATAGCCCATGGTGTGTTGGATGTATTACCAGGAATTCTAGCCTTTTGGGTTACGAGTCCATTAATTGTGAACTCCGAGATGGTGAAAGAGAAGAAGTTCTGGACTATAGGTGATGTGGGTTGTGACTTAATCAGAGTTGTAAATTCATGAGTTTATTGCACCATCAGTGGAGTAGTTTCCATGGCTCTCTCTGTGGTGCTTGTTCTCTTTTCTAGTACAAAGTATACGCTTAATTTTTTTTTTTTATAACATTGGCTCAGTGCTCTTGATTAGAGCTACGATTTTCAGCTTGGTGTTTTTTGGGAGAAGGTCTATCTTATTCTGATAGTTCATTCATTCCCTACTTTAGTTTGGCAGTCACATGTGGGACTATCATCGCATCAATACTCCAGGTTGTCCTCACCTTCTAACCCTTCAGTGTGGCAAAAATAGTGGCCTAGGACGACCTGATCAGGGATACTCAGGTGTTTCCCTTCCTTCTATAGTTAGGGGATTCCATTGCATAACCACTCCCTTCTCTACTAACCATAATAATTCACCCTCCTCCATGCCCTGGTCTGCAAGCCACTGTGAGGGGAAAGTGGTGTAGGTACCACTCAGTGGTGGGGGTTAGGTGGTCCAGGAGGCCACAGAAGGGAACTATTGGAGGTCATCAACCTTGTCTTCCAGAATGAGACAAGGATTATGGTTTCGGTTTTAGATGTTGCATTATAGGGGATCAAGGGGGCACAGGAACAGCTGTTCAGTATGCAGAGAGCTTCGGGCACCATCTATGCCCACTTGGCAATCCAGTTTCCCCATGCAAGTTTGAGCAGAGTGATCACAAAATACCATTGTCTGCTGCCCATTGCTGCATGGTCTGGTATGTAAAATATGTTCCCTGGTCACTGCAGATGGTAATGAGAGGACCAAAAGTTACAAGGAGTTCTTGTGATAGTTATGACATTATAGACTCTTGCATGGAGGACAAAGCCAAAGTCCAGTATAAGCATCTACCCCAGTGATTATTTAAAAGCTCCTGCCTGAAACGGCAAAGGTCCTATAATTTGCCATATTTATCGAGGCACCTAAAAGCAGTTTCCTCTAAGTCCATGCTTACAGTAACAGAATACAGTCCATATTTCCCATTCCCTGGTGATCTGGTGAAGGATTGCTGTGGTAGCTCAGTTGGCAACCAGCACCTGGCTCACCAGGTGTGAATTGTTGTTGGTGGTGGTGGTGAGTTCAGCAGTTTATGACTCTCTGCAACCTTGTAGCCCATAAAATGTCAATACAGTATACAACATTTCTTGCCAAAGATACTGGAGTGGTTTGCCATTTTCTTCTTGAGCATATTAAGGTATCAGGAAAGCCAAGATGGCAGAGAAAAGTCAGGAGCTTTCCCCAGTTTCCCTGAAAAACAACATTTAATCAAGTCCCTAAACAAATTCTGGAGTGAAAGAATCTACAAAAAGACAGAGCGAAATGATTTTCTAGCTTAACATAACTTAGAAGGACTTCAGGAAAGGTCTGTCTCATTTGGATAAAAGGAGAGTGAAGTCTGGCACAGACAATGTTGAGGTGACCTAGAGGAAAGCTCTTAGCCACAGAACAGATCAGCAACTGAGGGTCCTTGTCCCTGATACAACAGGTCAGTGGCAGAGCAGGTCAATTATGAGGCCATGAGTCCCAAGAGAGAAGGAAAGTTGCCAATCTCTGAAACCAGACAACAGGTGAAATTAGGCAGAACACCATCACAGTGAGTATACTGCCAGGCCATGAGATCTCACTGCACAATGTCAGTAACCACCCTCTAGCAGCCAGCATAAAAAAAAAAAAAAACCTTGGTACAGTGACCCTGTGTCCTAGGAGCAGAGCTCCACTTTAAAAGTCACTAAACAGACTGAAGAAAAAAAACAAAAAGTAATTGCAATAAGCAAAACCAAACATGTACCATAGAAAATTACTATGGTGATAAGGAAAATGGAAGAACAAGCTCAGAAGAGGAAGACAATGGCAATATATTTACATCCAACCTCAAATGGGAATATAACACAGTCTAAAGGCCCAAAAGCCTTTCTTGTAAGAGCACAAGATGGTTTTTAAAAGTCAAATTAAGAGAGGTAGAAGAATAAACTGGAAAAATAAATGAGAGGTATACAAGAGAGAGTCAACAGTTTGGAAAAGAAAGGACAAAAAATGAATGAAGAAAACAATTCCTTAAAAAATATAATTGGCTAAATGGAAAAAGAAAACATCACTGAAGAAAACAACTGTTTAATAAGCGGAGTTGGCCAAGTGCAAGAAAGAGGCACAAAAGTTAACTGAAGGAAATAATTCCTCAAAAATGTGAATTATTGGGACAAGTAGCCAGAAAGAAACAATTTAAATATCATGGAATTAACATTCAAAATTACACAGGACTTGGCACCTTTTACATTATAGAATCAGAGGGTTTGAAATATGATATTCAAGAAGGCAAAGGAGCTTGGATTACAATCAAGAATCAACCACCCAGAAAACTGTGATCTTTCAGGGAAACAGATAGATATTCAATGAAGTAAGTTACTTTCAATCATTCCTAATGAAAAGACCAGAGCTGAACAGAAAATGTGGTCTTCAAATTCAAGACTCAATAGAAGCGTAAACAGGTAAACAGGAAAGATAAACAAACAAAAAAATCATGTTATTCAATAAGATTAAACAGTTTATATCCCTACATGGGAAGATGATGATACCTGTAAATCTTGAGAACTGCATCTTCATTAGGGCAGATAGAAGAGGTATACATGGACAGAGAGTGTGGGTATAAGTTGACTTTGATATTGTGATATTTTAACATATAAAAATAGAGGAAAAGAAGGGAGAGGGTGAACATTATTTGACCGTCACTCTTGTTGGATTTGCCTTAAAGAGGAAATAACATACACATTCAATTGGGTATAGAAATCTATTTTACTGTATAGGTAAGAAAAATGAGAAAGATGGCAGAAAAGAGAGGGAGGTAGATAGAAGGAAGGGTAGATTAAGGGAGGTGTTAGAATCAAAACCCGGTGAAGAAGGAAAGGGAGAAAAGAGAGAGAATAAAGATAAATGGGGGGATAGGATCGAGAGGACACAATTAGTAATCATAACTGTGAATGTGAATGGGATGAACTCCCCCATAACACAGATGTGGATAGATGAGTGGATTAAAAGCTATAATCCAATAATTTTACAAGAAATACACATGAAGTAGACTTATACAGACAAAGTAAAGGTAAAAGACTGGAGCAGAATCCATTAGGAGAAGGAAGAGGAGGAGGAGAAAGCTAATCACTTCATGAGAAATCAAGATATCATAAAACAGATGCAAAAGAATGAAAAAAAGAAAACAAGGTAAAATATCTCATTGGAAAAAACATTGATTTGGGAAATAGATCCATGAGATATAATTTAAAAATTATTGGACTACCTGAAAGCCAAAAGATCAAAAAAAGAGCCTAGACATCATTTTTAAAAGAAATTATCTAGGAAAATTGCCCTGATATTCCAGAACTAGGGAGTAAAAAAGAAGTTGAAAAAATCCACCAATCTCCTCTTGAAAAAAGATTAAAAAAAGAAAACTCCCAGGCATATTATAGCCAAAATCCAGAGTTCCCAGGTCAAAAAGAAAATACTGCAAGCAGTCAGGAAAAAAAAAACAATTTGAGTATTGTGGAAACACAATCAAGATAATACAAGATCTAAAATCATCTACATTAAGGGATCAAAGGGCTTGGTATATGATATTCCAGAGGTCAAAGGAGCTATGATTAAAACCAGAATCACCTATCCAGCAAAACTGAGTACAATGCTTCAGGGGAAAATATGGCTATATCATGAAATAGAAGACTTTCAAGCATGATTGATGAAAAGAGCAGAGCTGCATAGAAAATTTAACTTTCAGATACAAGAAGCAAGAGCAGCATGAAAAAGGTAAACAGGAAAGAGAAATCATAAGTAACTTATTAAAGTTGAACTCTTTACATTCTTCCATGAAAAGGTGATATTTGTTATTCATGAGACTTTCCTCCATATTAGAATCGTTGAAGGGAATGTATGTGTGTGTGTGCATGTGTTTGTGTATGTATGAATGTTATGTAATATGTATATATGTATATATGCATGTATATGTTTCTATGTATCTATCCACATGCATGTATGTTTTTTAAATTCTGCGCACATGTGTGCACATGTATATGTAGACAGAGGGTACAAGGTGAGATGAATATGAAGGGATTATATCTAAAAATAAAATTAAGAAGTGAGAGAGGAATATACTGGGAAAAGAAGGAAGGGATAATAGAATAGGATATATTATCTCACATAAAAGAGGCAAGAGAAAGTTATTGCAATGGAGGGGGAAAGCAGGAAGGTGAAAGGGAATGGGTCAACCTTACTCTCATTGGATTTGGCTTAAGAAGGCAAAAACAGGCGGAGCCAAGATGGAGGCGTAGCAGCAGCAATATATCGCAGCTCTCACATAGCCACCCCAAAATACCCATGGAATAGGACTCTGGACCAACCTAGAATTTCAAAAACGCACACAGATACTTCCCACTAAAGTCAGCTCGGCTACGAGGAACCATATCAGCACTGCGAACTGAAACCAGCCTGGCCTGAATCCAAGGCTGTGCCCCAGGGGCGGCCGGGTGGGAGGTGCAGAAAAAGCTCTCAAAAGCTCTCAGGTGAGCAAAGAATTAGCACCAGCTGCGAGGAGGGGGGATTAGCACCAGCTGCGCGAGTGGGGATTGTCAAAGAGGGAGATAAGCATCAGGCTGAAAGGTCTCCAGAGCAGAAAAGCGAAAGGCAGAGGTTTTGCACCCGCCTCCATGTTGTAGCTTCCGGCCCTCAGCCTGCAAAAAGCAGGGCGACTGAGCGATTGTTTTCAGACCAGTGCTCTCGCATTGAGCAGCCTGAATCCGGATCGTCGTCTTGGGCCTCGGTCTTGGAGACTTCATTATCCAGTCAGCCGGAAGTCTACGGCAGCCGGGAGGACCCCAGCGATTTGGGACAGAGCTTTCCCTTCTGGAAGCAGAGCCCCACAGAGATTTTTAAAAAATTCATGGTCTGAAGAACCATGAGTAAGAATAAGCATAAGAAGCAAAGTAAGAACAGCTCCCAAAACCTAAACTCCTTCTTTCGGGAAAAGAAGGATCATGGGAGAGAGAGGGAGGAGGAGAGCGCAGCCAGAGCGCCCCCACCAGAGGCCTCCAATAAACATGAAGAATGCCTGAAAGCTAGGGATGAGCTGAAGAAGGACTT
>CM053591.1:18284161-18301185 GCA_028646515.1 Pseudochirops corinnae | reverse complement strand
CCGGCGCCACAGGCTCCACATGACCACATTCAGCCTATTAGGGAACAGAGTATACTTTCAAATATCGGAAGGTCCTCAGAGGCAAGTAGCCACTTTAGCAAAGGGCCTAGGGGCAGGGAAGATCTTCAGATTCCCATAACAGCAACTTTAAGGAATTATGTAAATATGTGTTGTTAGTGAATTCTAAGAGCGACAAACATGAAGGTACACAAGTGTGGAAATAAATTCTGATACATGCATTCTCTTTTCTTTTCTTTTCTCTCCTTCTCCTTCTTCTTCTCCTTGTCCTTCTTCTTCTTCTCCTTCTTCTTCTTCTTCTTCTTCTTCTTCTTCTTCTTCTTCTTCTTCTTCTTCTTCTTCTTCTTCTTCTTCTTCTTCTCCTCACTTTATTGTCTTTGAATTGATGTGCTGGTTTAGAACTAACTGTCTTGCAGAAATACTTTTACTGTTTATGATGTAATGTTATATCCATAGCAAAGGTTCAATGCAATATTCATACATTTGAAAACATTCTGTATTGTCTCTAAAAACTATTGTATTCATTACTATTATACTATAAGAAATGATGATGAGGTGCTGTTAAGAAAAATCTGGAAAGAAGTAAGTGAAGTGAACAGAACCAGGAAAAAATACAGTACCAGCAGTATTGCATGATGATCAAGTATGAATCACTTAGCTCTTCTCAGTAATATAATAATCAAAGACAATTGCCAAAGACTCATGATGGAAAATGCAATCTGCCTCCAGAGAAAGAACTATGGAATTTAAATGTAGATTGAAGTTCACTATTTTCTCTTTTTTGTTTTGTTTTGTTTTGTTTTTTTCTTTCCAATATTTTTCTGGGTTTTTTTTTCTGATTCTTCTTTCACAACATGGCTAATGTGTAAATGTTTACATGATTGCATGTTTATAAAACCTAAATCAGAGTGCTTGGTGACTTGAGCAGAGGAGATGGGCAGAAGAGAGAGAGAAAAAAACAATTTAAACTCAAAATTGTAAAAAAAAAAATGAATGTTAAAAACTATCCTTATGTGTAATTTGAAAAAAGAAATATTTTATTTCCATGTCAGGGGTAAGAAATCTATTGCATTCATGCCTTGGGTGAAGGTTAAAGGCAAAGGATCTCTCAAGTCCTTTTTGTTATACTACATAAGACTATTTCTTATTTCAGTAGTTTGTGATTCTGATTGTACTTATTTTCTTAACCTGGGCAAATTTCTTTATCTCTCAGTTAACTCTTTAAGACCCAAATTAGTATGGGACATTAACTCATATGGAATTCAGTTTGTTATGTCATTGAAATCATGGATCTAGTCCAGTCTTGTACTGTTCCATCAATATGTTCTATCTTCAAGACCTTTTCAGGTTTGTTTATTTGCTTGTTTGTTTTTGTGGGGTGCATAATACATTAATAACCAAAACAGCAGAAATGATTTAGATATCCACCTCACTTAATGCAAGATGGGTACAATCATGTTGTTCTCTCAAATGATATGACTTTCCCTCATATTTCACAGTTTTTATATATAGTCCATAATCTTTCAGAATCCTATTTTTGTATTCATTCATTTCATAATAAGATGAAAAGTTAAATACTTTTATTTTTTCCTTATATAGAATACCTAGTTTTAAACTTAAAGCAAAATTGCAGAATTATTCCAGAGAGAGCTAATGAGTAGGCTTTTCTCTAGTTCATGTTCCAAACTGGTTCAAATGATACTAAATCTATATTTTCTTTGTTCAGGGTAATACTGAATGTTCATTTAGAAGTGAAATATTGTACATGTTTAGATACTCTAAAGCTCTGAAAAGCTCATGGGAAACAGAAGAGTGTACTTTATTGCTATATTTAGGAGTATTTTTCCTTCCAAAGCCTATTTCTCCCTTGCTCTATTTTAATGAAGAAATGGTCTTTGTCTGTGAAGCTTGGAGTTCTCATAAATGAGCTTCACAAATTAACCATTGGGGATGCTCGAAACAGAATTCTATAAACAGCTCCTCAGATCACATTTTAAGACTGCTCAGCTACAAATTCTTTTAATTGTTTATATTGACCTTGCTACTGCAAGAAGAAACTCTCACAGAAAATGCAATCTTTCCTGAAAAAAAAGACTTAATTAGACTTAATTTGCACAATAAGGGATCATAAACAGATTACAATTTGAATTACAAAAAAGAAAGAGCATCATAAAGGTTACATTTGGCATGATAGCTATGAGAAACAGTACTGAATTGTATTTCTAGCATAAGGTTAACTAGTATAATTATGACATAAATTCTTATTCAAATCATAATTGTTCATCTGAAGGTTATTGTCCACTTCAGAATGAAGATATCAAAGTGTACACTTTTGAGAAGATGATAAATATTAATATTATTATGAAATTTGCTTAAATAATTTAAAGGACTAAATATTAGAGAAAACTACATGTGATCAATTTTTGGTAACTCTTGTCAACGTGCTAAGATTCAGTGTCAAGACCAGTTTAATTATATTACACTGGAAGCTCTATTATTGAATCAGCTTATTAATCCTTTGGCAGAATTATCAATCATCTCATCAATCCTTAATCTATCTCCTTCTTAGATGATATTGGGGTAGAAGAAAAGTAAATATGTTTGTATATATATGTGTATATGATTATAGGTTTATAATTCAATGCAATATTAGAGGTAACATACTCCAAACCCAAAGTTTTCTCATTTTTTAGAAAAAATTATATCCTGAGAGAGTTAATTCAAGAACTGACATCTTGAATGAAAGTTAGATTTGCTGCTCATTTGGGTTAAAAACATCTATGTATATCTATGTATTGTATAGCCTATGTTATTCTGACCAATATTGAGTGTTAGCTGAAATTTAAAAGCTTAGAGTTACTAAGAGAATTTATAATTTTATACACATAGGCAAGGGTGTGCATGCACATACCTGTCATCATCTTTAGTCTTAATCTTTGCTGGGGGCAGCATTCCTAGAAAACAATGTGAATTTTTTTTAATGTGAATATTGACACTAGACCCATGTGAAATAGGGGTTAGGTTCTCATGACCAGCAAAAGCTAGAATCTTTTACTAGAGTTTGTTGAAAATAAACTTTTATGTATAGAAGTTTTTGTAACAAAATATTAACAGTAACGACGAAAAACCCATAAATTGTAGTACACTAAATAAAATTGGTAACATGTTAAAACATTTTTTCCTCCATAGTAATTCTTTAGAATTTTGTGAACTTTTGTGCTTATATAATATGAAAATATTGATTTGAGACAATGCTTACTTTTTATGACAGGAAATCTACAATACCGTAAATACTATATAGCAAATAAAATTCTTAAAATTAAAAGAGTTTTAACCTGAATCTTAATACTTCCACTGTGTCAGATGGCATTGTTAGGATATTGTACTATATACTTTATTTCTCCAAACTTCTCTATTTTAGTAACCTTCTGAAAACCAAGGGAGAGTTTTCTGGAACGTTGGTCACTGCTGTTGAAAGATGCCAAGATTGTCACCTCCAACACTCTGTTTTTCACAATGGGTGGATCACATTGGATATCCTGAAAGACACAACAGCTTGAAATATTTTCCTCCTTTCCTTAACAGCAAACTCCCTGTCAATAACTACTGAAGATTTCAGGCATGAAGTTTCTCATGACACCACATCAATGATGTTGAAACATTCACCTTTGAAATCAAATAATTTGCACTACACTTTGGGGGAGTAAATGAAATACAAGACTTGAGTTTCTTTTTAATTAAATTTGTTTATTTACTTTTAGTTTATAACATTCAGTTCCACAGTCCCTTCAGTTTCAAATTTTCTCCCACTCCTTCTGCTCCTTCCCTCCTCCCATCATGGCGGCATGCACTCGAATATAGGATGTACAAATATCTTCACATTAATCATTAGTCAGTTTGCAAAGAAGGGTTATAACTGATGGAATGATCAGTGGGAAAGAGGAAACAAAACAAAACAAGAAAAAGAAACACAGCAAGTAGTTTTTGTTTTTGTTTTTTCAATCTGCATTCAGGCTCTGCATCTCTTTTTCTAGATGTGGATATCTCTTTCAATCATGAATCTTTTGGGGTAGTCTTATAACCTTGCATTCCTGAGAGGAGCCCAGTCTTTTGAAGTTAGTAGTCACACACATTTTGTGTCTGTGATTGTGTACAAATTTCTCCTGGTTCTCTTCTTCTCACTCAGCATCAGTTTATATAAGTTGCTCCAGGTTATTATGAAGTCTGTCAGCTTCTCATTTTTTATAGCACAGTATTATTGCATTGCATTCATATACCACAACTTGTTCAGCCATTCCCCAATTCATGGACATCTCCTTGTTTTCCCATCCTTTGCCACCACAGAAAGAGCTGCTATAACTATTTGTGTATATACGGGTCCTCTTCCCACTTCTCTGATCTCTTTGGGATATAACTGTAGAGTGGGATTGCTGGGTCAAAGCGTATGCACTTATTTATAGCCCTTTGGGCATTATTCCAGATTGCACTCCAGAACACTGGATCAGTTCACAGCTCCACTAACAATGTATTAGTGTTCCAATTTTTCCATATCCTCTCCAGCATTTATCATTTTTTTCTTTAGTCATCTTAGCAAGTCTGGCCAGTGAGATGTGGCACCTCAGAGTTGTTTTGATTTGCATTTCTCTAATCGCTAGTGATTTGGAACATTTTTTTCATATGCTTATAGATATCTTTAATTTCATCCTCTAAAAACTGCCTGTTCATATCTTTTGATCATTTATCAATTGTGGAATGGCTTGTATTCTTATAAATTACATTCAATTCTTTGTATATTTTAGAAATGAGGACTTTATCAGATACACTGGTTGTAAAAATTCTTTCTTTTATTCTTGGTAAACATTTGCTTTATTTGTACAGTAGCTCTTCAATTTAATATAATCAAAATTATCCATTTTGCATTTTATAATGTTCTCTAACTCTTCTTTCATCATGAAACCTTCCCCTCTCCATAGATCTGACTGGTAAACTATCCCTTGCTCTCCCAGACTGTTTACAGCATCAGCCTTTATAACTAGATTATGCACCCATTTCCACCTTATTTTAATGTACTGTGTTAGATATTGTTCTGTGCCCAATTTCTGCCACACTATGTTCCAGTTTTCCCAGCAATTTTTGCAAACAGTGCATTCTTATCCCAAAAACTGGGGTCTTTGGGTTTTACAAAAAGTGGATTACTATAGTCATTGGCGCTGAATCTTGGGCACCCAATCTATTCCATTGATGCACTACTCTATTCTTCAGCCAGTACCAAGTAGTTTTCATGACTGCTGCTTTATAATACAGATTAAAATCTGGTATGGGTAGACCATCTTCCCTAGCATTTCTTTTCATTAATTGCCCTGATATTCTGGACCTTTTGTTTTTCCAAATGAATTTTGCTACTATTTTTTCTAGCTCTCCAAATTATTTTTTGGTACATTGGTTGGTATGGCACTAAATATCTAATTTAATTTAGGTAAAACTCTCATTTTTATTATGTTAGCTCAATCCAGCCCTGAGCAATGGATGTTTTTCCAATTAGTTATATCTGACTTTATTTGGGTGAAAAGTGTTTTGTAATTGTGTTCATATAAGTCCTGGGTTAGTTTTGGTAGGTAGATTCCAAATATTTTATAATGTCTACAGTAAATTTAAATTGAATTTCTCTTTCTATCTCTTGCTGTTGGATTTTGCTAAAGACATTTAGAAATGCGGAGGATTTATGTGGGTTTAATTTATGTACTGCAAGTTTGCCACATATGTTTATTATCTCAAGTAGTTTTTTGTGTGATTGTCTAGGATTCTCTAATTATATCATCATATCATCTGAAAAGAGTGTTAGCTTAGTCTCTTCTTTGCCTAATTTGATTCATTCAATTTCTTTTTCTTCTCTTATTGCTACTGGTAACATTTCTAGTACCAAATTAAATAAGGAGAGTGATAGTGGACATCCTTATTTCACCCCTGATCTTATTGGAAATGCTTCTAGCTTAGCCCAATTATATATAATACTTGCTGATGGCTTTAAATTGATGCCACTTATTATTTTAAGGATGACTCTATTTATTCCTATACTTTCTAGTGTTTTTAATAGGAATGAATGTTGTATTTTGTCAAAAGCCTTTTCTGCATCTATTGAGAGAATCATATGTTTTCTGCTAGTTTTATTGTTTATATGATCAATTATACTGATAGTTTTCCTGATATTGAACCACCCATGCATTCCTGGAAAAAATCCAACCTGATCAAAGTGTATTATTCTTGTGATGATTTCATGTAGTCTTTTTGCTAATCTTTTATTTAGAATTTTTGCATCGACATTCATAAAGGATATTGGTCTGTAATTTTTGTTCTCTGTTTTGTCTCTTCCTGATTTACTATCAGTACCATATTTGTGTCATAAAAAGAATTCTGTAGGACTCCTTCTTCTCCAGTTTTCCTGAATAGTTTGTAAAGTGTTGGAGTTAGTTGTCCTTTAAATGTTTGGTGTAATTCACTAAAAAAAAGCCATCTGGCCCTGGAGACTTTTCCTAGGGAGTTCATTGATGGCTTTTCAATTTCTTTTTCTGAGATGGAGTTATTTAAGCTGTTTACTTCCTCTTCAGTTAGTCTGGGCAACTTGCATTTTTGTAAATATTCATCCATTTCACTAAAGTTGTCAAATGTATATGCATACAATTGGGCAAAATAATTCCTAATTATTGTTTTAATTTCTTCTTCCTTGAAAGTAGATTCAGCCTTTTCATTTTTGGTACTTGTAATTTAATTTTCTTCTTTCTTTTTCATCATATTCCCAGAGTTATATCAATTTTGTTTTTTTCATAATATCAGCTCTTATTTTTATTTATTAATTCAATAGTTTTCTTAAATTCTATTTTATTCATTATTTCATTATTTCTACTTCAATATTAATTGGGAATATTCAATCTGTTCTTTTTATAGCTTATTCAGTTGCATGCCCAATTTATTGACCTCCATTTTGTCTATTTTATTTATGTATGCATTCAGGGATATATAACTTCCCCTAAGAACTGCTTTTGCAGTATCCCATATGTTTTGGTATGTTATCTCATTATTGTCATTCTCTTGCATGAAGTTACTGATTGTTTCTATAATTTCTTGTTTGACACACTCATTCTTTAGGATTAAGTTTTTAGTTTCTAATTAGTTTTTAATCTAACCTTCCATGGCCCTTTATTACATAGAAATTTTATTGCATCATTTAAACACATTTAATGTTTTTGTCTTTCTGCACTGAATTGTGACATTTTTATGCCCTAGTACATGGTTAATTTTTGTATATCTGTCATGTACCACTGAGAAGAAGCTATATTCTTTCTTATCCCCATTCACTTTTCTCCAGAAGTCTACCACATCTATCTTCTCTTAGATTCTATTTACCTCCTTAACCTCTTTCTTGTTTATTTTGCAGTTAGATTTATCAAGCTCAGAGAGGGGGAGATTGAAGTCCCCCACTAGTATAGTTTTGCTATCTATTTCTTCCTCTAGCATCCTTAATTTCTCCTTTAGGAATCTGGATGCCATACCACTTGGTGCATAAATGTTTGGTAATGATATTGCTTCATTTCCAATGGTGCCTTTTAACAGGATAAAGTTTCTTCCCATACCTTTTTAAATTATATCTATTTTTGCTTTTATTTTGTCTAAGAATTCCTACCCCTGCTTTTTTTTTTTACTTTACCTGAAGCATGATATATTTTACTCCAGCCTTTTACCTTTACCTGTGTGTATCCCCCTGTTTCAGATGTGTATCTTGCAAATAGCATATTGTAGGATTATGGTTTTTAGTCCATTCTGCTATGCACCTCTGTTTTATGAGAGAGTTCATCCCATTCACTTTCATAGTTATGATTACTATCTGCATCTTTCCCTCCATCCTATTCCCTCTTCTGTTTAGGGTTTTATTTTCCCCGCTTCTCCTTTCCCCTCCTTAAGAGTTTTCCTTTGGCCTCCTCCTCCCTCAGTATTCCCTTCTTATCAGCCCCCCTCCCTTTTCCTACCCTTACCCCTTGCTACTTCTTCTCTCTTTCTAACCACCCCCCTTTCCCTTGGCTCTTCCCCTCTCCTACTGCCTGTTGGATATGGTAGATTTTTATACGTAGTGTAGTATGTTATTTCTTCCTCGAACCAAGATTAACAAGAATAGATCTCATGCAATGCTCCTCTCCCTCCCCTCTTTCCCTCTATTATGATAAGTATTATGTCTCTTCTTGACAGAGTCCTATGCTTAACTGATCATGTTATTCCTTCCTTGTAACAGAACCAATGAGGGAAAAGCTCATATAATGCTCATCTCCCTCCCTCCTTTTCCTCTACCATAATGTTTTTATGCCTCTTTGTGTTGTGTAATTTATCCTTTTCTGCTTCATTCTTTCCTCTTCTTCCATTCCAGTCCCTTTGCAGCCCTTAATAAGGTTCTTCATGATCATTTTGTGTGATTAATTCCCACACCCTCTATTTATCTATATCCCATTTAGATGTTGCTGTAGGTATAGAATTTATGATATTAACAGGTATCAGCTTCCCACATAGGGATATAAACCTCTTTGTTTGTTCTTATTTTTGTTTGCTGTTATTAAATAACAACTTGTGTGTGTGTGTGTGTTTCCCTATTTACCTTTCTATGTCTCTCTTGACTCTTTTAATTGATTTTTTCATTGAGCTATGGCTTTTTCATCAGGAAGGACTGTAATTCTGCTATATCACTGAATGACTATCTCCTTGCCTGTTATATTATGCTCAGTTCTGCTGGATAGGTGATCCTTGGTTGTAACCTGAGCTCTTTTCCCTTGCGAAAACTCATATTCCGGTTACTCCAATCTTTCAATATTGAAGCTGCCAGATCCTGTGTGATCCTCACTGTGGTTCCGCAATATCTTAATTGTTTCTTTCTGGCCATTTGTAGTATTTTCTCCTTTACCTGATAGTTCTGCAATTTGGCCACAACATTTTGTGGACTTTTCAATTTAGGATCACATTCAGGAGGTGTCTGGTAGATTCTCTCAATTTCTATTTTACCCTCTGATTCTAGTATATCAGGGCAGTTTTCCTTTATGAGCTCTAGAAGGTGTTGTCCAGACTCATTTTTTCATCATGATTTTCTTGTAGACCAATAATTCTCAATAATTATCTCTCCTGGATCTATTTTCCAGGTCAGTTATTTTTCCATTGAGATATTTTACCTCTTTTTATAAATTTTCAATCTTGATGTTTTGTTTCACTGAATCTTGGTTACTCATAGAGTCATTAGCATCAATTTGGTTGATTCTAATTTTTAGCAAATTATTTTCTTCAGTTAGTTTTTGAAGCTCTTTTGCCATATATTCAGATTTTATTTTTAGTTCAAACATTTTTTTTTTTTGCTTTTTGGAGAGGCAATTGGGGTTAAGTGACGTGCCCAGAGTCACATGGCTAGTTTTTTGTGTGAGCTATCTGAGGCCAGATTTGGACTGAGGTCCTCCTGACTCAAGGGCTGGTATTCTATTCACTGTACCACCTAGCCACTGTCACATTTCTTCTTTTTAAGGAGCTGATTTCTTCATTGTAATGTTTTTCTAATTTTGCCATTTTGATTTGAAAAGAAGTGTTCATTTTATCTTCTACCTCTCTAATTTGGATTTCAAAAGTTGTTTTGAGCTCATGTAAGAATGCTTTCTGTGCTTAAGACCAGTTCATAATCCCTCTTAAGGCTTCACCTGTGGGTGTGGATTCAATACTGTCTCCTGAATTTGGTTCTTCCCTCTCACTGCAATAGGATTCCAGAGTCTTTGTCTTTGTAGCCTGCTTTTTGCACATTTTGGGGCATGGCCTTAGCCACACCCTTTCTCTAGGGTTCCTTTACTTTTTAAAATTTTTGTCTGGGCCAATAATTACTGTGTTTTCAGGGTCAGAGGGGAAATTTGGAGGTTTAGAGCTTCACTGGGCCATCATGGTCCCTGAAATTTCAAATAGAGGCTTTTTAAAATTTCCAGGCTGTGTTTTTATAGTCCCAGGAGTAGCTGCTGTCCCTGCCTTGGGCCCTGCCCTTGTCTTTTAACCTGCTCTGTCTGATCCCCACCCCGGGGTGATACGCCTGGGAATGGCCCTGATGGCTGGTTAATCAACTTGTCATCACGTTGACAAGGCCTCGTCCAGGCCGACATGCCCCATGTCCTCTTGGCCTCTCTCATACTGCCCCATGACTCTCCAAGATTTGAGTTTTAAGGGTAAAAAAATGAAACATACAAGGAATCCACAGAAAGCTCCTTGCTCTAAAATTGTATGGTGAAAAAGACTATTAAAAAAAACCTAGTAGAAACCAACAGCTCCACAAATTTGTGAGCATTGAGTCTCCCACTAAAATGGCCGGTGAAGAAAGTGCATGGACATAAAGCCTTCAGAGTTTGGTATACCAAAGAGAAGAAAAAGAAAGAAAAAAAAATACTATAGATAATTTCATTGGCTTCAGGTAAGTTGTAGAAGGGATCATTTTTAATGACACAATAATGAGGAGATTGTCATTTCCAGTATGCTACCCTAGAGGTATCATAGTGCTGTCACTTATTTAGTATCATTGAATCCTTTATCAAAGTAAAAGTATAGTATGAGGGGGCCAGAGTCAGGATGGCAACACATAATCAGGAAAATTCCGTGGCTTCCTCCATAACCACATCAAAGACCTGTAAGATATGACTCTAAACAAATTGTAGAGCTCCAGAACCCACAAAGTGACAGAGAAACAAGTCATCCACTGAAGGCAGCCCAGCAGGTGGACTGGAAGTGTTTATTGCAGCATGCTTGGAGCCAAGCCCAGTCCTGCAGTTTTAGCCCCAGGGCTGCAAACCAGCCAGCCTGGAACATTTGGGAGAGTGGATCACAAGCAGTTTTGACCCTTTCCAGAATTATCAACCCATCAATGCCAAAGACAAAGTGAAAGACCTGGGAACTCAGCAGAATTTGGTGAGGGGGGGGGGGATAGAGGAAAGACCCTTACTGCTCTCTGCCCTCAGAGACAGAAGTGGCAGAAATGGTGGCACTGCAGCCACCTCCACATTGCTTCTTCAGAGCTCCTGGCTTGCAGGTGGCAGCTGGGGCCAAGCAGCTATTCTGAGATTAAGTGCTCTTGCCTTGACCTGCCTGGATAAGAATCGTGACCTTGAGTGGTGGTCCTGAGGTATGTGACCAAGTGCTAGAGACTATGGAGACTCCAGAGAGGGCACCCAACTAATAGTTCTGGCAGCTGCAAAAACTATAGCAATTTGGGACAATGTTCTCCTCTCTGGAAGCAGAGTTCCACTGTGGCAAAAAGTTCAGAAATCAAGTAATTGAGTGACAACATGAGCAAGCAAAGGATGCAAAGCAAGCACAGCAATCCAACTTTAGATTATTTTTTTGGGGACAAAAAGGATGAAAGCATGGAATGGCAGGAAGACTACAATGTCAGAACTCCTGAACCAAGAAAAATATAAACTGGTTACAGGCCATAGAGGAAATCAAGAAGGATTTTGAAAATGAAATAAGAGAAGTGAAGGAAAAATTCAGAAGAGAAATGAGAATGATGCAAGAAAATCATGAAAAGAGAGTCAACAAACTGATTGAAGAAAATAACACCTTAAAAAAGTAGACTAACTCAAGTGGCAAAAGAGGTCCAAAAGGCCAATGAGGAGAAGAATGCCTCGAATAGCTGAATTTGCCAGATGGAAAAAGAATCTCAAAAGAGAATTCTTAAGAATTTTATATTTATTAAGAAGAGAATAATTCCATCAGAATTAGATTGGGGCAAATGGAAGCAAATGACTTTGTGAGAAATCAAAATACTATTAAACAGATCCAAAGAAATTTAAAAATAGAAAGAAATGTGAAATATCTCATTGAAAAAAAGACTGACTTGAAAATAGATCTAGGAGATACAATTAAAAAAAAAATTATTGGCCTACCTGAAAGCCATGGTCAAAAAAAGAACCTAGAAATCATCCTTCAAGAAATTCCCAAGGAAAATTGCCCTCATATTTTAGAACCAAAAGGCAAAATAGAAATTGAAGGAATTCACCAATCAGCTTTTGAAGATCCCCAAAAGAAAACTGCTAGGAATATTATAGCCAGGTTCCAGAGTTCCCAGATCAAGGAGAAAATATTATAAACTGCCTAAAAGAAACAACTTGAATATTGTGGAAACACAATCAGGATAACACAGGATCTGGTAGCTTCTACATTAAGGTATTGAAGGGTCTGGAATATGATATTCTGGAGATCAAAGGAGCTAGGATTAAAACCAAGAATCATCTACCCAGCAATATGGAGTAAAATGTTTCAGGGGAAAATATGGTCATTCAATGGGATGGATGACTTTCAAGCATTCTTGAAGAAAAAACCAGAGCTGAATAACAAGTTTGACATTCAAATATAAGAAGCATGTGAAGGTAAACAGGGATTAGAAACCATAAGGAATTTACAAAAGTTGAACTATTTACATGCCAACATGGAAAAAAGAAAATTGTAACTTATGAAACTTTTCTCAATATCAGAATAGTAGAAGGGAATATAAATGTATATTTACATGTATACATACACATATGTCCATTTAGGAGAGTATATATACATATGAATACATATTTGACTTTGTGTATATAGGTGTACAGGTATAAAAAGACAGGGCACAGGATTGGTTGAATACCAAGATGATGATATTTAAAAGGTGATGTTGAGAGGTGGGAGAGGAATATAATGAGAGGAGACATAGAGAGATATAATGAGGTTAAATCTGTCATGTGGAAGAGGCAAGGGATAAGTGTTACAATAGAGGGGAAGAACAGAAAGGCAAAAGGGAATGGGTCAACCTTACTCACATTGAATTTGGCTTAGGGAGGGAATGACATACACTCTAAAATGGGTAGAGGAGAGGGGGATGACAGTGGGGGGATGATGGAGGAGAGGGCAGGTTGGGGGGAGGATTACTAGAAGCACGTACTTCTGTAAAGGGACAGGGACAAAGTAGAGAATAGAAGAAATTGGGGGGGGTGTGATAGGATGGAGGGAAATATAGTCAGTCTTTCACAATATGTCTGTTGTGGAGATGTTCTGCATAACTACACATGTACAGCCTGTATTGCACTGCTTGTCTTCCCAGTGGGGGTGTGTGAGGAGGAAGGAAGAGAAAGAATCTAGTAGTTAATGTTTTAAAATCCTATGTTTAAAAAAAAACACATATATATAAAAATATATAATTATTATCATTATTATTTACATGCAATTGGGAAATAAGATATACAGGTGATCCATCTTGCCCTAGCAGAAGGTCAGAGGGGTGATGGAGGAGGATATAGGAGAAAGCAGATTGGGGGAGGGGATATACATTGGTATAGCTGTTTGTAGAGGTAGGGGAAAGACAGGGAGAAAATTTGTAATAAAAATTTTGTGGAAATGAGTGATTTAAACTAAAAATTAACAAAAGTTTAAAAAAGTATAATATGACCTGATTTCGTTCTGGTATCATGAAGAAAGTTAACAAATCAAGTATTTATTTTGTGACTTACTAAACAACTACTTCTGCTGGGTATTGATCAACTATAGGAGTCCTGAAGCATTATAATACAGAGCTAATTTGTATTTAAATGAAAGTGATGGTTTTAGTAGGATATCATTATGAAGCTCCACAGCTTGGTAGTCAAGTTAGCAGACCATTGTTTTAAATAGGTAGGTATTGAAAGCAACCTTAGTTGAAGACATTAAAACTTCATGACCACACAAAATTATCGATCCTTGTCATTTCCTACATTTCATATTTCTAATCTGTCACAGAATTAATAGCCCTAAATTATTTTTCTTGCAACGAGTATTCTTATTTGTCCTAGGTCCTTGGATTTGGGAGCTTCTCACACATCTTGGTGCCTTCATATACAGTTTCCCCTTGCCCTCTTCCAACATAGACTTTAATTTTCTTCATACCATTCAGACATCACTTTTTCCTCTTTCAAGGGGTTTGTTTAATTATTGGTAAATGTAATCTCTAAGGAGACATATGGTATATAGACTTTAAGCATAACAATATATCTATGTCCTAGAATTTTTTAAACATTATTCCCCTACTTTTCCTTCTCCTCGGTATATCATGGACATGAATAGATTTCAGAAGAATATAAAAGCCTACAGAGAAATTTGCTTTCTCTATATCTGCAATATTCTATTGCACTGATATTATGACCTTCACTGGCATACAACAGGTTGGAAGAAGTGACCAAATCAACTTTCTGAGGGTGTCTCTTTCAGCACATTATTTTTCCATTTCTGCTTACAAAATGACTGAAGTGATTTTCCCTACATATATTTTGTAGATCAGCTAGTTCAGACCAGTTGTCTGAAATTTTGGCTATGACAGCACACTTTGAAAGGCACCTGCTTGCCAATAGTATGGCCAAGATACACTTGCTTCATATTTCCAGAGTCCAGGTGCAGAATTGTACATGGACAGAGTCATTTCACTTGCTAGTTATAGCCATCTATATATAGAGTGACAAAGCATGGTGTATATGGGCCACGAATCGTACACTGGAAAATGTCTTGCTTTTGATATTTAAAAATCTAATAGAGTGAGCAGGGGAACCAGATATTTTATCCTTGTATTCTTTCAAAAGTTCAATTGTTGCTATTCTTGTTTTTCAATTTTAAAGATGTTCTGAATAGATGAAGCATTTTTCAGCACTGATAGAAGAATCTGAAAAGTGAAATCAATGTGTTATGAAATTTAAAATGATAGCATATTAATATAATGATAATTGATTATTAAAGAAATTCTGTGACTTCATCAGTATAGGATCTTTCCAATGTGAAAATTCGTTGTACCATTGTAAAGCATATTTGATATATGAATCAATAAGTAAAACCCCCTAGAAAGTTGGTGGATATTCATGGAAGATGCTTGGTTTCTCTCTCTCTCTCTCTCTCTCTCTCTCTCTCTCTCTCTCTTTCTCTCTCTTTCTCTTTCCCTTTCTCTGTGTGTGTGGGTGTATATGTGTATGGTTGTATGTGTGTGTGTCACAAATTATTTTATATAATATGCCAGATGTCTTTTGCCTCATAAATTTTCAGGGCATCAAAGGAGTGCTTTGGATTGTTGCTATCTCAAATATTCAGCACTGATGAAGCCATGCTAATCAGTGATAAAGACATGATCCTGGGAAGATAGTTTGAACACTTTATAATGTTCTTAGTTGACCATCATTAACCAATACTAAAGTCATCGACTGTGCAACTAAAATTTAAGTCAATCTCTCTCTAACAACTTCTAGCTGAAGAAAAAAGTATTAAATACCATTTGTCTTCTCTCATGTGGCAAAGCATCTGGTGTTGATTACATCACAGCAGACATCTCTAAAGCAAGGAGTATATTGATCATACAAAAGTTGATTAAAATCTCCCAAGTTATTAGGCAAAAGGAGGTTATCCCCCAGGAGATCAAGTATGCCTCCATTGTCCATCTCTAAAAAAAAAGAGAAGCAGGTTGTTTTGTGACAATCACAGGAAGATCTTTCTCTTAGTCATCACTGCCAAGATTCTTGCCAGAATCCTCCTTAATTGACTGATCCCTCACCTAGATCCAAGGAATAATTGACATGGTGATGCTGCCCAATAACTCCAGGAGAAATGCCCAGACCAGTACAGAGGATTGTGTTAACCTGACACATAACTTTGATAGTGTTCCTTGAGGGATCTTGTGGAAGATTGTTGCAAAATGTGTTTGCCCAGAGAAGTTTATCAGGATTTTATTGATTTCTGGATAGATGATGATTTTCTCACTTTTTTCTCAATCGTCAATGGAATGAATCATGGCTGTGTGCTTGCTCACATGCCTTTTAATATGATATTTTCTGTGATGTTGTTGGCTGCCTTCAATGAGGATAAAAACTATTTAATTTGAAAAGTCTAGAAGCCAAGACTACAATGGAAGGAAAGTTGGTATGTAGCTTTTTATTTCCAGGTGATTGTACACTGAATTCAGCCTTTGAGGCTGAGAAGCAACAGGAAATGGATCAATTTTCTGCCATTTGTGGTAATTTTAACCTGACAATTAACATCAAGAAAACAGAGATCATCCACCAACAAGCACTGCACCATCTGCTTGTGAAACCATTGGTTACAGAAAATGGAGGAATTTTGAACGTTGCATTTATGTTCACTTATCTTAGCAATATATCTCCTAGAAATATCCACAAAGATAATAATGTTGATGAGCACATTGCCAGTGCTAACACAACATTTGGGAAGCTCTACAAGAAAATGTGGGAGAGATGAGGAATTAGTCTACATATCAACCTGAGGATCTACCCACTCATTGTGTTGACTTCCTTGTTGTATGCCCATGAAACCTGAATATCCTACCAGTGCCATGACAGAACATTGAACTGCTTCCATTTGAATTGTCTCAGGTAGATTCTGAAGATCACCTAGTAAGATAAAGTACTGGATACTGAGGTCTTAAGCTGAACTGCTAAGCATTCAAATTCTATTGCAGAGTGTGTGATTCTGATGGGTTGGCTATGTAAACCAAATAGTAAACATATGTTTACCTAAAAGACTATTATTTCATAGAGAACTAGCACAAGGCAAGTGCTCATAGAGAGATCAGAAGAAATAGTATAAGGACAATCTCAAGGTCTCTCTGAAGAAATTTTGTATTGATGGAAAGACATGTGAGATTCTGGTTCAAGACCACCCAGTTGCTGTGCTCTGTGAACAAAACAAAATCAAAGTACCACAAAGGAAATGTGAGATATGCAAATCTGGAGACATCTCCATCCTAAATGTTCAAATGGATCTTTTGTGTTTGACTTGCCATAGAGCTTTCTGAGCTCATACTGGATTTATCAACCACAGTCAAACATGTATTTTTGACCCCAACATTGTGAAGTCATTATTATTTTTCAGGTACAATGAACAAACAGTAATCTATATAAAATGCTATATGTAAAACATAAAACATTATATTAGACTATATTTGTTGTTATATTTTC
>CM053591.1:18266370-18283661 GCA_028646515.1 Pseudochirops corinnae | reverse complement strand
ATCCTTTCTATTTTATTCACTATTTGACTGTTGCTTCACTAACTGTTCTTTATATTTGAAGGACCTCAAAGTCGGTTGAAAGTAAACAGTGGTGAAATTCCATAAATTAAAGGAAGAACAGTGACAAGTTTGACTATAGCATCCAATATTGCTAATTTTTCTTGAGAATCATTTTAAAAATAGTGCAAAGGCATAAGCTAGTATGTACAGAGAAGTAAATGAAGCAGACTGTATATATGTGTATATATATATATATTTTAAAAAGTGTTTAAGAAATTAGCACTGAAATGAATATAATCAGCTAAACTTGTTTAGTAATTATCTACATTTAAATAAATACATTTTAATGAATGAAATATAATGATTTTCAGGTACTCCATTTTCCTCATCTCTAAATTGAGAAGGATGGACTTTAAAGGCTCTGAAATCTCTTATAGCTCTAAATCTTATGATCTTTTGAAGTCCTATTAGGGTTCCTTATACACACATTTTCTTTTGTCCTTACACGGTTGGAGGCTGCAGAAGTTCTGGGCCTTAAGAATGGAAGCAGTGAGGCAAAATGGGAGAGTAAAGCATGAACTTACTTCAGTTCTTCACAAATTCAACTCTGAGCAACTATAAAACAAGAACTCAAAATGAATTATGGAGCAGCAGGATTAACATAAGGACAGGGTAAAAGAATTTTCCAGCCCAGGACAACTTAGAAGAGCATTAGTAAATGGTCATCTCACTGAGATAAAAGGGGAGCATAATTCACTGTAGGCAGCACCAAAGCAAGTCAGCAATAGGTCACATCTCAGCCAGCCAGCAGCAAGGCCCTGAACCTCCAGAGGAAGAAGCATCAGAAAATTACCTTTTTAAACTCAGGAGCAGAGCCCAACTTTAACAAGAAATTAAAAGTCCCAAAAATTGCTGGAAAATTTGGAAAAATAAATTATTTCATTGTAGAAGGTAATATTGTGACAAAAAAAGGTCAAAAGCAAAACAAAGAAGAAGAAAACAACGTCAAGATACCTATATGTAAGATCTCAAATAAAAATCTAACTTAGTCTCAGGCCTACAAAGAACTTTTGGAAGATATGTAAAAATATTTTAAAATCAAATAAGAGAAGTAGATGCAAATTTGGGAAAATAAATGTAAATGATGCAAGAGAATCATGGGAAAATATTTAACAGCTTGGTAAAAGAAAGGCAAAAAGTGAGAGGGAAAAAAGTAGTAGTACAAACTTTCATAGAAGAAATAACACCTTAAATATAATATTGACCAAATGGAAAATGAAATAAAAAGGATAACTGAAGAAAAAAAATTCCTTAAAAATTAGAATTGCTCAAGTAGCAGCTGATGATTATGAGACATCTATAAAGAATTAAACAAAACCAAAAAAAGGGGGAGAATAGAAGCCCATGTAAAAAAAAATTGCTGGAAAAACAACTGAAATGGAAAATATATCCAGATGAGATAATATAAAAATTTTTGGATTACCTAAAAGTCATGCTAAAAAATATGAAGCCTTGGATATCATCTTTCAATAAATGATGAAGGAAAACTGTCTTAATATCTGGAGGGTAAAATAGAAATATAAAAAATATGCTAATCATCTCCTGAAAGAGAATTCAAAGTGAAAACTTCTAGGAATGTAATGGCTAAATTCCCGATCTTCCATATCAAGGAAAAAATCCTTCACAGAACCAACCCATAAAGAAACAATTCAGATATCAAAGAACCACAGTCAAGATTCCACAAAAATTGCAGGACTTGAAATATGATGTTCTAAAATGGAAATGAACTAGGATTACAACCAATAATCACCCACTCAACAAAATACAGCATTATCCTTTGGAGAAAATTTTGAATACTTAAAGAAATAGAAGGTGATCAAGCATTCTTGATAAAAAGAGAAGAGAACAGAAAATTTAATTTTCAAAAATAAGACTGAAGAGAATCGTAAAAAGTTAATCAGGAAAGAAAAAAATGTCATGAAATTAAATAAGTTTCTACTGTTTACAGCAGATGATAGTAGTAACTCTTAAAAACTTTATTAATATTAGGGCAGTTCAAAAGAGTATTCACAGATGGAGGGCACATGTATCAACTGACTATGATAAGATGATAGCAAAAAAAAAGGAG
Organism: Pseudochirops corinnae; assembly: GCA_028646515.1. Lineage (NCBI taxonomy): Eukaryota > Metazoa > Chordata > Mammalia > Diprotodontia > Pseudocheiridae > Pseudochirops > Pseudochirops corinnae. The sequence goes on along the minus strand of CM053591.1, from coordinate 18,281,533 downwards.
GGAGAAAAAGGATTGCACTGGGAGAAGGGGGAAGAGAGAAGTAAAATGAGATAAATTATCTAATATGAAGAGGCACAAAAGAAATCTTACAGCACAGGCAAAGATGGGGACTGGTGGGCAGTGCTTGGACCTCACTCTCATTGGAATTAACTCAAAGAGGGAATAAGATACATGTTCAGTTGGGAACAAAAATCTGTCTTACCTATTAGGGAAATAGGAGAAGAAGGGGATAAGACAAGGAAGGATTGATAGAAGGGAGTGTTAATTGGGAAATGATGGGGAAAACCAAAACACTTGTGAGGAAGGATGGGGTGAAGTGAGAAAGAGAGAGACAGAGAGACAGAGAGAGAGAGAGAGAGACAGAGAGACAGAGAGACAGAGAGACAGAGAGAGAAGCCTAATGGAATTTGGAAACCTTCCCTGCTCTGAAGATTGTCCCAGCCCCATAATAGGCTGAACATAATCACATGGAACCTGTGGTGGGGGAGTTGGGAGTCAGAGCAGCTAGACTTAAGGAGGAGACTGGAACATAGAGAAGCAGATGGGGTGAGGAATAATTTTTTTTTTTCTGGGAAAGCGAAAGGATACTGTAGCTCTCTGCTACATCGTGGTGTATTAACTTCTATGTTACTATGATCGATTTGGTTTCCTGGTGTTGGGATTTGGTTTTCTGGTGTCTGAATGAATGTTTTGCTTTTGTCATATGTGGAGTGTCTGCTATATTTTGCAATTAAGCACTATGCTGGAATATTCACAGTTGCCCTCAGCACTTTGAATATTGCATTGCTGCTACATTTGGTGATGAAGATGGTATAGCACAATATCAGACCTCTATTTGGAGGCAGAAGGGATTTAGAACAAGAAATTGACATCCCAGAATGGGAGGACTTATTTTATTCCTCCCTAGCAAGGGAGTGGACTAAAAGTACAGGGCTCCATGGAAACTGGGAACTGAGGCTACAGAAATGAGAACTCAGTGATTTAAAAATATGTTTGCAAGTGATAAAATCAGGGAGGGAACTGGAAGGAATGTGTAGAAGAGGCTGTTTTATTAACAGGTTACCATATTAAAGGTAAGTGAAGAGAAACTGTTACAAGAGAAAATTCAGATGGAGAAAAAAATAGCTGTTTTGAATGAGAGATTGGCTGTGTTATAGCATTCGTGCTTTCCATTAGAAGAGCATGATAGAGGATCTTAGGTGGTAGAAGAAAGGGCTGTTGTGCATTTGGCTCAGAAAAAGAAGGAGAAAAGTAACAGGTTCAAACAATTTTTGGTAAAGGCTGAAACTAGTTGCCCTTGCAACAACTACCAGGAGAGGACATGGGTAGAAAATGATACAGTGGTACATGTTTAGGCTTTTATAAGGGCAGAAGTTCAGCCCATACTGAAAAGAAAGCAGGAGAACCATGGGGCCCAAACAGAGTTCAGGGAAATAATTGAAGATTTAAATCAACAGGAGATTGCTGACATATTAAGTAGATTCACCTTAGGAACAAGAGAATGTATTAGCTAGCAAATTAATATTTTGTTGCTTTTTTCAGCTATTCAAGTGCCTTTGAGCCTTGCCATTGATTGCATCAAGTTCTTGTCAGAAACAGTATACATCATGTTGCCTTTACTAGACATAAGTGAGTTTGGAGACCTTCCCTGCACTTAATAGACCTAATGACATCACATGGAGCCCAAGGTGGGATGAGTTTGCCTAAAGAGCTGATCAAGCACGGTGGAACAAGAGGAAGCAGAGTAGAGAAAAGGTGGGACCAAGCATAACTTCCAAGAGGAAGAATGCTTGTGATTTTGACACTCTGGATATCCTGTCTATGTTGAAGTTACTTTGTCAGAAAGAAGGATTCTGTCTGTTGAAAAGGAATTTACTGCTGATACGGAAGGCCTGAAAGAGGACTTTACTGCAATTTACAGAAGTCCTGGGACTTTACTGTTGCTTTATGTTACATTTCTCAGACAGAAGCTTTGTTGATTTATGTTAAGTTATCAGACAGAAACTGAATTGAGACTATAGTGCTGGGAATGTATATAAATACAGTTGTAGCTCTGTTAAACATTATATTCCTGGAAACAGAAACTTTCAAGAGCTTGGAGTGGAGCAGTAAGCTGAGATATAGAACCAGAGCAGAGAACTGTATATTTGTGATTCCAGGCAAGAGCCGTGTGAGTCCAGACAAGAACTGGGAGCAGTCAGCCAATGGAAGAAGAGCCTTGGTGTTTGGAAGTCAACCTTGGGTTAAGATGAAAGAGGACTTGATTTTGGTACTCTGCATTAGCTGATGAGGTTGTGATTTATTGTAATTCTGGAGGGGAGGAGGAGAGAAGGAATGGTGTTTGTACTTTCTACTTTCCCTTAAGGATGATTGGCTTAAGGATCATTGGAAGCCAACCTCATAATCAAGATAAAAAAGATTTTACTTGGGCACTCTATACTGATTGAGGAGATTGTGACTTACTGAATAATATGTTTTGTTTAAGACTGTGTGGCCACATTAGTAATAAGTTGTTATGTTATATTGTAGTGAATGTTTTGCTTTAGTTTTTGGAATGTTTTGCTTTAGTTTATTGGCAAATAAATGGAGAGTTCACTATACTATGCAATTAGATCCTTAAAGTTATTCACAGTAGCAGTCATCAGGAGAGCTGCTGTTGCTGTTCTTTACAAAGAATCATTAGTGTCTTGGATGGTGAGAATCAGTGATGAAGGGGCTGGAGGAGTATGGTTAGATAGCATGGATTGCTTAAAATTTATATGTATTTGTCAAAATCCTTTTGTCCAGCAGGCTTTTAGAGATCTTCATATACAAGGAGATAATAATATGATTGATCTGTTAACTTTATCTGCTGATGGATGCAATGAAATGTATCCACCTGATTCCATGTGGCCTAATGGAGAGAGACCCTTGTATTCTCTTAGAGACTATATGAGAAAGTTAAAGGAAGTTTAAGTTAAAGAAAGTTAAAGCAAGAAGTAATGAAAACTGCTATCATGGATGGAGATGCTAACCTCTTAGCAGTTTCTCATAGAAATATCATAGTGAAGATAGCTTCTCCTGCTTATAAGCACCTAATTCTTACTCTACTAATTGGTGAAATGTGAAACCCTCTTTCAGAGGTGCTGAATAAGATTTCACAGTTGAATTAGAATAGGGAAAAGATGATTTTCTTGGAGAGAAGAGTGAATAGCAGATTCAAAGTCAGAATAGATTGACAATAAAAGAATTTCTAACTGCTCCAAAAAGAGCAGGGGTTGATTTTGGAAGAATTGATGATATTCCAACTAATGAACTATGTAAAATTTACCATAAAAAGGGGCTTAATATTTGACTGAATAGGCAAGTGAGCACTGTCCCTACAGATCCTCCTGAATCCTTGTATCCAAGTTCCTCAAACCCTCAGGTAGAATAGGAAATTGGCCAAGTCCCAGGTCAGATTAAAAAAAATACACAGATGGGATAAAAGATCCCATATCAATTTCACAATATATTGGAAAACTGCATCAACTACTGTAACTAGATCATTGATAGATCCTGGAGAGGAGCTCTCCCTTATATATGGGATCCTCAGTAAATTCAAACATGGAACACCTTTAGCCATCACAGGACTGGTAGGGACAGAAATATCAGCCAGACAAGTCAAACTAATGATGAAAATTGGACAATTACCTAAGAAAGAATATACCATGGTAGTTGCACCCATTACAGAATGCATCATTGGAATAGATAAATTGAGAGATATGACTCTGAATTTATCTGAAGGAAGATACCAATTTGCAGTAAGGAAGATAGGAATTACTACAGTTTTAATGGGAAAAATATATTTAAAAAATGGACCCACTCAGTTTTCCTGAACCTTTTGAAGTAATTACTCTAAGGCAGTATCTGTGCAACATGGATAAAATCAAATTACCAATACTATAAAGGAATAAGTTGAAGCAGGAGTTTTAGTCCCTACAACCCCTCAATGGACAATCCAGTTTGGCCAGTAGGAAAGTCAAATGGGGCATGGATAATGATAGTACATTTTAGACAACTGAATAAAGTGACTCTCCGTTTGTATGCTACTATTCCAGATATTGTCACTTTAATAGAAAGGACCCAGAAATATCATGGAATTCATTTAGCCAATGCTTACTTTACGATCCCAATAGATTCTAAACAATGGGCCAGTTTGTTTTCACTTAACAGTGCAGACAATATACTTTTACATGCTTGCCACAAGGATATCTGCGTAGTCCTACTCTTTGTCATATGACGGTGGTAGAACATTTGGATGAATAATAACTACCTGGTATACAGCTTACCTACTACATAGATGATATTATGAAACAGGGAAAAGCTGTAAAATAAGTGGAGAAGAGTTGGATGCTTTTAATTCAGCATAGGAAAAGCAATGGGTGGGAAATTAGACCAACAAAGATTCAAGGACCAGTTCAAAATGTAAAATTTGGTAGTATACAACAGAATAAAGGACTGTGAGAGATTCTTCTACAAGTTTGATAAAAGATTCATGGTTTTCCTATCCCTACCAATAAGAAAGAGGCCCAACATTTTATGGGATTATCTGGATATTGGTGTCATCACATATTGCACCTGGGACAGATTTTTAAACCATTGTATAAAATTACTAGGAAGAAATTTGAATTTGACTGGGGACTTCAGGAGAGTAAAGCTTTTGAAAGAAGCCAATGTTGCTTTACAATTGACACTACACTTATGGCTTATCCAAAATGGCCCAGTGGAATTACAAGTGACTGTACAACATGAATATGAAAACTCTAGTTGATGACAAAAACAATAAAGCTGAAATGTATCCTTAGAATTTTAGTCAAGGAAACTCCCTTCATCTGTAGTTCAATATGTACCTTTAAAAAAACAATTGTTAGCTGCACATTGGACTTTGGTAGAGACTGAACTCTGGACCAGAGACTCTAGACCATGAAGTGATATTAAGGCCATGCACAAGAGGCTAGCATAATTAAATGGAAATGGTATATTCAAAATAGATCTAAAACAGGCAAAAGTGGAGTTTCTGCTCTACATGAATCTATAGCAAATATAGATACTAAAGGGAATGATACACCCCCTGAACCAAAGCAACAATTGGTAGAATCCTTGATAAAAGAAGAAATAAGCATGGTTTATTGATGGGACAGCAAAATATTTGGGCTATAAAGGACTTTGTAAAGCAGTAGCCTGTAACCCATGTGTTAGGTGAACTTTGGAAAGTACTGGGATTGGTGGAAGTAGTGAATAGGCTGAACTTATGGCAGTACATCAAACCATTAATACAGAGAAAGGAAAACAGTGTCTTATATTTACTGATTCATGGGTAGTAGCTAATGGGTTAGCTACATGGATGCCCGTGTGGAAAAATCAAAATTGAGAAATTAATGGTAAAGAAGTCTGGCACAAAGAATTATGGGAAGATATATGGAACATGCCTTTGGTTATTGATTTGGCAGTTTTTCATGTAGATGCTCATGTGGCCCTCACAAAACCATAACATGAGTACAATACATATGCTGATAAACTAGCAAAGTTTGCTATTCAACATATTTTCCTTAGCCCAAAACAAAAGGATTATCCAGTACTAACAAAATATGTCCACCAAATGGCCAGCCATTTAGGGGACCAGGCCACACACTTGTGGCTACAAGATTGAGGTATTAGTGTATCTCATTAACTGTGGAAACAAGTAGTAGAGGAATGTCATATATGTCAGTTGGAAAAGGAACATACTGTTCCCTAGGTAGCAACTGAAGAGAAAGCAAGGGGAAAAGTTCCATCTCAAATTTGGCGAATAGTGTATGTTGGACTCCTACTCCAAGATAAAGGATGCAAATTTATATGTACTTGTGTCAACACCTATTAAGGTATACTAGTGACTTGTCCTTATAAGAATATGAGTCAAGAAAACACTCATAAGACTCTAGATATTATAAGTCTATGTTATGGAATGACAATGCAAAACCAAAGTTATAGTAGATCACATTTAAAAGGTAATGAAATGAAGAGATATTGTATGCATAACAATATAGAATGGATATGTGCTATTCCATATTATCCACAGGTATCTGGATTGATTGAAAGAATGAATGATTTGTTGAAAGAACAGTTAAGGAATTTAAGTTCTAATAATTCATACGATCACTGAAAGGATAATTTGCTTACTTCTTTATGTAATTTGAATAATAGACCATTACAAGGAAGCATATCTCTAGCCAGAATGATGACCTCCAATCTGAAAATTAGAAAACAGCAAACACATAAGATCCCAAATATCAAGTACTGGATTGTGAGGCCAGATGTCCCAACACCATATCCAGGAATATATGATTTAGTAGGATATGATTCACATTGTTTAGAGGACTTCTATTTGTATAGAAAAGAAAGAAGAAATTTCTCCACTGGAATATGTATGAGAATTCCTAAAAATCATTTTGGATGGATATTACCTAAATCAGGATTAGCAGCTGGAGGAATACATTTATTGTCTAGAGTAATATATTTTAATTATCAAGGAGAAATTATTGTGACACTCCAAAATTTGGGTGAAGAACCCACAGAGTTTGTAAAAATGATGGAATTATTCAAGTGATTATTATTTGTGAAGAAAAAATACCCCTTGTGAAAATTGACCCTCCTGAAATAACTATCAGAGGAACAGAAGGGTTTGGTTCTACTGATAGTATAAAATTGGGAGCTAAAATATGGGTAAAGCAAAAACCAGATGATCTTAAAAAGGCTGCAGAAATTGTAACACATGGGAAAGACAATACAGCAACTGCTGCTTATTCAGGAAAGACAATTACCAAATTCTTTTCTTAACTCACATATTCTACCTTAAATGAGACTATGATAGAAAGTTCATGGACTCCAAAAGCATGGTTGGCCCTCTACTTGTTTGTTTTTTGATTGATGTCTCTTAAACTTGTTTGCAAGATTTATTTCCTGAAGACTTAGTACCCTCCACCTGCAGATAGATCACTTAAGCTGTATGTCACCCCCTGTCCATGACTATGATGTCTCACACCTGTACCTGGCATCAACCAAGTTCCAGATGCCAGCTAATGAATTGTCCTATTGAATGGGAACTCCTGGACCTGGCTTTAACCAAGCTCTGCATGATAACTAAATGACTGACTCTTGAATGGGATCTCTTGGGATGAGGACAGTTCTACATTCAATTTCAGCAGGAACTAGCTATAGAGAAGAGACCTTTGCCCTTTTCCCAAAGTTTTTGAGGCCCATTAATATGAAGGGGAAATGATGGGGTGCTTGTGCCCAAACCTCCACCCTAGGATATCTAATGTGCTTATTTTGTGTTATCCCAGTTATATTGTTGTAAAGTTCCATTGACACCAGTTACCCCGCCATTTACCCCTAATCTCCCATTAACCCATGTAATGAAATTTATTGTTAAAGTATGTCACTGCTTTGCAAGCAACTTGAAAGATCTTGGAGCCAAATGTAATGGTAATGGGAATTTGAAGATCTTCCCTTTCCCTTAATTAGTCTAAGGGAATTTGAAGACCTCCCCTCCTCTAAAGATTTCCACTGCCCTCTAACAGGCTGTACCTAATTACTTAGAGCCTGTGGTTGGGGGAATTTGCTGAAGGGTAGAGGAGAGCCCACAGGAAGCTTGGAGTCAGAGCAACTAGACAGAAGGAGGAGAGAGGACATCAGGCAAGCAGAAGATTAGGCTTGTGTGTAAATATTTGTTTGTGGGAAGGCCAAGAATAGTGTGGCTTTCTGCCACAATGGGGTTATGTTCCTGTGATGGATTTGGTTTCCTGGTGTCTGGATTTGGTTTTATGGTATCTGAATAAACGTTTTGCCTTGTCTTCTATATGGAGAATCTATTATACTTTGCAATTGAGCATATTTACACCTACTGTTGGAGAGAGAAAGAGAGAGAGAGAGAGCCAGAGAAAGAGAGACAAAGAGAGAGACAGAGAAAGAGAGACAGAGACAGAGAGAGGCAGAGAGAGGCAGAGATAGAGACGAGATACAGAGAGAAAGATATAGACAGAGAGAGAATAAACAGCGGAAATAGGAAAGAAGGAAGTACACTGTAATAACAATTTGAATGTGAAAGGAATGAACTCACCAAAAACACAGAAGTGGATAACAGAGTGGTTTAAAAACCAAAATCTTACAACATATTGTTTACAAGAAATACATTTGAAGCAGAATAACATAGACACACAGTGAAGTAAATGTAAAGGGATGGAGAAGAATCCATTATGATTTGGCTGTAGGGAAAAAAAAATCAGAAGCAGCAAGCATGATCTCAGTCAATACTAAATCAAAACTTCATTGAATTGAAAATAACAAACGACCACCAAGGAATGATACTACTTGTTGCTAAAAGGCATGAGAGCTGATGAAGTAATATCAATACTACACATATATGCACCAAATGCTACAAATTTTTAAAGAAAATGGAATGGGAATAGAAAGGAATGTGCTTTTTTACACTGACACATGGCACCTACACACACAGACACACACACATGCACACATGCTCAATGACCATTTATTAGGGCACAAAAACTCACAACACAAGGTAGAAAAGCAGATATCTTAAATTTACCATCTTCAGATCATAATGCAATTAAAAACAGACTCAATGAAGGTCCACTAAATTAATTAAAATTTAGAAATTAATTGGACACTCAATAATCTACTTCTAAAGAATGACTGGACAACAGAAAAATCATAGAAACAATAATTTAATTAAAGAGAAAGACTTCAATAATAAAAATATCAAAATTTATGAGATAAAAGCAAAGCAGTATGGAGGGGAAATTTTAAATCTCTAAACATTTACACCAATAAAATAGAAAAAAGAAGGGTTCAATGAATTGGGCATGCAACTAAAAAAGCTAGAATACGAACAAATAAAAAATTCCCAATTAAACACCAAATTGGGCATCTTGACAATCAAAGGAGTGATTAATAAATTTGAGAATAAAAACAAAACTTTGAAATAATACATGTACCTTGGAGCTGATTTTATGAAAAAGTCAATAAAATAGATAACTAATTGGTTAATTTATTTTTTAAAAAGAAAAAGAAAGGAAAACCAAACTGGCAGTTTCAAAAACTGAAAGGGATGAATTCTCCAGCAATATAGAAGACATTAAAGAAATAATTAGAAGCAATTTTGCCCAATTATAGGCCAATAAATCTGACAAGCTAAATAAAAGCAATAGATATTTACAAAACTATACGTTGTGCAGATTAAAGCAGGAGGAAATAGAATACTTAACCCAATCTTAGAAAAAGAAATTGAATGAGCCATCAATGAACTCCCTAAGAAAAGATGATCTGGACCAAATGAATTCACAAATGAATCCTATGAAACACTTAAAGAACAAAAAAATTCCAAGACCATATTTTAAACTATTTTGGAAAATAGACAAAGAAGGAGTCCTACCAAATCCCTTTTATGACAAATATATTGCTGATATCTAAACCAGATAGAGTGAAAACAGTTAGGAAAGTATAGACTAATGTCATTAATAGAATATTGATGCAAAAATTTTAACTAAAACATGAGCAAGGAGAATTCAGAAATATATCAGTTGAATCTTATACTATAACAAGAAGAGATTTATACCACGAATTCTGGATTTTTTCACTATTAGAAAACACTCAGTACCTTTGATGATATCAATAACAAAAGCAACAGAAATTATATGAATATCTCAATAGAGGCAGAAAAATATGGTTCATCTCCATACAAGGATTTGATGGATCCTCATTGCAGATTGAAACATACTATTTTTTATAAATTATCTTTATTCACATGTTTTCATTCACATCATGACTTATACAGAAATGTGTTTTCCATGATTTTGCCTGTATAAGCAATATTATATAGCTTACCATCACAGGATAGGAGGATGATAGGTAAGGACAAAATTCATACGTTAAAATTTAAAAACAAATAGCTTTTAAAATTTTTACATGTAGTTGGAAAAAATACAATCCTTCAAATACTGTGAAGTTATCCATAAAGAGAGGACAACAATACCATAGCATGGGGTAGCTAGGTGGTGCAGTGAATAGAGCACCAACCCTGGAGTCAGGAGGACCCGAGTTCAAATCTGACTTCAGACACTTAACACTTAACTAGCCATGTGAGCTTGGGCAAGCCACTTAACACCAATTGCACTGCCCTCCACCTTCCAAAAACCAAAAAATAAAAAAAATAAAAAATATTAATATCATAGCAAAGAGATTCCTTCACGTTCCCATGGTTGGGACACACCCTAAGATTTGGCTGTTGACCTATATGGAAACTTTCCTGCATGGTTGCTTTAGTTAAAATAAGTCTTAAATATGGTGGTACTTTGAAAAAAAATTCTGATTGGCAGTAGAAATACAATCTACAGAGTCTTTTAGGTTTCTTAACAGCTAAAAGTAAATGGGTTTTACTTGACCAGGTTCACACCTCTAATTCTACTGATTTGAATCAAACAGTGGTAATTAATATAGTAAAAAAAAAAAAAAGAGAGAGAAAACCTTTGATATTTCTATCCTTGTTGTATACAGTCTTCTTTCCTTCCTCCCTTCTTTCTTTCCTTCCTTCCCCCGTTCCTCACTCCCGCTTCTGCCTTCTTTCTCCCTTACTTCTGTTTATCATTTCACCCTTTGTATCTTCATTTCTGTCTTTTTGTCTTCCTTTTTTCGCACAACATGATGGATCTTCCTCTCCAAGTTAGGAGAGGAGAACAGTCTTGCATAGGCTGCACTACCAAAGACTCAGCAGGAGCAAGCAAACCATGGAAGACTGAATCTTTGGCAACTGAGGTGTTTTACAGAGTTCTCAAATCACAAATGTGAAAGAAAAAGTAAAAGGTCAATGGGGAAACTCTGTAGGACCGGGGTGAAGGAAGAGCATAGTCATTACCAGTCCCAGAGTGGCCAAAATGGCTACAGTGATGACAGTGGTGGCAGCAGCACCTGATACTTCCAAATCTCCAGGCCAAAAGAGAGTCAGGGGATCAGCAGCTTATCAGGGGCCAATTGATCTTGCTTTGCCCTGGTTTGATCTGGGTCACAGTCTTGGGGGGAGGTCCTAGGGTGAGGAGCATTATTGGTGTGGATGAGCTTTTAGAAGCTGTGGAGAGGAAATCCTCCTCACAGTTCTGAAGTACAAAAGAGTGCCTGTAGTCACTCACAGCCCAGGACCAGTCACTGGGGGTAGCAAACACTTCCCCTTTGATCATATCACCTTAGAAGAACTGAAAAATTCACAGGATCCTAGAAACAGCATGGACAATAGCTGTACAAAACTCCAGAAATTTAAGATAGAGCACTCTATGCTCTGGAAGCAGAATCCTACTTTGGCAAAGAGATCAAAAGTCAAGTAATTGCCTGGTAAAACGAGTAAACGGAGGGGAAAAATCAGATTATAGAATCATTCTTTAATAACAAAGAACAAATCATACAACCAGAAGAAGATAACAAAGACAAAACTCCTACATCAAAAGCCTCCAAGAAAAATATGAATTGGTGACAGACTGTGGAGGAACACAAAAAGGATTTTGAAAATAAAGTAAGAAAAGTGGAGGGAAAATTGGGAAGAGAAATGAGAGTGATGCAAGAAAATCATGAAAAATGAGTCACAGCTTGCTAAAGGAGATGCCAAAAATACTGAAGAAAATAAAACCTTAAAAAATAGACAAATTGAAATGGCAAAAGTGGTCCAAAAAGCGAATGAAGAAAAGAATGCTTTAAAAATCAGATTAGGTCAAATGGAAACGGAGGTCCAAAACCTCACTCAAGAAAATAATTCCTTTGAAATTAGAATGGAGGAAATGGATCAAATGACTTTATGGGAAATCAAGATATTATAAAACACAGTTTTAAAAATTAAAAAGTAGAAGACAATGTGAAATATTTCATTGAAAAAATAACTAACCTGGAAAATAGATCCAGGAGAAATGATTCAAAAGTTATTGGACTACCTGAAAGTTACCAGAAAAAAAAAGAGCATAGATGCATTTTCCAAGAAATTCTCAAGGAAAAGTGCGCTGATATTCTACAACCAGAGAATAAAATAGAAATTGAAAGAATTCACCTGTCACCTCTTGAAAAAAAATCCCTAAAAGAAAGTAAAATTCCAGAGTTCCTAGGTAAAGTATAAAATATTGCAAACAGTTGACAGTTGCAAACATTATAACATCTAAGGGGAATATTCCTAGACATAGATATAGAGATAGATAGATAGATAGATAGATAGATAGATAGAGATAGAAATGGATATGAGGCTGCTATGTGGTGCAGTGAATACAGCACCAACCCTGGAGTCAGGAGGATGTGAGTTCAAATCTGGCCTCAGGCACTTAATGCTTACTAGACATGTCACCTTGAGCAAGTCACTTAATGCCAATTGCCCTGTCCTGCCCCCTCCAAAAATGCAAAAACAAAAGAAATGGATATATAACTATAGATATAGATAGATACATATGTGCAAGTGTGTGTGTGTGTGTGTGTGTATGTTTGTGTGTGTGCATATGAACAGAGGCACAGGGTGAGTTGAATATAAAGGAATGATATCTAAAAAGTAAAATTAAGGAGTGAGAGAGAAATATATTGGGAGAAGGGGAAAGGGAGAGATAGAGTAAATTATATCACATAAATTTGGCAAGAAAAGGCTATTACAATGGAGGGGAACAGCAGCAAGGTAAAAGAGAATGAATTCATCTTACTGTGATTGGATTTGGATTAAGGAGGGAATAACATCGACATTGAATTGGATATATTACCCCCCAGGGAAAAAGGGGGGAAGAGGATAAAATATTGTGATGATAGAAGGATGGGAAGATTCGGGGAGAGGACAGTCAGAAGCAAACACTTAAAAAGGGCATGATCAAAGGAGAAAATAATAAAATTAGGAGGCTGGATAGGATGGATGGAAATATACTTAGTCTTTTACAATATGACTATCATGGAAATGTTTTGCATAACTACACATGTATCAAGTATATTGAATTGCTTTTTCTTCTCAATGGGGGCAAGGTGTAAGGAGAGAAGAAGGAAGAGAATTTAGAAATCAAAGCTTTAAAAACAAATGTTAAAAAATTGTTTTTACATGCTAAGATATTTTATGTTTAAGATATAAATAAAATGGGGTATGGAGATACATCTTGCCATACAAGAAAGTAAGGTAAAAGGGAGGAAGGGAGGATAAGGGAATAAAGAAGAGAGGGCAGATTTGGGGAAGGGGTAATCAGTATGCTTGCTCTCTTGTGGTTAGGAGTAGTAGAAAGAAGGGGAGAAATTTTGGAATTCAAAATATTGTGGAAATGAATGTTGAAAACAAATTAAATAAATAAATTTTGGTTAAAAAAAAACTGAGTTGTATGCAAATGCAAACAGAATATGTTTTATTTGGTTCTAAATAGCTAGAAAAATTTACTTCCAACAAAAGAAGTGATTATTTTTAACTGTGAATCAATATCCATGTACAGAATATAGATCTGTACTAATGTAACACTAATTAATATTAGTGGGTTCTTATTGGTGATAGAGAGAGAATGACAGTAAAAAAACAGAGTGTTACATAGAAAAATCCAATTTTATTATCAAAAAGCTGTATAGTGAACTAGGAATGAAAATATAATTAGGAAAAAAACCATATTGTCAAAACACACTCTTGCTCCAGTTTGTTTTGTATTGCTGAATTTATTCATGATCTTTTTTTTTTACTTCTAGCTATTAAAGCCTCATATTTGAATGTACATACAAATGTCTTAAGTAATATTCAGTTAGCTAATAACATTCCATCTATTGCCTCAAGAGAGTTGCTCTTGAAGTTTTGCTGATGCTTATAACTTGACTCCTTTTTACTCAAGAGATTTGGAACTTCTATAAGTAACCAGAAGTCATGAAAAAAGGATATATTGCAGTAACAATTTGATTTTCACAATTTTATTTGTAGTGCTATGAATAGCAGAATTATACTACTTCTAGATAAAAGAGTGAAATATTAGAATGTTCAAACAAAATTCTCAAATAGTTAAATATCCACATTATACCAATCTGAAAAGAAAGTCTGAAAAGAAGGTTCCTGTTGATGAAAATAGATAGAATATTCTATTTTTTGGAAAAATCTAATATTTGCTTTTGGTAGTTTTTAATATTTTGATTAGATAATTAGATAGCTATTTTAAACTGTGTGAAGAAATGAATATATTTTCTAAAGAATATCTAGATAATCTCATTTTTTTCTGTTCTTCTAATGCAATGGTTCTGAACCTTCCTAATGCCAAGAACCTTTAAGACTAGTATGTGAGAGTCTCTGCATGTGGGCAGAGCTGCCTGGAGACAGATAGAGAAGCAGAGTCTCAGTTCCTAAGACCATTGGAAAACACATATTTCCAATGGTCTTAGGCAACCGCTGTGACCCCTGTGAAAGGGTCTTTCGACACCCAAAGTGGTCATGACCGACAGGTGAAGAACCACTGTTCTTTTGCATGATTAATTTATTTCTAATTTAAGACAATGATTTATTGGAACCAGCAGACAAGTATCCTGTTATAACTGAATCAATTCCACATAGATAAATTCTCTTGATGATATTCTGATGGGAAAAAAAAAATTAAATATTAGATACTCAACAAAGAAGTCAGAAAGACCTGAATTCTAACCCCACTTCAGATTCTTACTAGCTATATGATATTGGATAAACCACAAAACCTCTTCAGTTTCCTTATCTGTAAAATGGAGAAAAAAATTGCTAACTCCTAAGTGTTTTGTGAAGATCAAACTAGATAAATATTATAAAGCACTTATCATGGTGCTTGGTGCATTGTAAGTACTATATAAACATTAACTATTATTGATAATGATGATGATGATGGTGATGATGATGATCATGATGGTATTGATGATGATAAGCAATATTACTAAAAGGCAGTTAGATAGCTAATTTGCAAACAAGAACATGACATTTTGGGGCAACTAGGTGGTGCAGTGAATAGAGCAACAGCCCTGTAGTCAGGAGGACCTGAGTTCAAATCTGGCCTCAGACACTTAACACAAAACTAGCCATGTGACTTTTGAGTAAGTCACTTAACCCCAATTGCCCTACCTTCCCCTCTCTAAAAAGAAAAAAAAATCACATTTAAAGACTACA
>CM053591.1:18253067-18265870 GCA_028646515.1 Pseudochirops corinnae | reverse complement strand
TTTCTCCTTCTCTGAGCATATTCCTCTCTCACTTCTTAATTTTACTTTTTAGATGGCATCCCTTCATATTCAAATTCCCCTGTGCCCTCTTTCTAAGTATACATATACACACATACACATATAGATAAACATGTGTGTTCATATACATATATACATACAAACATACTCACATATACATATATACACACACATAAACATACATTCTTATGTGTATATATGTATATATGTATGTATACACACAAACACACACACACACAACACACACACACACACACACACACACACACACACACACACACACATATATATATATATTCTCATCAACTATCCTCATACTGAGAAAAGCCTGATGAGTTACAAAAATCATCTTTCCCTATAGGAATGTAAGCAGTTTTAATTTCAAAGGTTCTTACGATTTCTCTTTCCTCTTTACCTTTCATGCTT
This sequence comes from Pseudochirops corinnae, assembly GCA_028646515.1. Lineage (NCBI taxonomy): Eukaryota > Metazoa > Chordata > Mammalia > Diprotodontia > Pseudocheiridae > Pseudochirops > Pseudochirops corinnae. Next base: position 18,265,426 of record CM053591.1, on the reverse strand, counting down.
CTCTTGCTCCTTATATTTCAAAGTCAAATTTTCTTTTCAGCTCTGGCCTTTTTATCAAGAATGCTTGAAAGTCCTCTATTTTATTGAATGTTCATATTTCTCCCTCAAGTATTGCACTCAGTTTTGCTAGGCAGGTGATTCTTGCTTTTAATCCTTGCTCCTTTTACCTCAGGGATATCATATTCCAGGTCCCTTGATTCTGTAATGTAGAACCTGATAGATCTTATGTTATCCTGATTGTGTTTCTAAAATACTCAAATTATTTCTTCCTAATTACTTGTATTATTTTCTCCTAGATTTGTGAATTCTGGAATTTGGCTATGATATTACTAGGAGTTTTGTTTTAGGGGTCTTTTAAATAGGTGACGGTTCAATTCTTTCAATTTCTATTTTATTCTCTGGTTTTAGAATATCAGGGCAGTTTTCCTTGATAATTTCTTGAATGATGGTTTCTAGGCTCTTTTTTTTAATCATGGCTTTCAGGTAGTCCAATAATTAAAAAAAAAAAAAAAACTCCTGGATCTACTTTCCAGGTCAGTGGTTTTTTCCAATAGATATTTCACATTACCTTCTATTTTTTCATTTGTAAGGCTGTGTTTTATAAGTATCTTGAATTTTCATGAACTCATTCATTAGCTTCCATTTGCTCCAATCTAATTTAGAAGGAATTACTCTCTTCAGTAAGCTTTTGAAGTTCCTTTTCCATATGGCCAATTTTGCTTTTTAAGGCATTATTCTCCTCATTGGCTTTTTGGACCTGTTTTGCCATTTGAGTTAGTCAATTTTTTGAGATTTAATTTTCTTCAGTATTTTTTGCATCTCCTTTAGCAACCTGTTGACTCATTTTTTCATTATTTTCTTGCATCATTTTCATTTCTCTTCCCAACTTTTCCTCTACTTCTCTTTCTTGATTTTCAAAATTCTTCTTTAGTTTCTCTGTAGCCTGTAACCAATTCAAATTTTTCTTGGAGCTTTTTGATGCAGGAGTTTTAAATTTATTAACTTCTAATGGTTCTAAATTTTGGTTATCTTTGTCACTAAAAAAGATTCTATAGTCTGATTTCTCTTCCTCTGTTTGCTCATCTTGCCAGTCAAATACTTGACTTTTGAGCTCTTTGCCATGGTAGATAGAACTCATTTTCCACTATGGAGAATACTGTGTCCCAAATTTATGGTATTTTGCACAGCTGTTGTCAGAGTTCCTTCTAGGCACCTGCTTCATAACTTCATCTCTACAGACTCAACAAGCTGTGCCACACTATCGGTCTTCACCCCAGGACCCCCATGCAAGATTGCTCCCCAATTCCAAGCAGAGCAAGAGAATCCAGCCTCAATGCCTGCAAAGAAATTCCTTCAATTGCCCCCTGGTCAGTCATTTGGTACCCCCCCCCCCACCATCTGTGCTCCTGGATATGTGGAAGCCATGTCATCAGCTGCATTGACTGCCACCTCCACTGCCCAAGGGCAGGGGCCCTACAGCACTCTGCTCTCACCCAATGGCAACAGAATTTCCCCAGTGACTTTTTCCTTTCTTTTTGGCATTTATAGGTTGGGAAGTCTAGAAACTGCAACAGCTGCCAGTGATTTGATCCCCTGAGATCTGCTCTGTCCTGTCTGTGCTGCTAGTCTGTACCAGCACAGCCCACATGAGACTGTGCTCTGCTCACAGCATGGTTCAATAGACCTTTCCTGTTGTTTTGCCAGACTGTCCTTAGCTGGAAATGTAATTCATTCTGTCATTTTGTGAGTTCTGTTGCTCTAAAATTTTTTAGTGTCATTTTCCAGGTATTTGAGGTAATTTGACACAAGCTCAAGTAAGTTCCTGCTTTTACTCTGCCATCTAGGCTTTGCCCCCATTCCTATATATTTCTAACAAATACCAATAGCAAGAAATAGAATGAGATATTCCATTTAAGGTTAGTGTGGACATTATAAAATATTTGGAAGTCTACCTGCCAAAACAAATCCAGGGACTATATGAACACAATTACAAAATATTTTTCACACAAATAAAGTCAGATCATAGCAACTGGGGGAAAAAAACCATCAGCTGCTCAAGGTTAGGCTGAGCTAATATAATAAAAATGACAATTATACCCCAATTAAATTATCTACTTAATGCCATATCTAAAAATTTTTATATAATTTATAGAATTAGAAAAAATAATAACAAAATTCATCTGGAAGAACAAAACTTCCATAATGTCAGGGCAATTAATGAAAATGAATTACAGGGAAGGTGGCCAAGCCATACCAGATTATAAACTGTAAAATAGAGCGGCAGTCATCAAAATTAATTGATACTGGTTGAGGAATGGAGTGATATATCAGTGTAATAGAGTAAGTACTCAAGACACAGTAGTCAACAACTACAGTAATCTACTGTTTGATTAACCCAAAGACTCCACATTCTGGAATAAGAACTCACTGGAAAATAGTATGGCTGAAACTGGGCATAAACCAATATCTTATACAATGTATCAAAATAAAGTCTAAATGAGTCCATAATTTCAATATAAAGACTGATACAGTAAGAAATCTGGGAGAAAAAGGAATAGTTTACCTGTCAGATTCATTGAGAATGGAAGAATTTATGACCAAAGAAGTGTAAAGACACACAGGAGCAGCTTTCTTTCCAGAAGAATGATACCATGAATAGCTTTTTTCAAGGTTCTGATTACACAGTATAGTGAATTCTATTCAATAACAAGTCAGAGCACAACATCCACAGAAAATCAAGATACAGCATTCACAATATTACAACTTATCACAGAAAATCAAAATACAATATTCACAACAACTTATCACTAAAATGGCCACATAGTTTTCACCACAATAGTCACATAGATTTGAACAAGTACAATCATTTGGTCAATCAATCACTTAGTAACTCAATCATTCAATCAACTCAATCATTCAAACATCCTTAAGGAGGCAGGGTCACAAAACACAAGAGTTAAAGTTCTCTACTCATGGAGCACACTAAGTTACAATATTAGTCACTACTCAGCACTCTCTTAAAGACACATGCCATCCACCCCTCAGTTACAAATAAGTTACAACTTCAATTTCATAAGTAAGTTACAACTTCATTCAGTCACTACTCAGTATCCACAGAGAGATCTCTTCATCTTGACCCAAGGTAGGCTCTCAGATTACCTGGATCTCCTTTCATGGTCTCAGGTTTTACCTGGATTCACTAAACTGTCACCTGGGTTCAAAGGCAGACAACTCCCAGCTCCTTGTCCAGCTCTCCATGCAGTCCTTTTTCCACACTGAAACTCACAGTGTCCAGTCCACCTTTAATCCTTCACAGTCTCTGTTCTCTGAAAGTCAAGGCTTAACCAAGCCACAAACAGACAAAATACTGGCACCACAGTCATGCTTCCCCTGTTTTCTGCAGCTCTGTTGGTCCTCAGAAATCCTCAGTAGCTCTGGCTGGCCCTTGGATTCAGTGGAAGTTTCAGCCAGTTCCCAGAATCAAAATCACTTCATTCAGGTTCTCAAAATAAAAATCATTCTCTCTAGCCTGGGCCTCTCTTCCTCAGGCTCCAGAACCTGGCTCCAAGAAGATCTGAAATTCCAGCCAGGGCTTCTCCTCATATACCTATTAACCTCTCCCTGTTCTGCCCCTTCTTGTTACATCAGCAATTTCCTGTTGCCTCAGCAACAGGGGTTCATACCTTTTGCCTCTTAACAGAGGCTTGATCTAATTAATTTCAAACTAGGTGCTAAGTACCTGTTAGCTTTGCCAATACAAAGCAATCAAATTACATTACTATTACAACAAGTGAAAGAGAGCATTACAAAATGCAAAAGGAATAATTTTGGTTGCATTAAATTGAAACATTTTTGTACAAACAAAGCCAATGTAATCAATATTATGTGGGAAACAGAAGACTGGGACAGACTTTTTACAACCAGTGTCTCTCATAAAGACCTCATTTCTAAAATATACAGAGAACTGAGTCAAATTTATAAGAATACAAGTCATTCTCCAATTGATAAATGGACAAAGGATATGAACAGGCAGTTTTCAGAGGAAGAAATCAAAGATATCTGTAATCATATGAAAAATGTTCTAAATTACTATGGATTAGAGAAATGCAAATCAAAACAACTCTGAGGACCACATCTCATCAGTTAGATTGACTAACATGAAAAAACAGGACAATAGTAAATGCAGCAGAAGGTGTGGGAAAGTTAGAACACTAATGCATTGTTAGTGGAATTGTGAACTAATGCAACCATTCTGGAGAGCAATTTGGAACTATGCCCAAATGGTTATTAAAAAGATCATGCCCTTTGACCCAGCAATATAGCACTATATCCCTAACTCCTAGCACTATATCCCAAAGAGATAATACAAGTGGAAAAATGACATGTTTGTTCAAAAATATTCATAGCAGCTCTTTTTGTGGTGGCAAAGAATTGGAAATCAAGGAGATGCTCATCAGTTGGAGAATGGCTAAACAAGTTGTGGTATATGAATTTAATGGAAGACTATTGTGCTATAAGAAATAAGGATCAGACAGACTTCTCAATAACCTGTAGAGACCTATATAAACTTATGTTGAGTGAGAGGAACATAACCAGGAGAACAGTGTACACAATTACAGATACATCATATGTGTTATGCCTAACTTTCATACACTGGGCTCCACATGATGAAAAGGACTGTCCATATCCAGAGAAAGAATTAAGGAGTCTGGATGCAGATTGAAGCAAACAACTTGCTCTCTGTCACTTTCTTTGTATTTTGTTCCTTCTTTCTCATTGTTCTTTTTATTGCTTATAATCCTTCTTTACAACTTGACTAATGTTTAATGTGAAGGTACTTGTAGAATCTATATCAGATTGCATACAACCATGGGGGGTGGGGGAGAGAGAGAGAGAAAGAGAAAATTTGTCACTCAAAAGCTTGTGGAGCTGAATGTCATAAACTAAATGTTAATAAATAAATAGTTTTTTTTTAATTTTAAAAAGTCATCAAACCAATATAAAGAGCCATTAATGTGGTTATCCTAGAAATATTTTCTTTAATGCTGTTAGAATGAGTCCTTGATCTTGATCATAATAAAAAAAAGCTACATTGAGGCCCTCTCTAACTTTTTGTTAACAGGCTCTCCAGTTTAAGTATATGCACAATTTGAGTATATGTACAAGCTGTTTCAAGAAAACAAATCACATATTACTATTGTTGTTTTGTTTATTGGTTTTTTAGACCTGTGATTTCATCAGAATAGAGAATTCCTTACATATTAAGGATATTCCATCTATCAGTATTGATCAATTCTTAGGCCACAACTCTGAACTTAGAAATCAGGTAATGAGGGATTAGAGTTATTTTTCAAGGTCCCAGAGTCAGCATTTGTAATTGGTAAAAATCAAACACATCTTCCTGATTACATAAACACTCTATTAATTATGCTAAAATGCCTGCTAATAAATGTTATTATGGGAAAATAACCTATGAAATTACATTCCTCAGGTTGTCTATTAACTCTTTCAAACACTTGCAAAATTATCCAAACATTCTAAATTTCTCAGTGAGAGAACAGGGCAATACTAGGTATAGACTGATTTAAATTGTTTCTACAGAAGACTAAATGAAGGCAAACAACTACTAACTTTTTTTTTTATCAACATAAAATTATTAATCTTAATTTCAGGCTCTGAAGTCCACGGTGTGAACTATTTATACAGTCTAAATTAACTGCATGATGGCCTATAATCCCTCTTTATTTTGTGGCACATATATTAGCCATTATATAATTTTTAAAGGTCTAAGGGACCATTTAGTTTTATAGATCAAAAAACGAGGTCCAAAGAGGAGCACATAGCTAATTAGTGGCAAAGCCAGGATCAGAATTTATGTGATCTGACTCCTAGTTCAGTGAGATTTCCACCACACAGAACAGCAAACTTCCCATGGTGACAGTAATAAGGTAAATGAAACACTAAGTAGTGATAATTTCTTACATGAGTACCAGGGAGAACAGAGCTTATGGCTTCATTGTGCTCTCAGATATTCTCTTTATTGTCTGGTGAGGTGGTAGCTAAAACATGACCAGCAGGAAGAAATTGTTTGTAACATAAATTTCTCTCCAAGGTCACTGATTTATCCACCATCAAATCAAGACTAAAACTTCTGTTTTCAGTCTTACGCTTCCGTATTCTCTATATAATAAATTAACATCACTTCAATACTAAATTACCATCACTTCAATCTGTTTAATGAAGAGGATAACAACAGTTTTTTTTTTAAATTAGGGCAGAGTTGAGAGGAGATAAAAAAAATCAAATAAAAACAACAACAAAAACAACCACCCCCACAACACTGAATGCAGCTAAGGGAAAATGTCATTAAGCAACAAGATGGCCTTAATTTAAATATTGCTGCCTTTTATAGGGGTGAGTTAAATAAAATTCCTTTGCTGTGAGGCTTAAAACTCACTTTATGTGGTCCTGTTTCTTTCTGACAGTGCAGATGATTTTGTGGTACACTCATTAAGTTAATGTAGCATGCGCCATTTCATTGATGTAAATGCATCCTCTGTTAATGACTTCTGGTGTTCTTCGCTAAAACCACCATAATAAAGTTATCTGTTGAAAGAGATTTACTTAAGCATTCACAATTTCAAGTTAAGGGGTTAATGGGAGACTTTTTTTTATGGTATTTTAAAAAGTCTTATTTCTTTATTCACCTGTGGGTTTTGTGAGACCTCAGGGGTTGCTAAAGAAAAACCAGGAGAATAAGCACTCTAACAAGCTACACAAAGAAGGCTCTGAATGTGTGGCTAATAATAAACTATATTTGCCATGAAATCTTACTAAGTTAAGAATGTTGATAACCCAGTAATGATTGTTTTAAATGCAACAGCAACTGATGTATAATTATCAACAAAGTTGGAGAAAAAGCATAATTTGTATTTAGGGAGCATTTAGAGGTATGCACACTAGGGTAATCAAAAGATCTAGTAAATACCTAGAAATTTGAAATATTAAAATTCTTATAATAAGCTGAAAATATTATCTATCAATCACAAGTATTTCCTAAACATCTATTACATTCCAGATACTTCCATAGACATTGTGGTCTAAAATAGGGGGAAAAATACTTTCTGTTAAGAAATTCTTGGTGGGGATCGAGCCAAGATGACAGCAGAGAAGCAGGAAATTCTGTGAGCTTCCCCAACAACAACCTCAAATACCTATAAAATATGATTCTAAAAAATTTTAGAGCTACAGAACCCACAAAATGACAGAGAGAAAAAAATCTCTTGCTGAAGGCAGTCTGGCAGGCCTAGAGGAAGAGTCCATTGCAACATCTGGGAGCAGAGCACAGTCCTGCACAAGCTGCATGGTTTTCCCCTCAGGGAGACTCTAACCAGAGGCAGTCAGAGCAAGCTTCAGAAGAGTGAATCACCAGCAGCTGTGGTGGTTTCCAGAAATATAAATCCATAAATGCCAAAGAGCAAGTAAAAACTCAATGGGAACTCTGTGGGAAAGGAAGTCCATGGTCTGACCCTTGCTCCTGGGGGAAGAGGTGGCAATGTTGTGGGAGCTACAGCTTCTGCCTTGCATGACTGCCTCCAGAAGTCCTGGCCTGCAGAACATAGGGGACCAAGGAACCATTCAGAGGGAAATTGCTTTTGCTTTAATCTGCTTGCATCTGGATAACTGTCTTGGGTGGAGGTCCTGGAGCATGCAGCCAGTGGACCAGAGCTTGTATGGGCTTCAGAGTGGGTGCCCTTCTATTAGCTCCAGCAGCTACAAAAACCTCAGCAACTTGAGGTAAAGCCCTCCTTTCCAGAAGCAGAGTTCTACCATGTCAAAGACCTCAAAAGTCAAATAATTGCCTGGCAACATGAGCAAGCAGAGAAATCAAACCTTAGATTCCTTTTTTCAGGATAAAAAGGATAAAAGCATGTAATAGGAAGAAGAAAACAAAGTACCAGCTCCTTCATCAATAGCTTCCAAGAAAAATCTGGACTGGTTACAGGCCATGGAAGAACTCAAAAAGGATTTTTAAAATCAAGTAAGAGGAGTAGGGGGAAAATTGGGAAGAGAAATGAGAATGATACAAGAAAATCATGAAAAAGGAGTCAACAGCCTGACAGAAGAAAATAACACCTAAAATTAGACTAACTCAAATGGCAAAAGAGGCCCAAAAAGCCAATGAAAAGAAAATGTCTTAAAAAGTTGAATTTGCAAGATGGAAAAAGAAATTCAAAAGCTCACTGAAGAGAATGATTCCTTCAAAATTAAACTGGAGCAAAAGGAAGCTTATGAGAAATCAATATACTATAAAACAGATCCAAACAAATGAAAAAAAAATAGAAGGCAACATGAAATATCCCATTGGAAAAATCAATGAACTGGAAAAGAGATCCAGGAGAGATAATTTTAAAATCATTGGACTACCTGAAAGCCATGATGAAAAAAAGAACCCAGAAGTCATTATTCAAGAAGTTCTCAAGGAAAATTGCCTGATGTTTTAGAAACAGGGAATAAAATAGTAACTGAAAGAATTCACCAATCACCTCTTGAAAAAGATCCCAAAAAGAAAACCCCTAGGAATATCACAGGCAAATTCCAGAGTTCCCAGGTCAAGGAAGAAATATTACAAGCAGCCAGGAAGAAACAATTTTACTATTGTGGAAACACAATCAAGATAACACTTGTTATCTTGAAGTAGGAGCTTCTATTTTAAGGGATCAGAGGGCTTGGAACATGATATTCCAGAGATCAAAGGGGCTAGGATTAAAACCAAGAATCACCTACCCAGAAAAATTGAGTATAATGTTTCAGGGGAAAATATGGCCATTCAATGAAATAGAGGACTTCCAAGCATTCTTGATGGAAAAAAAAAAAACCGAGTTGAATAGAAAATTTGATATTCAAATACAAAAAACAAAAGAAGCATGAGAAGGTAAATGGGGAAAAGAAATCATAATGAACTCATTAAAGTTGAAGTATTCAAATTCTTAAATGGAAAAAATGATAATTTTAATTCATGAGACTTTTGTCAATATGAGTATAGTCAAAAGGAATATCTAATGTATACATACATACATATGTATGTTTAAATAGGAGGGTATATGTGCATATGAATACATAAGTGAGTGGCTTATATACGTTTACATGTATACATAGCCAGAGGCCACAGGATGAGTTGAATGTGAAGGGATGATATCTAAAAAAATAAAAAAAAAATTAAGAGGTGAGAGAGAAATAAAAAGAGAAGAAACAGGGAGAGACACAATAGGTTAAATTATCTCATATACAATAGGCAAAGGAAAACAGTTACAATGGAAGGGAAAACAGGAAGGCAAAAGGGAATGGGTCAACCTTACTCTCATTGAATTTGGCTAAAGGAGGGAATAATATCCACCTTAAATTGAGTATCTTACCCTACAGGAAAGTAGGGGGTAAGGGGATAAGAGAGGGGATGATATAATGGAGGGCAGACTGGGGGTGAGGGTATTTAGAAGCACACTCTTTTGAAAAGGGACAGGATAAATGTAGAAAAAAGAATACGTGGGTGGTGGTATAGGATGGAGGGTAATTTAGTCAGTCTTTCACAATATATCTGCTATGGAAATATTTTCCATAACTATACATGTACAACCTGTATCAAATTGCTTACATTCCCATTATGGATTGGTGATGAAGCAAGAAGGGAAATAATCTGGAAATCAAAGTTTTAAAATCAAATGTTTAAAAATATAATTATTATTATTATTATTATTATTATATGCAACTGGGAAATAAGATATAGAGACACTGCAGTGTAGAAATCCATCTTGCCCTATTACAAGATCAGAGAGGGAATGGAGGAGAATATAACAGAGAGCAGATTGGGGGAAGGGGTTTTTAGTAAACTGGCAATTTTGGAGTGGTGTGTAGGGGAAAGACAGGGAGAAAAATATTAACTCAAAATCTCGTGGAAATAAAGGTTGAAAACTTAAAATAAACAAACAAACAAAAAAAGAAACTCTTTCCAAAATCCAATACTACCTCCTTTTATAAACAAATATTTACTCTGAGTCCTCTAAAGTCTATATTATGACTTCTTAGGATGTTTTTACTTTCAATGGTGAGTCAGAGTTGTAAATTAGCATCACAGATTTGTAACTTATCAGTCATGAAGTCCGAACTCCTCATTTTCTACAATTTTAAAATATTCATTTTATTACTTTTTATAATAACAAATAAAAAGAATAAGAAAACTGATTTTATTGGGTTATAGACTAATCCTCCTCAAACTCACCAGAGTCCATAAATGATTTTTTTAAACCTGTTTTCATACTATTCCATTGAAAATTCTGACCTTTGTAGTTTGTACAAAGTGATCAATATTCACTAAGTTTCTATTCTCTAGAGCAGTGGTTCTCAACTTTCTTAATGCCGTGATGCTTTAATACAGGTCCTCATGTTGTGGTTACCCCCCAGCCATAAAATTATTTTTGTTGCTACTTCATAAGTATAATTTTGATACTATCATGAATTGTAATGTAAATATCTGATATGCATGATGTATTTAAATTGAACATAACCCACAGATATCAGAACATAATTTGTCTTCAGATTTGTGTAACAGAATATCATGATGCAGGGTGAATTTATATATCATACATACATACATTATAAAATGAATATCTAGAAATAACCTCAATCAATTCTTTATACTATGAAAAGTCAAGAAATTTCTAGTATTTCCTAAAACCTCAAACAACATTTATTCTTCCCTAAATTTTAAAACCCTCTTTTAAAAAAAATTAACTTTTGTTTATGTTTAGTTTGCATCATTCATTTTCACAAGATTTTGAGTTACACATTTTCTTTTCATCTTTCCCCTACCCCCCACAACAAAACAGGGATCCCAGGTTTACCCTCTCCCCCAATCTATTCTCTCCTATATCCTCCCCCATCACACCTCTAACTTTACAGTAGGGCAAGATGGATCTCCTTACCCCAGTACCTGTCTATCTTAATTCCCAGTCACATGAAAATAATAATCATCATCATCATCATCATCATCATCATCATAAAATTACATATATACATATATATACATATATGTATTAACTTTTGATTTTAGAACTTTAAAATCTACATTTTTCTCTACATCCCTCATCACCCACCCCCATGGGAAAGACCAGCAATTCAGTACAGGCTGTACATCTGTAATTATGTAGAACATCTACACAATGTACAAATTGTGAAAGACTGACTATATTTTCATCCTTCCTATCCTGCCCCCTCACTTGTTCTATTCTCTACTTTGTCCCTGTCCCTTTACAAAAGTGTGTGCTTGTAACAATCCTCCCTACCCAAACTGCCTCCCCTCCATGATATCCCATCTCATCCCCATTCCTCTTACTCTCCTGGAGGGCAAGATGCCAACTTAGAGTGTATGTCATTCCTTCCCTAAGTCAAATTTAAAGAGAAAAGGTTGACCCATTCCCTTTTTGCCTTGTTGTTCTTCCCCTCCATTTTAACATTTATCCCTTGTCTCATCTGTATGAGATGATTAATCCCATTCTGCCTCTCCCTGTCTCCTCTATAAGCTCTCAATTTCACCTTTTAAAATATCATCCCTTCCTATTCAATTGCTCCTATGCCCTCCCTCTACATACACATATATACACACACTCACACATGTATTCATATGCATTTATATACCCTCCTATACAGACATATATTTATGTATTCATATATAAATACATTTATATTCCCTTCATCTATCCTCATACTGAGGAAAGTTTCATAGGTTAAAATTATCTTTTTTTCCATGTTGGCATTTAAATAGTTCAACTTTGATAAGTTTCTAACGTTTTCATATTCATGCTTACCTTCTTATGCTTCTTGTATTTGAATGTCAAATTTTCCGTTCAGTTCTGATTTTTTTTTTTTTTCTGCAAGAATGCTTGGAAGTCCTCCACCTCATTGAATGACCATAAATTCCCCTGGAACATTATACTCAATTTTGCTGGATAGGTGATTCTTGGTTTTAATCCTAGCTCCCTTGATCTCCAGAATATCATATTCCAGGCGCTTTGATCCCTTAATGTAGAAGCTGCTAGATCCTGGGTTATCCTGATTGTGTTTCCACAGTATTCAAATTGTTTCTTCTTGGCACCTTGTAATATTTTCTCCTTGATCTGGGAACTCTGAAACCTGGATATAACATTCCTAGGAGTTTTACTTTGGGGATCTTTTTCAAGGAGTGATCAGTGAATTCTTTCATGTTCTATTTTGCCCTCTGGTTCTAAAATATCAGGGCAATTTTCCTTGAGAGTTGTTTGAAAGATGATTTCTAGGTTCTTTGTCTGATCATGACTTTCAGGTAG
>CM053591.1:18230266-18252967 GCA_028646515.1 Pseudochirops corinnae | reverse complement strand
TTTCTTGTAGCATTCTCATTCCCTTCCAATTTTTCCTCCACTTCTCTTATTTGGTTTACAAAATCCTTCTTAAGCTCTTCTATGGCCTATAACCACCTTACATTTTTCTTGGAAGCTTTTGGTGTGGGAATTCTGACTATGTTATCTTCCCCCTATTCCATGCTTTGATCCTTTTTGTCCCCAAAAAAGGAATTTAAAATTGTATTGCTATGCTTGTTTTGTTTCCTTTGCCTGCTCATGTTGCCAGTTAATTACTTGACTTTTTAGCTCTATGGAACTCTGCTTCCAGAAGGTAGAGCTTTGTCCCAGATCTCTAGGGATTTTGCAGCTGCTGGAACTATCAGGAGGCCATAGTTTCTGCAGCCCCCACCAACTTTGGCTAACAGTTCATGTACAGCAGGACAATCACCCAAGACCACAATCCTGATCCAGGCCTGTTAAGGCAAGAGCACTTAACCTCTGTATGATCACTTGGCCCCCCTGCAATCTGCAGACAAAGAGCTCTGAAGCAGCCACATGAAGGTGGCTACAGGGCTGCTGCTTCTGCTGCTTTGTTGCCGTGGGGACAGATGGTGAGGCCTGCTTTTCTCCCCCAAATTTAACCAATTTTTGCTGACCTTTCACTTTGTCTTTTTTTTCTTATAGGTTGATAATTCTGGAAACTGCCACAGCTGCCGGTGATCCACTCTCTTGAAAGTGCACCTCCTTGATCCTTTCCTGTAATGCCTGCTGGTCTGCATTCAGTGGAAGTTTTGTTTCTCTGTACTTTTGTGGTTTCTGGAGCTCCAAATTTGTTGAGAGACATATTTTATTGGTATTTGAGGTAGTTATGGGGGGAGATGTGGAGTTTTCCTGCTTCCATGCTGCCATCTTCTAAAATATTTATTTTAAAATACAGGAAGGCTTAAATAATTGGAGGGATAAATATGTGTCATGTTTAGTCAGTGATAGTAAGTGTTCACAGTAATAATTAAATTAATTTACAAATTTGCCATACCACTCAAGGTACCAAAGACTACTTTAAAGATGCTGAATAAATAATATCAAAACATTGCTTGGTGGGGATGGGGAAGAATGGGCACAAATTTCAAGGGCAATTACACCTGCAAACAAGTGTAAATACACTTTCATGTACATTATATATGCTTACACAGTATATGTACCTGTGTGATATGTCTATGCACACTGCAAAATGAATATAGGCATACACAAAAGTGTGCATATAAAACATATCCATGCATGCACAGGGGAAAGGGAACTTGGTAATACTAGTTTTCAAACTAACCTGCAATGCAGAAAGTAGTCATCATTGAAACTATTTGGTACTGGTTTAAAAAAAGTCAATTAATACTACATCCAAGACCTAGAAGACAACACATTTAAAAGAATACCATTCAATAAAGCCAAATATACTGATTATACAAGCAAGAGTCTATTACTCCACAAAAGGTATTGGAAAAAAAAGTCAAATGATTCTGGGAGAAGTTAGGTTAATTAAGGTTAGACCAAAATTTGGTAGAATAAATGTGTACACAAATCTTTTATGTTTTTTTTTGTTAATTTATTTTTTAGTTCTTGAAAATCACTTCCATAAGTTTTACATTTTCTCTCTCTCCTTCTCCTCTTCACTCTCCAAGGTGGCATGAAATCTAATATAGCTTCTACCTATACATTCCTGTTAAACTTATTTTCACTTTAGTCATATTGTATAGAGGAATTAGAAAGAATGGGAGAAACCATGAGAAAGAAAAACATAAAACAACAACAAAAAAAGAAAACAGTCTCCTTTTATTTGCATTCAGACTCCATATGATAAATGCTGGAGAGAATGTCGGAAAATTGGAACACTAATGCATTATTGGTGGGATTGTGAACTGACTCAACCATTCTTGAGAATGATCTGGAACTATATCCAGAGGTGTATACATAAGTACATACCCTTTGGCCCAGCAATACCACTACTAGGGCTCTATCCCAAAGAGATCATAGAAGTGGTAAAAGGACATGTTTGTACAAAACTATTAATAACTGCTCTTTTTGTGGTGACAAGTAATTGGAAATCAACAGGATGCCTTCAATTGAGGAATTGCTAAACACGGTGTGGGCAATGAATGCAATGGAATTCTATTGTGCTATAAGAAATGAGGAGCAGATGGACTTCGTAATAACATGGAGAGACATATATAGACTGATGTTGAGTGAGGAACACCAAACCAGAAGAACTTTATACATAATTACAGGCACTTCATATGTGTGACAACTAACTTTGATAGACTGGGTTATTTTCAGCAATGCAAGGTTAATCGAAAAGACTCTTGATGGAAAGGGATATCTACTTCCAGTGAAAGAACTACAGAGTCTGAATGCAGACTACCTGCTAACTTTCTCTTTTTCTTTGTTTCGTTTTCTTTCTTCTTTCTCATTGTTCACTCCATTGGTTATAGTCCTTCTTTACAACTTGACTAGTGTTTAATGTGAAGATATTTAAAGATCCTATATTTAATTGCATGCTGCCATGGGGGAGAGAAGGCAGGAGAGGGAATGAGAGAAAATTTGATTGAGGGATTCAGGAACTGAGGAATTAAATGTTGTAAAGTGAAAGCAAATAAACAAATTACAAAAGAAATAAATCCTTTATCAGAGACACTGGTAGTAAAAACCCTTTCCAAATTTTCCACTTCCCTTCTAATATTGCTTGCATTGGTTTTGTTTGTACAAAACTTTTCAGTTTAATGTAATCAAAATTATCCATTTTGCATTTTGTAATGCTCTGTATCCAAAGAGTGGTTTTTATTCAGGAAGGTGAGAAGAAAGGAGATAGAATAGGAGACTAATGACAGTAATGAAAAAGTTTTAATGAAAAAATTTAAAATAGTCTCAGAAAAGTGCTGAAGAATCTGTAAATGGGAATAGAGACAAGTATGGCACATTTGGTTCCTATTTTGTCCGATTTAATGTATATTTAATAAAAATCCATCTATATGGACTATAATAGAAGTTGTCAGTTTTGTATATGATTTTCTGTTATTCTTTGTGTATAGAAATCTTCCCTTTTGGGGGATTTTTTAAAGTTTATATTTTTTTAAAGGAGGAAAACCCATACAGGACCCTGGGCTTGCTGATTTAATGATTCTTGAAGGACTGTTTGACCAGAAGACATTAAATTATGAAGGCAGAATCCTGCCCAATTTTAGTATCAGCAATCTGAATCCATCACCCACATAATCTGCTTTCTGACTGTTCAGATCACTCATGCAAGCAAATAAAGCCAGAATAGAAGCTGAAGTGAAAATTCAGCTTTAGGCTTTCTTATAGCTGAATTGTTCTTTATGGCTGAACAGGTGGAACTCAAAAATCAGATAGGGGAAACTACAGAATAGCTTGGGAAAAGAATAAATCAAATTTCTTGGATTAAAGCAAACCTTATCCCAAATACATATCTTGAGTTGCAAAGCTTAATCTGTTCTTTTATTATCTTTAGTATTTTGCGGGGGGGGGGGGGTCTCCTTTAGCAAACTGTTAACTAATTTTTCATGATTTTCTTCCATAACACTCATTTCTCTTCCCATTTTTTCCTCTACTTCTAATACTTGATTTGCAAAATTCTTTTTGAGCTCTTCCATGGCCTGTGATCATTCATAAATTTCTTGGAAGCTTTTGATGTAGGAGCTTTGACTTTGATGTCTTCTGGTTGTATGTTGTGATCTTCTTTGTCATCAGATTAAGTTTCTATAGTCTGAGGGTTTTTTGTTTAATGTTGTTTGCTTATCTTCCCTGAGAAACTTGCCGTTCTAACTCTTTGTCAACGTAGGACTCTGCTTCCAGTGGGGGGGTGTGGGTAGGGTGGACATATGCATACTGTCCTAAGCTTCAAGAGTTTTGTAACAGCCATTATATCCCCCACCATCTGTGGGCCCAAAACACCCGAAGTAGTAGTTGTTGCTGCTGCTGCCACCACAGCCACCACTTCCACTATCCTGCAGCTGGGGCCAGACACCAGCTGGACTGTACTCCTCTTTCACCTAGTTGCCAAAGAGTTTTCCCACTGACCTGCAATACTCCCTTTGGCCTTTGTGGGTTGAAAAGTCTTGAAACTGCCACAGTTGACAGTGATTCAGTCCCCTGAGGTATGCTCTTGCCCTGTGTTGGTGCAGCCCATGCTAAATTGTGCTCTGCTCCAAATCCAGCATGATAGACTCTTCCTATAGGCCTTCCAGTCTCTCTTGGGCTGGAAATGTGCTTCATACTGTTATTTTGTGGGTTTCACGGCTCCAAAATTTGTTTAGAGTATTTTTACAAATATTTGGAGAGTTTTTGTGACCAGCTCAAGCAAGTCCCTGTTTTTTACTCCACCATCTTGGCTCCACCCAATTTGCTCTTTGGAAAAGGAAGAAATCATATATCTTTTGGTTCTCCAAGTTGCAGTGTTAGGCAAGAGTAGTGCTATAAAGATTTTTTTTTTTCACTGTGTAACCCAGGAATATAGCTTTAAAAGTAAAAGAATAATAAAATAAAAGAGAAGAGAGGAAAAGAAAAGAAAAATAAATAAAGAAAAAATGAAAGAAAAATTGGAAATGTCCACTCTGTTAATTGAATCACAGCACAAGTAGAAAATGAAATCCTTACTTTCATGGAGTTTACGAAAAGAAGAAAACTAGAAAATGAAAAACAGTAGCATAAGTATTCTTTCTATTTCTTTGATACTTACTGCCAAGCATAGTTGTACTTATTTCCTCCTTTCATTGTGACAACATTTTAAGTAACAGAGGGTAAAATTAATATCCCCAATCTGCAGATGAACAAATGGATACTAAAAGATTCCAAATAACTTCCTGAAATTCTCACAGAAAATAATTGGCATAGTTTGCATGAAAATCTAGCTCTGGATATTTGAACATTTGATCCACTAAATATGATAAAGAAGATATGCTAAGAAGTTTTCCTGCAAACCTTCAGCAGCATGTAAAGAAATTCATTCATCAATTTAAAATGATTATATATCTTTGGCCATTGAATGGATACAGCTCATACCACACATTAAAAAATCATTTTTTTCTTTTCTTTATTTTCCACTAAGAGAATCATTCATGTCCCCTTATGTATGTGGCATGGATTTGTTTTGATACCAGAGGTCATGTACATTGACACAGCACTTGCACCATGCTGACACACATCACTATGTAACTATAGATAATGCAAACTTATGAATTTGGCCCATAAACGCTAACACAGTACTTCTACTGGGCTAACATATCAGAATGTAATCATAGATAATGTAAACTTATTAATTTACTGTTGGCTTGTTGCCTTCTTTGTGTACTTCACTATGTATCAGCCAAACACTTGTAAGTGAATGTGCTTGTTGTACAAAGGTGAATGCTCCCATTTTTTGTCTCAACCAGTCATCACCAAAGAATAAAGAGACTATGAATACCTTATCATCACTATTTTTCTGTAGTCTGCCTAGATCCAGTGTGAACCTGAACAGTAAAGCTGAGCTCCTATCTTATACCTGGGAACTGTATTAAAAATAATAGCCAGCTCTCAGTATATCAACTTTGGAAGCTATAGAATAAGTGATCATGAAGAGAAGAATTCTTCTACTCCTTGGAGAGAATTTTTGTTTTTTTTCTTCCCTTCTCCCCCCACTTGCTCCTCTTTTCCAATTGGCCACAGCACCAAGCAGCAGCACTTGTTTTCCAGAAGGCAATATATGATCCATCAGCTTACTACTGAGTTTGAAAGTTCAGGGCACAGTTGAGAGAAGACATATTTCAGACATATTTAGATACAGAAAAGCAATCACTAAAGGAAGGAAGCAGCTTTTGCAATAGGATATTTCACACAGAAGAATAGACCTAGCAGAGCTCTCAAGAGCCCATAGGATGTGGAAAGGTAGGATGAAGGTATGAAAGAGAAAGAAAATTGAAAAAGGGTGCAGAGAAAGCAGGAAATATGTGTGTGGAACTCCCATAAAGCTAGAGAGGTGATGGGCCCCACTGAATAATATTCCTTCCAAACAGATAGTACGACACAATGATATAGAATACTAGATTTACAGTTGGTGATAGGCTCAAATTCTGTTATTAACTGTGTGATGCTAGGAAAATCACTTAACATCTCACCACACCAGTGTCCTCATCTGTAAAGTGGATCAAATAGTACCTACCTCATAGAATTGTTGAAATGATTTTGTGTGGAAATATTCAGGATGCTTTCTTTTGTAAATATTAAAGTGATATAAATGTTACTGTGATTATCATGAAAATCTTGAGTTCAGTGAGTAAATTAAACAATACTTAAATATTTTCTTAGTTCTTATTTGTTTATTCAGGTATATATCTATCTATATATCTAATGTGTTATAATTATGATTATAATTAGCATGGGATACGCAGGGAGAGATTCTCATATCTTTTATGTACAGTTGCCGACTCCTGAAATGTTTCTCTCCATTACAACTATAATATTTCGGACATTAATTACGCACTGAACTGAACCTATTATGCCCTAGCTTCAAAATTTATCCATCTATGAAGCTTTTGTTTTTCAAATTTTCATATATGATAAAAATGAGAGCAATAGGCAATATGAGAATCAAGACCTAAAATGATATTGATAGGTTGGAATTATGGGCAATTTAATAGTGTAACAATGAATGCTTTTGACCTTACAGGTCATTCCCCACATGTGGCATGGGGATGTCTTTGTGTTACTCGAAGATAGACAAGACAAATGCCTTTTCTCCTCTGACCCCTATCAGAGGGAGACTTTAATTCTTTCAAGGAGAGGAAGGAGGAGGTGGAAGCTAAAGACTCAGCTTTCCTCATAGAGAGGAGATACTGGGTTAGAATTATATCTTTCTGCTCCTTGAAGTATTATTGGTCTAGGAGATAAATTTTTCAGGTTCAAGCTAAATTCTGATCATTGTCTAATAATTGAGAAGCAGGACTCCCAACTTTATGTCCATAGCTTGATTCCCTTCCTACCAAATAACAGTTTCACAATGAAAATATGATAGCTCATCAATAAAACTAATTTATCAGAATTGGTAACAAAATTGAAATCAGAGAAAGTATACGTAGAAAAAAATTACCAGACAATAAAGTGACAGAGCCCTCTCATTGGGAGAGAGGTAACAGCTCAAACAAGATGGAAAATCCTAGATCTCATCCAAAGGGAAATTCCCCAATTCTTTTGTATAGGAATAGGCTCCTGATACACAGGCTTCCAGATCCTCTCATATCAGTTTCTTCCCAGAATCTTTTCCTTTAGCAACCTGAACAGGGGTTTTAATCTTCTCTCTCAAAGCTGGAAAAGTACCCAATGGAACTTGAAGCGCAAAGAGAACTCAGTGACTCAAAGAATACTCAAAGAAGACAGATATAAATATTTTCCTTTCTTCTGTTCTTATCAACTCTCCTTTGCCCTTGAAGCAGAGCAAGGCATTTCATATCCACTAATAAGCAGAGAATCTCTTACCAAATGGACTTTAGGTTTGAGGTTACAACGGTAATAAATACAGTCTTGCGTTTTGACTAAATAAGTAATTACAATTTCTTATTGCATGCTCATACTCCTCATGTTAGAAACTTGGTCTCTATCCCTGGGACTTCAAGTTCTTACAGGTGAGCATTTGTCTTATGTTGACTGGTGATTAAAACACCATATCATTCCTTTCCTCTCTTTCGTTTTAAACATATCTTATTTTCCCCAGTTACAGGTAACAACTTTTTTCAAACTTTTTTTTTAAGTTTTGACTGCTAAATTCTCTATCTCCTTCACCTCGCCACTCATGAAGAAGGCAAGCAATTTGATATAGGTTATATACATGCAGTCAGGCAAAACATATTTCCATATTAACCATATTATGAAAAAATAGGGGAAGCTAGGTGCTACAGTTGATAGAGCACTGATCCTGGATTCGGAAGAATCTCAATTCAAATCCAGCTTATTAGCTGTGTGACCCAAATCATATCAATTAACCCTGATTTCCTAAAGAAAAAAGAAAAGAAAAGAAAGAAAACACACACACACACACACACACAGAAACAAGCTAAAAATAACTTTCTATTTGTATTCAGCCTCAGTTCTTTCTTTGGAGATGGATAGCATTTTTCTTCATAAGTCCTAAGGAATCATCTCAGATCATTGTATTGCTAAGAATAACTAAGTCATTCATAATTAATCATCATACAATATTGCTGTTACTGTGTAAAATATACTCCTGGTCTGCACATTTTACTTCACCTTGGTTTATGCAAGTTTTTCCAGGTTTTTCTGAGAATAGACTGCTCATCATTTCTTGCAGTGTAATAGTATTAAACACAATCTTATATCACAACCTGTTTAGTCATTTCCCAATTGATGAGTATTCCACGAAATTTTCAATTCTTTGCCAAAACAAAAAGAGCTACTATAAACATTTTTTTCAATATATAGCTCCATTTCCTTTACCTTTTTTATTTCTTTAGGATTAAGACCTAGTAATGTTTTTTTCTTGGTCAAACAGTATGCATGACTTTATAGCCCTTATATTGAATAGAGTAGTCAAGTCTATCAAGCTGATCATCATTGAAACATTGTTGTTACTATGTACAATGATCTCCCAATTCTTCTCACTTCACTTTGCATAAGTTAATATAGGTTTTACAAGGTATTCTGAAGCCTTTATTTTATTTATTTATTCATAATCATTTTTTATAGCACAATAGTATCCCATGACAATCATATGCCACAAGTTGTTCAGTCGTTATTAAAAAGATGAGTATCCATGTTGACTTGCACTACTTTGCTAAGATAAAAAAAGAGTTGTTATAAATCTTGTTTTGTACATATAATTCTTTTTCCTTTTCTTTAATCTCTGAGATATAGACCTGATAGTGGTATAGCTGGGTCAAAGGATATAGACAGTTATATATCCCTTTGGGAATACTTTGAAATTGATTTCCAGAATGGTTGGACCAGTTCAAAATTCTACCAATAGTTCATTAATGTACCTATTTTTCTCTCATCCCATCCAACATTTGTCATTTCTAATACATATGAGGTGGTACCTCCAAGGTAGGTTAGTCAGCATTGCTCTAATCAATAGTGATTTAGACCTTTTTTTTTTTTTCCATAAGACTATTCATGGATTATTTCTTCATCTGGAAATTGCCTGCTCACATCTTTGACCATTTATCTGCCAGGGTTGGTTCTTACTTTTTTTTTAAATTTTTTAATAAATTTGATTCTATTTTGTGCTCAGTGTATATTTAAGAAATGCATTCTTCTTTTTAAAGAAATGCTGAATTTTAAAAATATTGCTTTACTTTCTATGGTACCTTTTAGTAAAATGTTGTTTCCTTGATTTTCTCTTTCAATTAGGTCTTATTTTGATTTTTCTTCCTCTGAGAACATGATTGCTATCTCTGCCTTTTTAAAATTTTATTTCAGCTGAAGGATATTAGATTGTGCTCCAGCCCTTTATTTTAATTGTGTGTCCTTCAATTTCAAATATGTCTCTTGTAAACAACATATTGCCAGATTCTGGTTTCTATTATATTCTGCTATCTACCTTTAGGTGGGCACATCTCATTCCCATGTAGAGTTGTGATTACCATGTATTGCTATCTGTCCCAATATCATCTGGGTTTGATTTTTCTCTTTCTATTTTTATTCTTTTTCTCCACCCAAGTCTACTTAGCCTCTAACCACTGCCTCACTTAATCTGCCCTCCTTTTTGTCCCCTTCCCCTCCTATTTCTCTATTGGATAAGTTATATTTCTATATACAACTGAGAGTATATGAGCATATACATAAATAATCTGCTCCCATACATACTCTGATCCCTGATCCCTGATCCCATGCAACTACAAGGGCTAGTATTCTCCTCTTTACTACTGTGACCAGAATTCCTACTACCCTCTTTACTTTGGAATTGCTTCTAGGAGCTGTGTAGAGGCCATAGAGAAGCCAATGAGCACCATCTTACCCAGTGTTATCAAAGGATCCCTGTAAAGCCAAGCATGAGCAGCTGTCCAGAGGACTGCTGCTATGGACAGCTTTAAGGTTTTTATTACATAGTATAGTGAACTCTCTATTTATTCAGCAGTAAATTAAAGCAAAACATTCACAGAAACCAAATTACACCATTCACAATGTTATAACATAATAAGTTACCATTAAAGGGAAAACATAATTTTCATCAAAATGGCTACATAGTTTTAAACAAAAGATATTATTCAGGAAGTCCTTAACTCAATCATCCTTAAGGAGCAATCCTTCTTAAGGGACACAAAGTACAAAGGTCCAAGTTCTCCACCCCTAGGTTACAGTAAATCATGATCTTCTCAGTCAACATCAAGTACCCAGGGAGACCTCTTTTCATCTTGACTTGAGGCTGGCTCTCAGACTCCATGGTTACTCTTCCATGGGTCCAGCTCCTGCTTGAATCTACCCAACTGTCATCTGGATCAGAAGTTAGGCAGCTCTCAGTTCCTCATCCAGCTCATTGTCCATCTCCTTGTCCAGTTCCATATTGAAGCTCAAGTGTCCAGTCCACCTCAAGTCCTTTGCAGTTTCTGTTTCTGGGAAGACAAAGTTTAACAGAGCCACAATAACATTCATCCACTTTACTGGCACCATCAACAAGTCACTATCTGCCTGTGAAATCAACACAAATCCTCAAACAAGGTCTGAGAACTCAACAAAAATTGTCACTATAGTACCAGAACCTTTGAAACCCTCCTCCAGGACTTCTGTAAATAGACAACAAGAAAATCCTCTTTCAGGGCTTCCAGTAAGCTTTTGTACAAAGTATCACAAACAAAAAGCAACACAGACGGAACAAACAGAGTGCCAAGACACCACAAATTTTCTCCTCATCTCTGCACCACAAGAGTTCTCTTCTTAGTTCTGCTCACTCCCAGCTTGGACTTCTCCTTGTATATGGTCATTAGCTCCTTCCCTTCCTGTTGCATCAGCAACAGGAATTCACAAGTTCTGTTTCTTAACAAAGATTTGATATAATCATGGGCAAGGCTTAAAATAAACTCAAAGTGAAACAAGGTGCTAAATAATTAAATAGCTTAAAGAAGATGTTTAGTACTTCTTTGCTTGCCATTACAGTCTCCTGTAATCTCTTTCTGAGAAGTAATCTAACTCACTTCCCATCACTGGGCTGAAAGTTCCTTAAGCTGCTGCCACTTCTCCTGCTTCTGCTGTAGCCTCTGTTATTATTGGCATATTTGTAGGCTCCAAAACAGTCCTCTCTCTAGCCTGCAGATTTCTTTGACCTTGGTCCTAAATTTTTGTAGGCCGGAAAAATGTCTCACTTTGCCTTTTTTTTTTGGCTCTACCACTTCCAAATGCTAAAGTTGTTCAGTGGAGAATGTTGGAAGAATTCAGCTAGATGGGTATTACTAACCCACCATTACAGTTTTCATGATTTTAAAATAAATTGAAGACTTCTATTATTTGTAGTTCACTTTTCTTTTAAGTTGATAGTAAATTAAACCTGTAGCTTTCAACATTTTCTTTGTTTCTTTCTTGTCACCCCTGTTTCCACAGAAAAATTTCAGAAGATCGTCTTTTGTTTATTTTTCTTCCTTTTTGACCTTCTTTTTCATGCATATCCCTAATCAGCTACCTTACCATCCCTAATTTCCTTGCCACAACTATTTAAGAAAAAAAAAAAGTACTTATAACTAATGTATAGAGTAAAGAAGACTACTTCCCATATTGGCTATGCCAATTATATCTGTTTATTTTGTATCCTGACTCTAACAGTTATCTGTCAGTAGAGGAGTGTCCTGCTTTATCATCTCTTCTCTAGAATTATATTAATCAGAATTTGTAAGTCTTTCAGTGTTTTCTTTATAATATTATTGCATCACATATAGTTATTTGATAAAAACAGAAACTTAGCATTTAGCTCAGACTAGGAATAAAAGTTTGTATCCAGTTTTATTGACATGACGGTCAACACATTTCAAAGTCTGTCAGTGGTGCTAACTCTGACCTCCTTGGATCTGAGCACACCCATCACAAAGCAAGGATATTGGTTTCAGTGACAAGTCCCAGTAAAGTACAATATTGTTGGATGATATTATCACCTTTATGGCCATTCCCTCTGAACTACTGCTATATCACTTCCCCTCAACAACCACTGTTTTGTTCTTGAACCTTCAATCCATGCTCCTCTGTGCTGTGGGGGGGGGGGAGAGGGAGGGAGGAGTGGAATAAAAATGAAAAAGGGAGTTACAAGTATAAGTAGAGAAAATATTTATATTCCAAAGGAATGAATAAACACAAAAATCCAATAAAAACCCAAATAATAACTAAAATATCCTGTTACTGTCTTGCTATTGTTATTTAACCCTAACAATTGAACCTTTCAGAAAATTTTCCTTTAATGTCAAAGATGCCAATGTATTTCTAAATTAAACATCATTTTTTCCCATCACAGTAATAAGTCCCAGTTTTATTAAATTCTGGGTAAAGCATCTCCCATCATCACAGTCTCTAACTGAGGCTTTTTTTTTCCATCTAAGAAATTTCCATTATAAATATCATAGTTCATTTGCTCAAGCTGCTGAAATCTAGTTGAAGGATAGCCATTTTAATTGATGGGTGATTGTGCCTTCCTTCAATGGCACATCAATGTGATCAATTTCTATTTTATAATGTCAAAAATTGGGGTTTTGAGATATATTCAATTCTAGGAAAGTAAATGTTTTATTCCACTAATTAATTTTCTTTTTTTACATGGGGCAGGCTCAGCCACACACATAAACAGAGTAGATGGCTCTCTTTATAGTGTGAAATAACAGGCCCTGTAAAGAAACCCTGAATCAAAATGTTACCTGTCCTATCAGTTTCCAAAATTCCACCATAATTGGTCCATTGCTTTCACTCTTTCTTATTTATAAATGTTTCTGCTCAGCACATAGTAACTACTCATTTTTCCAGAAAAAAAATGTTTTATTCTTTTTGGTTGAATAAAACTGCTTCTGGAACAAATTATCTATAGAGAAAGCATATTATGCAAAGGACGTGGTTCTAGAGTTAGGAAACCTTGGTTCTGATTCAACTTCTGGTACCCAAAATTAATTCTTGTTTTTTTTGTCATAAAAGAGTACAATTAAAGTACATCATTCACATGATAGACCACTCTTTGAAATGGAAGGGGACTATGAATAAGACAACAAAATTGGTGGCCACCACTGTGTGATACTGTTATGCAGAGAATAAGAGTCAACCAAGACCAGGGTTCAGAACAGGTAAATTTTGGTGTGGATTTATTGATCAAGTGCTCGACTACCTGGAGTATAAACTCAGATCAGGCAGTCCTGAATTATGATACAAACAGTGTTTAAAAAGGATAAAACCACCAAAACCACAATCAGGAAGGGGAGCTAGCATAAGCAATGACATACAGAAGACAAAAAACTTCCATTGTTTAGATCTATAGCTCAGGGCTAATTGGGGAAGATGGCACAAGGGTACAAGGATGCAACCTTCCTGAGACAAGGGGGCCGCCCTACCAAAACAGGTTGGAGGGTATAGGGTGGAGGATTGTTGGGGAAAGGGGGTGTGGAGAATGATCAGTTTCCCAGAAAAGACCAGGGTCATGTTCTGGGTGAAGTGTGTGGGGACTCTGCTTGGTCAGCTTTCCAGAACAGGGTGGTCTCCACATAAGATACACTTGTACCATAACCCCAGTACTGATCCTTGCACTGAATGATGATTCAGGGAGAAGGGGGACAGTCAGGGGCCATGCCTTGGGCAATTTATACAGGACTATGTCTTAAGCTGTTTCAAGCTAGCACAGGGTTTAGGACAGAGACAAAGACAAAAATGTGAAGGGCCAAAATATGGTGGGCCTCAAAGTAGATGGTGTGGAATGACTTTTGATTTGGGTTTGGTCACAACAAAACTTTATGTATACAACTCTTGTAGTCATGTTAACCAGTTGAAGTGTAGAACAATGATATTATGGCAGGAAATCTTGCCATGAGCACACAAAGGTACTAGTAGTAGTTTTCAATACTTTAATTCCTTAGCACCTGTGTAGAAGGTCTTCATGAGCTGAATGTGGTCAGTCTCAATCTGGTGATGAGTTTCTCTGAATTTAACTATTACAATCTTCATTAAAGAACCATTTTTTAAGAGCTGCCTGACTTTACTTCCCTCTGACCAACTCCTTGAAAATTCAAGGTCAAATTGTGATCATTAAGATATCAGAGGGTGGAGCCAAGATGATGGAGTAAAAGCCAGGACTAGTTTGAGATCTCTGCCAAACACCATCCCCCTCCAGCCAAATACATGTAAAAATGACTCTAAACAAATTCTAGAATGGAATAAACAACAAAATGAGAGTGAAGAAAACTCCCATTGCAAGATAACCAGGAAAGTAGACAGGAAAGCTCTGTTGTAATAGTCTGAGAAGAAGGATGTCCAGCATGGGCTGAAACAGCAAGACAGGACAAGATCAGACCTCATGGGATTGAATCACTGGCATCTGTGGCAGTTTCCAGACTTCTCAACCCACAAATGCCAAAGACAACTTAGAAGGTAAAATAGGGAAGATCTGTGGGACCTGAGTGAGAGAGGAGCAAGGTCCGACCTCAGCCCGAGGGTTGCAGTAGTGGTGGCAGTGGTAGTGGCTACTTCTGGAGTTCTCAGACCACAACTCATAGAGGATCTGTAATGGTAATTAATTTATATTAGAAGATTCCTTTTTGTTATGTCAAGTAAGGAGATATTTAGCCCTTAGTAACAAGGACTAAGTAGCTCTGTGAAAGAAACAGAAGATTTGTTTCTCTCTTTGTATGTCTCCTGTTGCTGACATAACAAGAAGGGGTTGGATGAGACACGAAGCCAGTGTGTGTGTGTGTGTGTGTGTGTGTGTGTGTGTGTGTGTGTGTGCAAGAAGAACATAAGAGA
The DNA here is from genome assembly GCA_028646515.1 of Pseudochirops corinnae. NCBI lineage: Eukaryota > Metazoa > Chordata > Mammalia > Diprotodontia > Pseudocheiridae > Pseudochirops > Pseudochirops corinnae. The sequence goes on along the minus strand of CM053591.1, from coordinate 18,238,036 downwards.
GAGTCAGTCAGAATCAAGAATTTTTACTCCTGGTGGAGGAATCAGAATCGTCCCAGAATCTGGGAGCTCTGCTGCTACTATACTGAGAATTGAGTTGGAGTTTTCTATGAGACCAGAATCTGGTGAAGGCTGAAGTTGATGCTGATAAGGCCACCTGGAAGGCTGAGATTTCTTCTGGGTCCTAGGGCCATCTGAACTGCTGGAGGACTGAAGAAGCATCACCAGGATAAGATTTGTTTGAGGCAGGAAAACTCCATGATCTCCCCCCATAAACACCTCAAATACCTATGAAATATGACTCTAAATAAATTTTGGAGCTAAAGAACCTACAAAGTGACAGCAAGGAACAAATTTCCTGCTGAAGGGAGCCTGGTAGGCAGTCAGGAATGGTCCATCCCAGCATGCTGGGAGCCAAAGCCCAGCTCTACATGAGCCTGAAGTTTTAGCCCCAGGGCAGACCCAACTATCAGTGGCTGGAGGGGATTTCTGGAGAGTGGATCAACAGCAGCTGTGGTGGCTCCCAAGAATATCAACCCATAAATGCAAAAGACAAAGTAAAAGGTCAGTAAAGACCTCTGTTGGAACTGGGGGAGACAGACTAGCCCCCAGAGCGAGAAGTAGTGGAGGCACCATGGCTGCTTCAGATATCTTGGCCTTCAAATTGTAGGGAAATTAAGTGACCAATCAGAGGGTAATCACTCTTGCCTTAACTTTCCAGAAAGTGAGCCTGTGATGTGTGACCAGTGAGCCAGAGTAGTCGGGGCAGCAGAGAGGCCACCCAACTAATCACTCTGGCAGCTGTGAAAACCCCAGCAGTTTGGGACAAGGCTCTCTGCACTGGAACCAGAGTGCTACAGTGGCAAAGAGCTCAAGAGTTAAGTAATTGAGTGGCAACATGAGCAAGCAAAGGAAGTAAAGCAAGACCAGCAATAAAAATGTACATTCCATTTTTGGTGACAAAAAGGATCAAAGCTTGGAAGAGGAGGAAAACAGTGAAGTCAGAACTCCTGTACCAAAATGGTTACAGACCAGGAAGGAGCTCAAGAAGGATTTTTAAAATCAAGTAAGAGAAGTAGAGGAAAATGGGAAAGAGAAATGAGAATGATGCAAGAAAATCATGAAAAGAAAGTCAACAACTTGACTGAACAAAATAACACTTAAAAATAGATTAACTCAAATGGCAAAAGAGACCAAAAAAGCCAATGAGGAGAAGTATGCCTTAAAAAGCCAATTTTGTCAGCTGGAAAAAGAATTTCAAAAGTTTGCTGAAGAGAATAATTCCTTCAGAATTAGATTGGAGCAAATGGAAGCTAATGTCTTTCTGAGAAATCAAGATACTATTAAACAGATCCAAACTAATGGAAAAATAGAAGGCAATAGGAAATACCTCATTGGAAAAACCACTGACTGGAAAATAGATCCAGGAGAGATAATTTAAAAATTAGTGAACTACTTGAAACTCATGTCCAGAAAAAGAACCTTGAAAGCATCCTTCAAAAAATTCTCAAGGAAAATTGCCCTGATATTCCAAAACTAGTGGGCAAAATAGAAATTGAAAAAATGCCCTGAATCACTTCTTGAAAAAGATCTCAAAAAGAAAACTCCTAGGAATATTAAAGCCAGGTTCTGGAGTTCCCAGATCAAGGAGAAGATATTACAAGCAGCCAAGAAGAAACAACTTGAATAATGTGAAAACACAATCATGATAACACAGGATCTAGCAGCTTCTACATTAAGGGATCAAAGGGCTTGGAATATGACATTCTGGAGTTCAAAGAAGTTAGGATTAAAAACAAGAATCCCCTACCCAGCAAAACTGAGTATAATGTTGGAGGGGGAAATATGGTCATTCAATAAGGCGGAGGATGAAAAAAAAACAGAACCAAACAAATAATTTGACTTTCAAAAACAAGAAGAGAGGCATGAGAAGGTAAACAGGGAAAGTAAATCATAAGGGAACTTACCAAAGTTTAACTATTTACAAGCCTACATGGAAAAATGATAATTGTAACTTATGAAATTTTTCTCAGTATAAGGATAGTTGAAGGGGATATAAATGTGTGTGTGTATATAGTTATACTTATAGTTATTATTATCATATTTTTTACACGCAACTGGGAAATCAGATATAGAGGTACTGGGGTATGGAGGTCTATATTGCCCCACTGGAAAGTCAGAGGGGGCTTAGGGGAAGATATAGAGGAGAGCAGTTTGGGGGTGGGTCTGTTCAATGGGATCACTGTTTTGGGGTGCTGGGTAGGGGAAAGAAGGGGAGAAAATTTGTAACTCAAATCTTGTGGAAATTAATGCTGTTACCTAAAAATAAACATAAAATTTAATTAAAAAAAAAGAAATTATCAATGAAAACTGCTCTGATATTGTAGAACCAGAAGGGAAAATAGTAAATTGATACAATCCACCAATCATCTCCTGAAAGAGATTCCAAAAGAAAACTATTAAGAATATTGTAGCCAAACTCCAGGTTTCCCAGGTCAAAAGGAAAATATCACAAGTAGCTAGAAAAAAATAATTCAAGCATTGTTGCAACCCATCAGGATAACACAAATTCTAGTATCTTCTTGCTTAAGGGATAGAAGGGCTAAGAATATCGCAGAGGTCAAAGGAGCTTTTTTCAAAACCAATAATCACCAACAAAATGGAGTATAATCCTTTGAAGGAAAAGATGGATATTCAATGAAATAGAGGACTTTCAAGTATTCTTTTATTTTATTAATTTTTCTCTTTAATTTTAGTTTACATCATTCATTTCCTCAAGATTTTGAGTTATAAATTTCCCTCCCAACTTTCCCCTACTCACTACCCCAAAACAGCAATCCCACTGAATATCCCCTCCCAAAATCTGCTCTCTTATATCCTCCCACAGCCCCCTGACTTTCTTGTAATTCAAAATGGATCTCCGTACCCCAGTGCCTGTATATCTTATTTTCCATTAGGATATAAATAATAATAATAAACAAAAGTGTGTGCTTCTAACTACTCTCCCCCCCAACCTGCCCTCCCTTCCATCATGCCCTCTCTCATCCTCTTCCCTCCTACTCTTCTGTAGGGCAAGATACTCAATTCAGAGTGTATGGCATTCATTCCCTGAGCTAAATTCATTGAGAGTAAGGTTGAGCCATTCTCTTTTGCCTTCCTGTTCTTCCTCTCCATTGTAACATTCCCTTGCCTCTTCTATATGAGATAATTTACCCCATTCTGTCTTTCCCTGTCTGCTCTCATTATATTCCTCTCTCACCTCTCAATTTCTACTTTTAGATATCATCCCTTCATATTCAACTCATCCTGTGCCCTCTTTCTATGTATAACTGTACGAATGTAAATACACACTCACATACATATTCATATGCATATATACCTTCACATATAGATATATATGAATATATACATATATACATCTATACACACACACACACACACACACACACACACACATATATATATATATACATATATAAGTGTATGCACACACACATTTATATTCCTTTCAACTATCCTTATACTGGAAAAGTTTTGCAAGTTACATTTATCATTTTTACATGTTGGCATGTAAATAATTCAACTTTGATAAGTTCCTTATGATTACTTTTCTCTGTTCACCTTGTCATGCTTCTCTTGCTTCTTGTATTTGAATGTCAAATTTTCTATTAAGTTTTGGTTTTTTTTTCATCAAAAATGCTTGAAAGTCCTCCACTTCATTGAATGACCATATTTTCCCCTGAAACAATATATTCAGTTTTTCTGGTATGTCATTCTTGATTTTAATCCTCTCTCCTTTGATATCCAGAATTTATTCCAAGCCCTCTGATCTCTTAATGTAGAAACTCCTGGATCCTGTGTTGTCCTAATTGTGTTTCCACATCATTCAAATTCTTTCTTCTTGGCTGTTTGTAATATCTTCTCCTTGATCTGGGAACTCTGGAACCTGGCTTTAATCTAGTTTGGAGTTTTCTTTTTGGTATATTTTTCAAGAGGCAGTCAGTGTATTCTTTCAATTTCTAATTTGCCCTCTGATTCTAAACTATCAGGGCAATTTTCCTGGAGAATTTCTTGAAGGATGATTTCTAGGTTCTTTTTTTTATTATTATGGCTTTCGGGTAAACCAATAATTTTTAAATTGTCTGTCCTAGATCTATTTACCAAGTCATTGATTTTTTTCAATGAAATATTTCACATTGTCTTCTTTTTTTTCCATTTATTTGGATCTGTTTAATAGTATCTTGATTTCTCATGAAGTCATTACCTTCTTTTTACTTCAGTCTAATTCTGAAGCAATTATTCTTTTCAGTGAGCTTTTGAAATTTGTTTTCCATCTGGCAAATTTGACTTTTTAATGCATTCTTCTCCTTATTGGCTTTTTGGGTCTTTTTCTGTCATTTGAGTTAGTCTATTTTATAAGGTGTTATTTTATTCCATCAGGTTGTTGATTATTTTTCATGATTTTCCTGCATCATTCTCATTTCTCTTCCCAATTTTTCCTCCACTTCTCTTACTCAATCTTCAAAATCCTTCTTCAACTTCTCCATGGCTTATAACCAGTTTATACTTTTCTTGGAAACTTTTGGTGCAGAAGTTCTGACTGTGTTGTCTTCCTCCTGTTTCATGCTTTGATCTTTATTGTCCCCCTAAAAAGGAATCTAAAGTTGTGTGGCTGTGCTTACTCTGCTTCCTTTGCTTGCTCATGTGGCCAGTCAGTTGCTTGACTTTTGAACTCTTTGCTGCAGTAGAACTCTGCTTCCAGAGGGGAAAGCTTTTTCCCAAATTGCTGGGGTTTTTGCAATTCCGAAAGCTATTAGGAGGGTACCATCTCTACAGCCCCCACCACCTTTGGCTCACTGGTCACATACCTCACAACCACTACCCAAGGCCCTGATCCTGATCCAGGAAGGTTAAAGCAAGAGTGTTTAGCCTCTTAATGGTCACTTAATCCTCCCACTATCTGCAGGCCAAATTCTCTGAAGCAGCCACATGGAGGTGGCAGCAGGACTACCACTTCTTCCACTTCTCCTTCCTGGAAAAAAGGTGAAACTCACTCCATCCCCCCCGCATCCAGGAGAGTTCCACTGACCTTTTGCTTTGTCTTTGGCATTTATGCATTGATAATTCGGGAAATGGCCACAGCTGCTTGTAATCCACTCTCCCAAATGCTCCAGTTGTGACTGGTCTGGGTAGCCCTGGGGCTAAAACCGTGGGATTCTGTGGGGCTAGGCTCTGCTCTCAGCATGCTATGTTGAACCCTTCCTGCACACCTGCCTGGATGCCTTCAATAGGAGATTTGTTTTTTTCTCTCTGTCATTTTGTGTTTTGTAGCTCTAAAATTTGTTTAGAGTCATATTTTATAGGTAATTAATGTGGTTATAGGGGGAGCCATAGGGTTTTCCTGCTTCTATGCTGCCATCTTGACTCCACCCCATTTCAGGTATTCTTAATGAAAGAAACAGCTGGAAACAAAATTTGACTTTCAAATACAAGAAGCAAGAAAAGCATGAAAAGCTAAACAGGAAAGAGAAACCTTAACGGACTCATTAAAGTTGAACTGCATACCTTCCTACATGGAAAGGTGATGTTTGTAACTCATGAGACCCCTCTCAGTGTTAGGCTTGTGAGAGGGAATATATACACATATATGCATACATAAATACATACACATATAGATATACATGCACATACATATACATATATACACACACACATACACATGTGCATATATAAATGCACTCACACAAAAGAGACAGGGTGACTTGAATACAAAGGACTAATATCTCAAAAATAAAATTAAGAGGTGAGAGATGAATGTACTGGGGGAAGAATCAAGGGAGAGGTAAAAATGAGTAAATTGTCTTGCATAAAAGAAGCAAGATAAAGCTTTATACACTGGAGGGAAAGAGGGGGGACCTGAGAGAGATTTAGTGACCTTTACCTTCATCTCCTTTTGGCTTAAGGATGGAATAATATACACATTCAATTGTGTAAGGAAATCTATCTTACCCTGCAGGAAACCAGGGGAAAGGGGATTAGAGGGGGATGGAATATAGAAGGGAGGGTAAATGGGAGGAGGGGTTATTCAGAAGTAACCACTTTTAAGGAGGGATTGGGTCAAAGGAGATAATAGAATCAATGGGGTGTAATGCCATGCATGAGCAGCTTTCCAGAAGAATGCTACTGTGAACAGCTTTTAAGGTTCTTATTACACAGTATAGTGAATACTCTATTCATAACAAATGAACTCAAAACATTCACAATCAAGGTACAGCATTCACAATATTACAACTTATCACAGAAAATCACGATATAGTATTCACAACAGCTTATCATTAAAATGGCCACATAGTTTCCACCATAGTGTCCACAAAGTTTTGAACAAAAAACAATCATCTGGTGTCATTAAGGAAATTTGCCTCCTTATTCAGTCATTCAGTCATCTAAAAGTACAATAGTTAAAGTCTTCCCCTCATGGAGCAACCAAGTTAATTCAGTCACTTATTCAGCAATCTCCACCGTTAATTCCATGTCTTACTGTAACTTTCACCCATTGACCTTATAGTACTATTTGTGGAAGAGCAAAAGATATGTTCACACAATTCTATATAACATATTTAAATTATTTGAAGACAATTTTTATTTCTCCCCACTCTCTTCCACCAAAATCTCCTCTTGCCTACACATTCTTTGGCTGTTAGACTCCTCAGAACAGTACTTTCAAGGCAAGGGGAAAAAAAAGTATGCTTATAAAAGGAACAAATTATATTGAGTTAAGGGTGTGGAGCTAAGTTCCTAATTAGAAACTTACTTGAACCAGTCTCTAATTACGTCAAATACCTCTAAAAATAACTCTGTGCCAATTTTAGAGCTACAGAACCCACAGAATGACAGAATGAAATATGTCTCCAGATGAGGACAGCCAAGCAAAATGACAGGAAAGGTCTATTGCACCAGGCTGGGAGTGGAGCACAGACATGTCAGCACAGACAGGTTGGGACTGAATCACTGGCAAACTGTGGCAGTTTCTAGATTTCTCAACCCATAAACACCAAAAAGAAAGTAAAAGGTCAGTGGGAGAACTCTGTTGGTACTGAGTAAGAAAAGAGCACTGTCCAAACCCTGCCCCCAGGGCCATAGAGGTGGTGGCAGCTGCAGTTGTAGTCACTTGGGCTGCTTCCAGAGCTCTAGGCCCACAGATGGGAGTGGAGGGACAAAGGGACTGTCCAAAGGGCAATTGCAGGAATATCTTTGCTGGCACTGAGGCAGGACCCTTTTGCTTTGCCCTGCTTGGATCTAGGTAGCAATATTGGGTGTTGGTCCTAGGGTGAGGTACAGTGGTGTGGCAGAACTTGTTGAGGATGTGGAAAGGAAGTCCTCCTCACAGTTCTGAGACAGGTGCCAAGAATAAGCTCTGACAAAAGCTTCACAAAACCCCAGAAATTTGGGACACAACATTCTCTACTCTGGAAACAGAGTTCAACCATAGCAAAGAGTTCAAAAGTCAAGTATTTGGCCAGCAAGATGAACAAGCAGAGGAAGAGAGATCAGACTATAGAATCTTTTTTGGTGACAAAGAGGATCAAAACATAGAACCAGAAGGTAACAATGAATTATTCTGAATTACTTAAATATACTTATAAATAACACTAAATTAATATTTCATTAATATCAATTAATATATAAAAAATTAAAAAACATCTGATATATTAACATATTTATTTAATTCATGAAACCAAAGTGGTTTGCTTTATATCAGTTCATAGTTTAAAG
>CM053591.1:18213175-18229766 GCA_028646515.1 Pseudochirops corinnae | reverse complement strand
CTAGAAACTCCTGAACTTGGCTATAACATTCCAAGGAATTTTCTTTTTGGGATCTTTTTCAAGAGGTGATTGATGAATTCTTTCAAGTTCTATTTTGCCCTCTGGTTGTAAAATATCAGGGCAATTTTCCTTGAGAATTTTTTGAAGGATGCTTTCTAGGTTCTTTTTTATGATTATGACTTTCAGGGAGTCCAATAGTTTTTAGCTTGTCTCTCCTGGATCTATTTACCAGGAAAGTGATTTTTTTAAATGACATATTTCACATTGCCTTCTATTTTTACATTTGTTTGGATTTGTTTAATAGTATCTTGATTTCTCACAAAGTCATTTGCTTCCATTTTCTCCACTCTAATTCTGAAGGAATTATTTTCTTCAGAAAGCTTTTGAGTTTCTTTTTCCATCCGGAAAATTCTACTTTTTAAGCCATTCTTCTCCTCATTGGCTTTTTGAGCCTCTTTTGCCATTTGAGTTAGTCTGTTTTTTAAGGTGTTATTTTCTTCAGTCAGTTTGGTGACTTGCTTATTGTGATTTTCTTGCATCATTCTTGTTTCTCTGCCCAATTTTTCCTCTCCTTCCTTATTTGGTTTTCAAAATCCTTCTCAAGCTCCTCTATGTCTTGAAACCAGTCTACATTTTTCTTGGAAGCTTTTGGTTTGGAAGTTCTGACTGCTTTGTCTTCTTCCCATTTCATGCTTTGATCCTTTTTATCCCCAAAAAAGGAATCTAAAGTTGGATTGCTGAGCTTTCTTTGCTTCCTTTGCCTGCTCATGTTGCCAGTCAGTTACTTGACTTTTGGCTGCAGTAGAACTTTGCTTTCAGAGGGGAGGGATCTGTCCAAAATCTCCAGAGTTTTCACAACTGCCAGACCTCTTAGCTGCAGTCTCTGCAGCTCCCACCAGCTTTAGCCCACTGAAAATGCACCTCAGGACCACCACCCAAGACTGCAATCCCAATCCAGGCAGCTCAAGGCAAGAGAACTTAGCCTCTGAATGATCACTTGCCCCCCTTGCTATCTGCAGGCCAAGAGCTCTGAAGCAGCCATGTGGAGGCACCTGCAGGGCCACCATTTCAGATTGCTTCTAGGTCAGGAGGCAGTTGGCCAGATCCTCTCTCCCAAATTTAGCCAAGTTCCACTGACCTTTTCCCTTTGTCCTTGGCTCTTATGGGTTGGTAATTCTTGAAACCACCAAAACTGTAGGTGATTCACTCTTCTGAAAGCTCCAGCCAAGGCTTCTCCTGGGTGGCCTGCAGCTAATACCACATGGGGCTGAGCTTTGCTCCCAGTCTGCTGGAATGAGCCCTTTCTGTCCATCTGCTGGCCTGCCTTCAGCAGGAGCCTTGTTTCTCTGTCATTTTATGATTTCTGGAGTTCCAAAATTTGTTTAGAGTCATATTTTATAGGTATTTGAGGGGGTTATGGTGGAAATGGGTCAACCTTACTCTCCTTGAATTTGGTTGAGGGAGGGAATGACATACACTCTAAATTGGGTGTCTTTCCCTGCAGGAGCGTAGAGGGGAAGGGATGAGATGGGGGATCATGGAGGGGAGGGCAGCTTGGGGGCAAGGGTTGTTAGAAGAAAACACTTCTGTAAAGGGATGGGGCAAAGTAGACATAAGAACAAAGGGAGGGCAGGATAGAAAGGAGGGAAATTTCATCAATGTTACCCAATATATCCATTGTTGAGAGATTCTGCGTAACTACACATGTACAGCCTGTATTGAATTGCTTGTCTTTCCAGTAGGAGTGGGTAACAAGGGAGGAAGGGAACGAATCTAAAATTTAAAGTTCTAAAATCATATGTTTATAGATAGATAAATAGACTGATATTTATTATTATTATTATTTACATGCAACTGGGAAATAAGATATATAAGCACTTGGATAGGGAGATCCATCTTGCTCTACCAGAAAGTCATTGGGGTGATGGGGGAGGATATAGGAGAGAGTAAATTGGGGGAGGGGGTATAAAATGGGATCGCTGTTTTGGGGGAGTGGAAAGGGGAAAGATGGGGAGAAAGTTTGTAACTCAAATTCTCGTGGAAATCAATGATGCAAATTTAGAATAGAAAAAAGTAAATTAAAAAATAAAAAAAGCATTTAAGACTATATTTAATTCACATCTTCTTATTTTTCTTTCTATAGCAAAATTTCTATGATCAGGATAATTATTGAATAAAAGATATGAACTATTTTGTGTTAGCTTGATGGGAGATCTAATATCATTTTTCATGAAGAATTAGAATATGTACAGAAATTTATAAAACATACATAAGGGTCACCTTAAGAGATTCCTATTCTTTAGAGGGATTCTAAAACTCATACCTTTTAAAAGTACTTAAGGACATTTTATACCAACATTATTTAAAGGAATCTCAATTTTAAAAGTTGTGCTTTTGCTTTAAAATAAAACAGAGCTTTCATTTTAAAAAATTTTCAACTAATTTCCTTCATAAAAGTTTAGTGATCATTTATGAATCTTAAAACTCTTTTGAATAAAGGGGATATACTTTAAAAATTTCTTTTTAATCTCTAGTATGATTTTTAGGAGTCCTACTAAAACTTTCATTTTCAAGAAAATTTATAGCTAAGATAAGTAAAGTAGAATAGATTTTGTTGTTTTGATCTCAATGTACAGGCATTCCATGGCCTAAGCAAGAGTTATGTAGTGTCTGAATTTTTTATGGAAAAAAAAATCAATTTCTGAAGTATTTCTTCCAAAATGAATATAATGAGAGGATAAATAAGCTTTGTGAAACAAGGATGTATATCTACTATTCAGTTGTAAATTTCTAGTCAAGAATATCTTTTTGTCTGTCAGCTTCCTGGAAATGCAAGCTACTGCTTAAATGAAAATCATGATAAAGTTATTAAAAGTCACTCTACTTCTACTCAAACTGCTCCCTTTAATATTGTGTCAGACCGCAAATATTTAGTGTATGTGTGCCAACATATTGATACTGCTAAGCTTAAACACACAGAATATAGATCCTTTTGACCTTTAGTCTAACATTACAAACCCTCATAAGATAGAGATGACTATCTATTTAACCCATATTGCCACTCATTCTTCACTTCTTGCACCTCTTTATCAAAATAATGCAACTATGAATCATAAAGTTCAAGTTTTTCCAACTCTTTTTCCCCAAAATATTCATAGAGCTGCATTATTTCACTCCTATTTTCATCAAAATGTGCATACTTCATGTGAGCAATTTCATAGGAACAAGCTACACAGATCATCAAAAACTATACTCAATGTGTTATCTCCAGTAATCACCATTAAGATATAATTCATTATCCTCCCTTTGGTAAGTTATCCTATATACATGTTACAATAGATACTTTTTCGTCTTTTAGTTTTGCTTCCCTTAAGACAGGGGAAGCAGTAAAAAATGTAATCAACCATATGTTACAGTCTTTTGCTTCAATGGGCATTTTGAAACAATTGAAAACTGATAATGCTCCTGCCTCCACTAGCAAATTATTTCAATCTTTCTGTGATCATTTTTCAAATAAAATTAATTACAGCATAACCCTCATAATAAAGATATTAAAACCTATTTTCAAAAATAAAAAGGGGGGCTTGGTTTAATACACCACAAAGGCATTTGGCTACTGCTTTATATACCCCCATTTTTTATGTACACTGGCAGTAAAACAATGCAAAAAAACCCCCAAAATGAAGGTTATCCAAACACAGATATGGGAAGGGCCTGCCCCTTAACTAATTGGAGGGGGAGGGGGTAAGGCTGTGCTTATGTATTTTCCAGAAGCCTTGGAACAACCAGTGATGGTGCCAGAACAAGAATGTCAGGGTGTGTACTCCAAATCACCCAGAGGATGAAACAGTTCTGATAGCAGCAAAAGAAATCACAGAGATGAAACATGGGAATAAAGAAGAAGAGGTCTCCAAATTCAGCCACTACACAAAAAGATGTGCCCACATTGGGGCAGATTGAACATTTATTATATCAAGCCAAAGAAGGGAAACCTGTTACCCCAGGATTTGTGTTTCTTGCTATGATCACTCCGATTTCAATGCAAACTGAACTGGTAACAGTGAATGTTAATGAATTATTATAAACAATATTTCTGTAGCCCTTACAACATGACAGAGTATAGATAAGGATTATTTGTATAAGATCAATGTATTAGAGTAATTAGTATTGTATGTAGGTGATAAGTTAAAGGCCTTAAAAACTCAATTGTTAGATGTGATTGAAAATATACATGTATTTGTGTAACTCTTTTACTATATATTACCTCTTGTTCTAATGTATTTTGGGACAAAATACATGCCCAGCTTCTTGGTGTGTTTTGTGATTCAAATATTACAAAGTATATCAGAAAACATCCAAAATCATCATCGTTCTGGAATTGCTCCAGGAACATTGCAGACATAATATTATCAACATTGTTAAAGTTATCTCCTTTTAAATTAATGTCTGTTATTGTACATATTTAACAAGGATTGATTATTGTATTATTTCTTTGTACTTGCCTTCCTGCAGTGAACAGACTGATGTCACAGCCTTTGTAACCATTATCAACTCAAATGTATGTACGTAACTTTTGCAGGTCATCATTTATATTGGAATGTTACTTGTTGAAATTGTAATCTCACACAATGTATTACTATATGTCAACTGTATGTAATGATAGTAGAATGCAAAATTGCAGTATGAATATTGCTATACTTAGATTTGTGTAACCCCAATTCCCTACTATTACACTTTGATAGAATGGACTCTGATCAAAAATCATCTTGGAGGAGTTTGGAGCAATAGTGCTCTTGCAGCCCATTTGAATGTCCTAATTAATGCTATCCATCATATTGATATTGATCATAGCTGCATCCCTGGGGCAGTCCCTGCTGAATTGGCAAACCAAATTTTACCTATATTAGAACTTACCAATCTGTTCAAAACATATATCCTCCATGCTTCTCCACCTACTTTCTTGGCTAAGTATTTCAGTCATAGAATGCATTATTCTGCTTATTATATAGCAATAAATTTCCATTTCAAGAAAGCCTATTTAATAAATACTACATGTTGTTTTAAGAGCTTCCCAACTTTTCTTTTCTTCCTTGTTAGTTTTCTTTTGTTCTTGTTTAAGTAATTTTGTGTGTATATATGTATCTAAATATATACATCTATATAAAGGTGCTGTACACTCTTTACTCCCTCTCACCTTTGTATAGATGTAGATTTTTACATACATATATACACACATAAATACTTAAATAATATATAGACATACTTTCCCTAACAAATTCTACTTCTCACTTTTCTTTTTGTTTGTGCATAGCTCTTCTTTCCTATCCCTCCTGAATTCTCCACTTCACTTCCATCCAGTACTTTGCCCTCCTACTACTTAATCTATCCCCCACCAAGGGTCCCTCCCTTATTCTTCCATTCACATAAATCTAAACATTCTTCAGTTCCCTTCTTTGATCTATTCTCTCACCCTCCCATCTAAGGATCACTCCCTTAACCTCCCATTCCCATTATTCAAAACACATTCCTATACTCCCCTTAACCTATTCCTTCTCTCTCTTCTAGAGATCCCTCTCTTATCCTCTCCATTCTCCCCATTGCCTTAGGCTTGAATCCATTCCCAAGGAAAGTAGTTTCCCAGAATTTATAACCCTTCTTCCTCATCAAATTCCTCTGTCTCAGTTCTTCCTTTCCCACCATATTTGAATAAGATAATTACTCATTTTAGCTGTTTCTAAACAATTTTGATTTTTAAAGTCATATCATATTCAGTTCTCCCCCAATATTTCTTACAAACTACCCAATTACTAATAATTAATCATATATTTTACATTTTGTATATATAAAAGGTAAAGGGTCTGTCCTTATTGAGTCCCTTCTAATTAATTATTTGATACATACTTTTTTTATTTCCCTTTGCTCTTGCATGTCAAGTCTTCTGGTAAGTTCTGGGTGTTTTGTTTTGTTTTCTTTTTGTTTTTTTTAACAAAGTCTCAAAGGACTGACAATTCATTAAATGAATTTCTGCATTTGGGATTATGCTTATTTTGTTGGTTATGATATTATTGGCCAGAACCCCACTCTTTTACTGTTTGACAAATAGTATTTTAAGACCTGCTGTCTTTTCTTGTTGTCATTGCTAGACCTTATGCAGTTCTAATTGTGGCTCTCACATTTTTAACTGTTTTTTTTCTTGTTGCTCATAATATTTTATCCCAGTGGTGGATTTTTTTTTTCTATTTCTATTTTCCCATCTCATTCTAATGCTTCAGGATGATTTTAAAAATTAATTTATATATTTTTACTTTTCAGTATTCACTTCCATAAGTTTTAAAATTTCATCGCCTCACTCCCCTGCCCCGTCCACAAGATGGAGTACTATCTGATATGCATTCTTGTTAAACATATTTTTACATTAGCCTTGTTGAATAGAAGAATTAGAATGAATGTGAGGAACCACAAAAAAGAAAAAAAAAACAAAACAGAACAGAACAACAGAACAAAAAAGGGAACAAAGTGAATGCCTCAAGTGGCATTCTGACTGCATATTTCTCTCTCTGGAAGAGGATGGAATTTTCCATCATGAGCTTTTTGGAGTTGTTTTAGGTCCTCACATTGTGGTGAAGAGTTAAATCTGTCAGTCAGTCATTGAACAATGTAGCTGTTACTGTGTTCAATGATCTTCTGATTCTGCTCTCTTCTCTCAGCATCAGTTCAAATAAGTCTTTCCAGGTTTTTCTGAAATTCACCTGCTCATTGCCTCTGATAGCACAATAGTATTTCATTACATTCATATACCACAACTTGTTCAGTCATACTCCAATTGATGGGCATCCTCTCAATTTCCATTTCATGGCCACGATAAAAGAAAAGTTATAAATGTTTTTTGTACATATGGGTCCTTGGGCCATTTTTATGATGTCTTTGGGATACAGATATAGAAGTGGTATTGCTGGATCAAAGGGTATGCATATTTTTATAACCCTCTGGGCCTAGTTCCAAAATGTTCTCCAGAATGGCTGGATCAGTTCACAGACCCCAAAACAAGGTATTAGTGTTCCAACTTTCCCATATTTTCTCAAGCATGCATCATTTTCCTGTTTTGTCATGTTAACCCAATCTGATAGGTGTGATGTGTTGCCTCAGAGTTGTTTTGATTTGCATCAATCTAATCAACAGTGATTTAAAGCAGTTTTTTTTTATATGACTATAGGTAGCTTTAATTTCCCTCTGAAAAATGACTGTTCACAACATTTAAACATTTATCAATTAAGAAATGACTCATATACTTATAAATTTGACTCATTTCTCTCTATATTTTACAAATAAAATCTTTATCAGAGACACTGATTGTAAAAAATCTTTCCCAATTTTCTGCTTCCCTCCTAATTTTGGTTGCATTTGCTCTGTTTCTTAAAGGAAAAAAAAATACTTTTCAATTTAACGTAATCAGAATTATTCATTTTTTTCATACTGTTCTCTCTCTCATTTGGTTATAAATTCCACCATTTTTCATAAATCTGCTGGCTCCACTCTCCCATTTTGTTTAAAATAACAGCGTTCATATCTAAATCATGGAGCCATTTTGAATTTATTTTGATATACAGGGTAAGATGTTCATCTATGCCCAGATTCTGCAATACTATTTTCCAGTTTTCTCAGCTGTTTTTTTGTCAGATACTGAGTTTCTTATCCTAGAAGATGGAGTCTTTCAGTTTATCAAACAGTTTACTACTGTAGTCATTGATTACTGTGCCTTGTATACCTAAACTATTCCATTGATCCAACACTATTATTTAACCAGTGGCTGCTTTATAATGTAATTTAAGATCTGGTATGGCAAAGCCATCTTCCCTAGCATTTCTTTTCATTAATTTCCTCTATATTCTGAAACTTTTCTTCTTCCAAATAAATTTTATTATTTTTTTCTGGTTCTATTAAATACTTTTTTTGGTAGTTTGATTGGTATGGCACTGAAAAAGTAAATTAATTTAGGTAGAATTTTCATTTTTATAATATTAGCTCACCCTACCTATGGACAACTGTTTTTTTTCCAATTTTTAGATAAGACATTATTTTTGTGAAAAGTGTTTTTCTAATTGTGTTCATACAGTTCCTGAGTTTGTCTTGGTGTGTAGACTCCTAAATATTTAATGAAGTCAACCATAACTTTAAATGAAATTTGTCATTCTGTTTCTTGCTGTTGGACTTTGTTAATAATATATAGATATGCTGTAGATTTATGTGAGTTGGTTTTTTTTGTATCTTGCAACTTTGTGGAAATTGTTTACTTTTTCAATTAGGTTTTCACTTGATTCTCTAGGATCTCTAAATATATCATATCTGCAAAGAATGATAGCTCAGTTTCTTGTTTGCCTATTCTAATTCCTTCAATTTCTTTTTTTTTCCTTATTGCTAAAGTTAGTGTTTTAGCACCATACTGAATAACAGTGGTGATAATGCACATCCTTTTTTCACTGTTTATCCTATTGGAAATGCTTCAAGCTCATCCTCATTACATATAATACCTGCTTATGGTTTTAGGTAGACACTACTTGAATTTTAAGGAAGAGTCCATATATTAGTATACCCTCTCTTGTGTTTTCATTATAAATAGGAATAAGTGTTGTATTTTTGTCAAGAGCTTTTTCTGCAGCTGCTATATTATGGTTTCTGTTAGTTTTATTTTTGAGATGATTAATTATGCTGATAGATTTCCTAATATTGAACGAGATCTGCATTCTTGGTATAAATCCTACCTGACATAGTATAAGATTTTTAGTATAAGTTGAAATAATATTTTACTGATACTTAAAATTTTTGCATTAATATTCATTAGTGAAATTGGTCACTAATTTTCTTTCTCTATTTTAACTCTTCCTGGTATAGGTACCAGTACTATATTTGTATCAAATAAACTTTGGTAGGACTCCATCTATTTTCCAAAAAATATTCTTTATAGCACAGAAATTAATTGTTCTTTTAATGTTTGATAGAATTTGCTTGTTAATCTTTCTGGCCCTGCAAATATTTTTTCTTAGAGAGTTAATTGAAGGCTTGTATAATTTCTTTGTCTGAGATGGAGTTATTTAAGGATATTTTTCCTCTTCTGTTTATATAGGCAACTTATGTTTTTGTAAATACTCATCCATTTCACTAAGATTGCCAAATGTATTGGCACACAGTTGGGCAAAATAGATTCTAATTATTGTTTTATTTTCCTCTTCATTGGTGGTGAATTCACCCTTTTCAGTTTTGACACCAGTAATTTGGTTTTCCTTTTTTAAAAAATCAAATTAACCAAAGGTTCATCTGTTTTTTATTATTTTTCATGAAATCAGTTCTTAGTTTAATTTATTACTTAAATAGTGCTCTTGATTTCAGTTTTATTAATCTCTCCTTTGGTTTTTAGAATTTCTATTTTGGTATTTAATTGGATATTTTTAATTTCCCCTTTTTTTAAGCTTTTTTACTTGCATGCCCAATTCTTTGATGTTTTCTTTCTCTATTATTTTCATGTAAGCATTCAGAGATATAAAACTTCCTCTAAGAACTGCTTTTGCTGCTTCCCATAAGTGTTAGTATGTTGTCTCATTATTGTCATTCTCTTGGATGAACTTACTGATTGTTTCTATGATTTGTTGTTTGATCCACTCATTCTTTAGGGTTACATTATTCATTTCCAATTAATTTTAGTCTATCTTTCCATGGGCCTTTATTACATATAATTTTTATTGCATCATGATCTGAAAAGGATGGATTTTTTTCAATTATTCTTGTGATAAGTTTTTAAAAACATCTTTAAAATATTTAAAATTTTATAAGTGATAAGGTTCTTTTTTTTTCAATATTTCTGCCTTTCTGTCTTGAATTGGGAGGTTTGTAATGAATTAGTATGTGGTCAGGTTTTGTGGTGGTATCATGTATCACTGAGATAAAGGTATATTACTTTCTATCCCCTTTCACTTTTCTCCAGAGGTCTCCATATAGAATTTTGGCAAAATTCTATTCACCTCCTTAATTTTCTTCTTGCTTATTTTATGGTTAGATTTATCTCTGATAAGGGAAGGTTGAGGTCACCCACTATTATAGTTGTGCTGTCTATTTCTTCCTATAATTCCCTTAACTTCTTTTCCAAGAATTTGGATGTTATACCATGTCATTCATTTATGGTTACTTCATTGTTTATGTTGGCTTTTAACAGGATATCATTTCCCTCCTTATCTCTTTTAATTCAATCTATTTTTGCTTTTGCTTTGAGATTAGGATTGCTACCTCTACTACAGCCTCTTATTTTTACCCTGCATTTATCCCTCTGTTTCAAATGTGTTTCTTGTAAACAACATATTATAAGATAATGATGTTTAAAACATTCTGCTATCAGCTTCACCTGCCCATTCCACCACCCTGTGGCTAAAGATCTCACTCTGATCTGCTGAAGTGGGGCTTGCTACTGGATTCCTGGAAAACCTCCTGTTCTGTACTGGTGCCCTTCACTCATATCAAGAGGATCCTTTTCCTTTTATGCCCCTAGCTTCATGAGCTAAAAAAATACTACACTCCATCTTTCTGCTGGCTCCACTGTCCCAGGATTTTTCCTGGGGTGATATTTTCTGAGCTTTTCAAGGTCAATAAGGGAAAGTGAGAGTGACTAATTTTTTATTTCACTATCTTGGCTCCAGGAGTTTAATTTTTCTTTGAATATTTCCTGTAGTATTATTCTGAGTCTTTTTTTTTTATCATAGCTTTCAGGTAGTGTGATGATTCTTATATTCTCTCTTGATCACAACAAGACTAATGTGGAAATATGATTAATATGATTGTACATGTATAACCTATATCAGATTACTTGCTGTCTTGGGGAGGGAGAAAAGAAGGAAGGCAGGGAGAAAAATTCGGAACTCAAAATCTTACAAAAATGAGTGTAGGAAACTATTTGTTTATTTATTTATAATTTGAAAAAATAAATACCACTAAGTGCAAAAATGTTCTTTTCCAAATTTCAGCTAAATTAGAAGTTCTGTGGTTCAAAAGTGTGGCTTCTGGGGATCTTGTATTCTAGTATTGGAGTAAATTGTGGTTCTCTTGACTGGTTCTGTTTTAGTGTCTGAAGTATATTGAGTTTAAAATCCTATGTGCTAATCTTTATTAAGCTATAACTTATTATTGAAGGCCACAAATGTAGAGTAAAAAGCAGGAAGGATGCAAACATTGGAAGTCATTTTTTAATTAAATCCAGATGGCTGGCTGCAGTGTCCAGGTTGTTCTGAATTTACTGTAGTTATAGAAAAATTCCATTGTCATTATACTCTAGGACAATATCCTGTACTATGACATGGTAAACATTTTATATGGTAATAAATCACAGCAGAACCAGTCTTTGAAATCAAAAAATTATGATTCTATTTTATTAATTATCTTTTTTGTATTTAAATATAGTGACCATTCTTCCATCTATTTATCCACCAGTGGAAGGAGGGCAATATCAGACACAGTGAAATAGAAATATTAGACACAATTTTAGTAGTATTGGCTTCCCTTCCCTACAAAATCATATATTATTTTTCATGTTACCCAGATAGAAACCTTGCATTGACTGTGATCTTTTCCTTGATTCTGATACCAAATCAAGTTACCCAGCTTTTTCAATTCTTTGCATGTATATGCATGTATTACGTGTGTGCTTAATAGCTCTCACAGGCATCCCCTCCATGACATTCTCTAGCCATTGACCTAGTCCATTTGTTAATTATTTCACGTTTGAACTCTTACATGAGTTAACCAAGTGATTTCCCTTTCTCTGGATTCCTTTGGCTCCAAAATAACATTTCCTCATGAATTTCATAAAATATCAGTTTTATTTTGTCACACACAATCAACATCATCAAAATCTTTCTATGAATTTCAGTTAACAAGATGTTGAAATTCATAATTTTAGTTCAATACAAAATACCCTCTACCTTCTATCTCTACTTACAGCTCTATTGCAATGTTAGATTATAACGTCTTTGAGGAAGATATTATGACTTGCTTCATCTTTTTATCACTCACACCTTACCACAGTGCTTTGTACACAATCAATATTTATATAGTTTGTAGGTTGGCTATTGAGTTCATTTCTTGTGAGTATATGCTGTCTGATACAATTGCTCTTTTTGTTTATCTTTACAGCTTGGTTGATTTCAAGGTAGAAAAATATTCTCTAAGTTTCAGAATAAGGAGAGGCCTTAGGACTTTTCTACCTGAAGTCACCATTCATCCTGTGAATATGAGATCCTTGCCTCTGGTGTAGTTTTTATCCTACTATAAAGGCAGAGTAGAAATGACCCTACTCTATTTTCCTTGATTCTTTAACTAGATGAGAACATCTCAATTAATGAAATGACCAAGTCAGAAAAGTTTTTGAAAACCATTTTGATGAATTAAAATGTGCCAGGCTTCACCTCTGTTTCTGTGATTTTATTATATACACTGGGAGCTTTATAAAAGCATTGCATTAGATAGAATGTGGGCTTTTACAGAAAGTGAAGCCTGTAGCTTTACAGCATACCCTTGAGGAGAATAGCAGGTGAAGAAATTGTCGGGAGGAGATACCCTGGAAGAAGACTTTCCACTTTGATGTACTTTATCCCTTTCAATTTCTATTCCTTAACGTCATCCCCAGATAAATTGATGATAATATCCAAATGAAGAGCCAAGGACAGATGAGACTTGCAATACTACAAAGAGTTCAACAAAGTGAAGACACCATGCCTAAGGGAGAATTTCTTAACCATCATATGAATGGAAGTAAAGGATTTTCAGACAAGTATGAATTACCCCATTGTCACTTGTTCTCTTTATGCCTGAGACTGTTTTCGCTTGAAAATTGTGTGTGTTTATGGAAAAGTATTATTTTCCTTTGCTTTTAAAAAATTTATTTTAGACTCAAACACCAAAACATAAATACAGAATAGAGAAAAAGGAATAGAAACATATCATAAATTTAAATATTGGAATTCAAAGAGAAAGAAAGAAAGGCGGGGAAAGCATGGCATGTACATAGCAGAACATAAGAGAAGATTCAAAATATATTACAATAAATTTTCATTTCAAAAAAATCTATATAATAAATACTACACACTGTGTTGAGAGCTGTTGATCTTTTCTTTGCTTCTTTGTAAGTTTTATTTTGTTCTCTGCTTCACACATTTTTGTTTTGTTCTTTTTTTCCTTTCTCCTGTCCCCACAGAAAGCTATAATTAAGGGCAGATATGTTTTTCTATAGGCATAAATACATACATGCCTACATACATATATGGACATATATTTTCCCAAACAAATTCTACTCCTGATCTTTGTTTTTATTTTTGTGCATATCTTATTGCCAAATCTCTCCTGCCTCCTCTGCTTCCATCTGCTACCTTAGCCTCCTATTACTTGCCTACCCCCTCCAAGCATCCATCCCCTTATACTCCAATCCCCATAAATGTAAAAGCCCCTTTATAGCACCCTATAACCAATTCCTTCACCCTTCCTACTAGAGATTCCTCCTTTATACTCCCATTCCCATTTATCTAAGTAGATTCTATATTCCCCCTTTCAACCTGTTCCCTCACCCTCCACTCTAGAGATCTCTCCCTTGATCTCCCCCCTCCATATCCCCCTACCATTTTATTTCCTCTGAATTTAGAAGACTCTTATACTCTTCTAAATATATATAGTGTTCCCTCTTAAATCCATTCCTAATGAGAGTAGGTTACCAGAACTACCAGCTCTCCTCCCCCATCTAATTCCTCTGTATCAGTTCTTCCTCCAGCACCTCATTTGTATAAAATAATTACTCTCTTTTTGGTTTTACTTTTTAAATTCATATAATCAGATTTACCCCAATCTTTCCTATAAGCTACCCAATTATTAATAAGAATATTAGGCAAAAGTTTTGCATTTTACATATATAAAATGTAAGCACTCTGTTCTTTTGAATCCCTTATAATCAGGCTTTGGTATATACCTTATATTTCTCTTGGCTTTTCTATATCAAATCTTCTATTAAGTTCAGGTTTTTGTTTTTTTGTCTTTTTTAACAAAGTCTTCAAAGTAACAGTTGAACAAATGTCTTTTTTTTTTCCATTAATGATTATGCTTAACCTTGCTGGGAATGATACATTTGGCCAGAGTCCCACTTCTCTTACTTCGATACATTCTGGTCCAAGACCTGCATTTATTTAATGTATCTGTTGCTAGGTCTTGTGTGATTCTTACGGTAGCACCACTATTTTTAAATTTTTTATTCTTGTTGCTTTTAATATTTTATCTTTGAGCTGGGTATTTCGGAATTTGACTATAATATTCCTATGAGTTTTCTTCATAGGATGTCTTTTAAAGGTAATTGATGGGTTTTTTGTGTTTCTATTTCCCCTTGTTCTAATGCTTCAGGATACTTTAATTATTTCTTATATTATTGTATCAAGATTCTTTTTTCAAACATAGCTTTCAGTTAGTCTGGTTATTTTTATATTTTCTCTTCTTGATCTTTTCTCCATATCTGTTGTTTTTCTTGTAAGATATTTCAGTTTTGGAGTGGCTAGGTGGCGCAGTGAATGGAGCACCAGCCCTGGAGTTAGGAGGACCTGAGTTCAAATCAATCATCAGACACCTAACACTTACTAGCTGTGTGACCTTGGGCAAGTCACTTAACCCTAATTGCCCTGACTTCCCTCCTCCAAAAAAGCCAAAAATAAAAAAGGTGTTTCACTTTCTTTTCTATTTTTTTGTTATTCATAATTTGTTTAACCATTTCTTGATCCCTCATAAGTTCACTAGTTTCACATGGCCCAATTCTAATTTTCAAAGTTTCATTTTCTTCTTTAAGATTCTGGATTTCTTTTTTTTTAATTGGTTGCCTTTCCTTTCATAAGCTTCTTGTTTTTCTTTGATTATTCCTTTCTTTTTCATTTTCCCTCCAATTCTGTGATTTCGTTTTTAAAGTATTTTTAAAGATATTCTATGGATTTTTTTTGAAGGGGGAGGGCAGATCACCATTTGATGTTACTCTTTGAGACAGAAAGGCATTTCTTTATTTCAATATCCTCCTCTGAAGATGAACCATGGTGTTCTTTATTCCCATAATAGCTTTCTGTGGTTGAATTCTTTCTCCTTTGTCTGTGCATTTTTTGTGGTAATAGCTTAATTTTTGTAATCATCTCTAGCCTTGAAGTATGCGGGATGGTATCTCTTGCCCCAGATCTTCAGTTCTCCCCTTTAGCCTGAAGCCAAAGTCAAATTCAAACCTCCTGTAAGTGCCCACAGTCCAGGGCTTTCTGCCCCACTGCTTCTGCACTCACCAAAACATGTGTTCTTTCCTCCTCTCCACATTGCTCTCCACAGCACAGCTAGGTCTGGCAATCTTTGTCAGCAGAGCTTCCCATGATTTTCCCTGGCTCAGATCCCCATCTTCCTTCACTAACCCAGGCATAAAAGTTTCTGTGGCTGGGATTGAGTCAGTTTCTCAAACCAATTAACCTCAGGGCTTGCTGTTTGTTTTGTTTGTTTGTTTGTTTATTTGTTTAAACAGCTTGCAGCTTCTTGTGAAGAAGACCTGAGCCTGGAGGTGTTTACTCTTTATAGGAACCAAAGCTGGTGCAGGTAACTTTCTTCTGATCTTCTCAAATTGTTCCTGGAAGACCTATGTTATGCCCCTATTCTTATTTATTTTTACACATGCCTCCCTCTCCCCATTATGTTCACCCTAAGGTGCTATTTTATGTCTTGTGGAGGAAAATCTTGAGACCTTTGAAATCTTTGACCTGCTTCACCATCTTCCCAGAATCCTCTCCTGGAAAAGTATTTCATGGCATTTGGGTAGATGATTTGTGTGTACTTTTCTTGTATTTCCATTTTAAGAAATAAAATAACCCTTTCTCAAAGTCATTTAAAGCTCAATGACTAATTTAGAGCCAATGGCATTGGAAAACTATCTCTGAAACCCTCTCCTCCCCCCAGAGTTACTACTTAAATACTCAGATGGAGCTATAGTCAGTCAGTCTAGTTTCAGGAATCCATTTCATCTGTAAGAGTGATTGTTTTAATGAGGATTCTCAGAGCTTACATGGGCTACACTACTTTAATATTAAGTTTGTCCTTTGTTTTTCAAGAGGGCCATGGCATCAGAGAAACGATGACATGAATTGCAGTTGACTTAGATTTGAGGGAAGGAGGGCTGTCCCAGGTCACCAGCCTCACTTTCTCCTCCATATCAGGATGACAGGAGATAACTGTCAATGGGAGGCAATGGGAGACCCTGGCACTTTGAATTAAGGCCTTTTCAGATACTCAGTTAGAGTGAGATAATGCCCATTCAGTGAACAGGCCTCTTTAAGAAGTGAGTGAAAGGAAGGCCCTTTTAATTAGAAAAAGAAAGAAAAAAATCAAGCTGGGTGGGGAACACTGTCAGAGTTGCTGTTCCAACCAGAAAAAGTTACCATTGATATTCTTTCTAAGCCAGGAGGGTCCAATGTATGAGGAAAAAAAGAAAAAAGGAAGGAAGGAAGGAAGGAACGAAGGAAGGAAGGAAGGAAGGAAGGAAAGAAGGAAGGAAGGAAGGAAGGAA
>CM053591.1:18192477-18212675 GCA_028646515.1 Pseudochirops corinnae | reverse complement strand
TATACCTATACCTATACATATACATATACATATACGTATGCATGTATAAACCCAAACTGTTCACACCATTCTCACCTGTGCATAATCCTGAGTAAGTTGGATTATATCTCTGTGCCTATGATTCTTCTTCTTCTATAAAATTCAGGGATTGCACTAGGTGACATTTAAGGTCTCTTCCAGCTCTAAATCTCTGATCCTATATCTGAATATTTGAATTTTCCCATTACTATTATTACTTCTGTTGGGGCTGCTTTTATTGCTTTGAATAGGAAAGGATCATTCATGTCATATTAAATTCATGTAAAATTTATTTCTTAGGGGCACTATATCTGGGTCACTGTTATAGGTGCTTGAGGTACAAATATAAAACTGTTTCTGACCATGCAAATTACATTCTGCTTGGGAGGTTTGTGGCATGTCCATAGTTGCAGAAATATGAGGTATATAAAATTAATAGAATATAATTTTAAGAGCTAGGGAACATTAACAACTGAAAGGATGAAGAATCGACTTTTGCAGGGGCATCCCAACTGTGTTCTGAAAAATACTGGCTTTTCTGTGACAGGGAGATAGGGAGTTAATACAGCCTAGTAAAGAGAATGGATAATATAAAGTAAGAATGCTATTGCCACAATCCTTCTTTCTTTCTCTAAGTCCAACTAGAAAAAGAAAGAGGGAAGGGAGATGACTTACAGTTTCTTTTGTTGAAGATAATTGTTGCCAAGACACCTTTGGAATTCTAGAATTTCCATTCCATGCTCTATCGCATGCTAAGTAGATATCCCAGTGACAAAGACCAACTTTTATTTAGCCATATTATGACTATGATACCAAGATTGCATTGAAAAATTAATTTCTGTATGTTTGGCCATTTTTTTGTATCTAAATGACAAAAGCATACATTGTAGTGATTTCTAATCATGTGCCATTATAACAGGAAGCAAAACAGGTTTTTTGCTGTTTTCCTGGATTGAGTTTTAGCTAATCAAGTGCCTTTGAGCCTTATCTTTGATTGGATAATGAGTCCTTGATTACAGTGCACATTGTATTGCCCTTCATAATCACAAGAGAGTTTGAAAATCTTCCCTGCCCTTATTAGGCCAAAAGGAATTTGAAGATTTCTACTGCCCCATTATGGACTAAATGCAATCACATAGTAGGCCACAGCAGGAGGAGCTTGCAAAAAAAGTGGATCAGGAAAGAGCAAATAACAGCATGAGCAGAGCTTGGGAGGAAACAGAACTGAGAGAGAGAATGTTTGTGATTTTGGCACTCTATCTGTTGATCTGTGTTACTTCCTCAGACAGAAGCCCTGTCTTTTGATGTGTGCTGATTTCTCAGACAGAAAGTAAATTGAAATGATAGTACTGGTAACATGTATAAATATTGTTGTAACCTTGTTAAGTTTGGCTTTCCTATGAACAGAAACTGTGAAGAGCTTGGAGTGGAACAGTCCCCATTAGCTGAGATATGGAACATGAGTGGAGACCTGGCTACAAAACAATTTGAGAACAACTATTTACTCACGAACATCTCTATCTCCTTGCCTGAGTGTCCTCTCTCTCCCACCATCTCTCTATCTCTGCCTCCCAACTTCCTGTGACTCTGGCCTACTCTTTAGCAATATCTTCCCACCACAAGCTCGACGTAACTACATTCAGTCTATAAGGACACAGAGTTCACTTTCAAAGCAGGGAAGTTCTTCAAATTGCCTCCCAGGCCCATTTAAGAGGTAGGCAAGATCTTTAATTTCCCATTCCCATTATAGGTAAGAATTCATTGTTTGACATAAACTTCTGGGAAAATTGGAAAATAGTATGACAGAAACTGGGCATAGACCAATATCTGACTCCATATACCAGAATAAAATGCAAATCTGTATACAATCTATATATAAAGACTGATACAATTTTAAAAAATAGGGGCACAAGGAATAGGTTATCTTTTAGATTTATGGAAATTATAGGAATTTATGACCAAACAAGAGATAGAGAAAATTATGAAAGGCACAATGAATTATTTTGATGACATTAAATTGAAAAGTTTTGACACAGTCAAAGCCAATGCAACCATGTTTAGGAGGGAAGCAGAAAACTGGGAAAGCATTTTTACAACTAGCATCTCTGATAAAGGCCTCATTTCTAAAATTTATTAATAACTAAGTCAAATTTACAGGAATACAAGTA
This sequence comes from Pseudochirops corinnae, assembly GCA_028646515.1. Lineage (NCBI taxonomy): Eukaryota > Metazoa > Chordata > Mammalia > Diprotodontia > Pseudocheiridae > Pseudochirops > Pseudochirops corinnae. The sequence continues at coordinate 18,210,489 of CM053591.1, read as the reverse complement.
ATTCTCTAGTTGATAAATGATCAAAAAATATGAACAGGCAATTTTCAGAGGAAGAAATTAAAGCTATCTGTAGTCATAGAAAAAATGCTCTAAATATCTATTGAATAGAGACATGCAAATCAAAACAAATCTGAGGTACTGCATCACACCTATCAGTTTGGCTAAAGTTGGCAAAACAGGAAAGTGATGAATGTTGGAGAAGATGTGGGAAATTTGGAACACTAATTCATTGTTGGTGGAGCTGTGAGCTCATTCAGCCATTCTGGAGAGCAATTTGGAATTATGCCCAAAGGGCTATAAAATGTACATACCATTTGACCCAGTAATACCACTTCTAGGACTGTTTTGTGCAGAACATAAAAATGGGAAAAGGACCCACATGTACAAATGTATTTGTAATAGTTCTTTTTGTAGTGGCAAAGACCTGGAAATTGAGGGGATGTCCATCAATTGTGGAAGGACTATATGAAATAATGAAATACTATTATTCTATAAGAAATGATGAACAGGAAGACTTCAGAGAAACCTGGAAAGACTTATATGAACTGATGCTGAGAGAGGGGAGCAGAAGCAGGAGAACATTGTACACAATAACAGCCACAGTATGGGAAGACTGATTTTGATAGACTTAGCCCTTCTCAACAATGCAAGGACATAAAACAATTGCAAAGGACACATGATGGAAAATGTCAGCCACATGCAGAGAAAGAACCATGCAGTCAGAATGCAGAGTGAAGCTGACTATTTTCTTTTTTGTTTTTGTTTCATTTTTTCTTTGGTCTTTCACCATGGTTTTTCTTATTGGTTATAATTCATCTATATCACATGACAAATGTGAAAATATGTTTAATAGGAATCTGTGTGTAGAACCCATATCAGATTGCAAGGTATCTTGGGGAAGAATGCAGGAGGTAGGGGGAGAAAATTTAAAACTTATGGAAGTAAATGTTTTAAGCTAGAAATAAATAATTTAAAAAAATACATGAAACAAATTTAATTCTAATTTCCTAACTTTGATTTAGATTAAAAATCATTTTGACTAAATTCTCTTTTAGGGCATTAGTTACTCTTTGGGTGATATAGTTTATATACTTATAAAGTCTGTGTTATCTCAGTATTCAGTACAACATGCCCAACATTTAATACAAGTAACATTTTTAAGTGCCTACTATGTGCAAGGCCCTGTGGCTGGTGATACAAAGACAAAAATGAAAATATCATTTTTTGTCTTGAAGGAACTTGCATTCTAATGGGGAAGGGTTAAAACACACACACAGACACACATATATATACATACATGTATATATACACACACACACATATATATAAACACATATATGTGTGTGTATGTATATATGTATGTATGCATATATATGTGTATATATATGCAAGAACATGCAAAGTTTACACAAAATAATCTCATCCTCAATCACTGGGGCCTAGTCTTTACTTTTTTGTAACCAGTGTCCCTTAAGTCATCTTGCTCATCATTAACAATAAGAAGATAACTGAAAACATCATAATATTTAAGATGTTTGTGTATATAATAGAGAAGCATCTTTATATCTCTATGTATATACACTTATTAATTGTATATAATTGTTAAAGCACAGTATTTATGATAGGCATGTATAATGCCTCTCCTGATTTCCACTCCCACATGTCCACCACCCAATTAGGCATTTCAAACTCTACATCCTGTATATATTTGAAACTCAGCATGCACAAAATTGAACTCTTCTTTTCCCCAAACTCTTTCCTTTTTCTCACTTTCCCATTATTGTAGAGAGTACCACTGTTCTTCAAGTCTCATGGCTTTCTACCTATGTATATATATATGTATATATATATATATATATATATGTACATATATATATATATATATATATATATATATATACACACATATATATATTTTAACCTATTATCCTTCCTCTCAGAGGAAAGAACTAGGATTTGGCATTATCCAGGTGCATTTTTTTGATACATAACACCTTATAGCATTGCACTAGACTGATGTTTAGTCTAGCTGCTATAAGTCTCTCCTTGCACCAATTTATCCTCTACTCAGGTAACAAATTAACTTTACTAATGCTCAAACTTGACCACATAACACACACACCTGTTTTCAATTGATGCTGTTGATTATTGCCTTTATGAACAAGTATAAAATCTTTTCTTTAACTTTTAAAATCCTAGATAATCTGGCCTATTCTATAATACTTCCCTGAAAGGGTCAGTTGCAAACCTTTCACCTAACTGGTAGACAATGATTAATCAATTCTCTCAATAATATGTGAATTAGGTACAGTTGGTACTATCCTCTGCTTACCAGTGACACTAACCTCCTTTCAATTTCTTGAACATTATTTTTAATTTCCTAATGCAGGGCATTTTCACTTACTCTCTCCATCATATCTACAACTACCTTCTGTCTTATTTTCACCAATTCATTTTCCTGCTTGATTTTAAATCTCAGATAAAATTCCATTTTCTACAAGAAGCAATTCCTGATTCACCTTAAGTCTAGTGTCTTCCTTCTGTTGATTACCTTCAATTAATTATATATATGTATATATATATATACATATATATATATATATATATCTTATTTGTTTGCATATTGTCTTTTTGAGTAGACAATAGTCTCCTTCAGAATATGGATTGTCCTCTCTTTGTATTCCCAGAATTTAATATGTGCCTGGAACATAGTATTTAATAAATGTTTGTTTACTTACAGGCTGTTTGAATAAAATATATATGTAGAAATATATATATATATGTGTATATTTTATACTCTATGTAATGTACTATTGAATTTAATAGTAATATATTAGATAACAATATATCATGTAAATAATGACACATGATATGTAATTATGAAATATATATGTTTATATACATTCACACATGCGCACACGCACACACATATATCCCCAAAAGTTTTAAAAAACAATTCTTCAGATTTAATAGCTTAAAAATTTTAACACTTTAAACTGCACTAAGGTTTTTAAGACACCCTCCATAGAAAACATCACTACAATATAATTAATAAATAATAAATAATTTCAAATGTTAAAAGGAGGTTGTACAAGAAAAGATGCAATCATAATTTGAAATATGAGAAAATATGATTTTGCAAATGAAAACACTGTTTTCACATTTTTTGAATATGTCAAATGGCTTTGTATTGCTGATCAAATAATAGGGAAGAGAAATTGTCTGGAAAAGGGCAAAATTGTGCTCTTTGCATATATTAATATTTTGTGTCTGTATGTAAGTTCTAGTTAATTAGATTCTAATCTTTTTTCCCCCTCATAATATCTATTTCAAAATAAACATATGCATGATGGAAAACATTCTTTATTTTTTTTTCTTTTAGAGCAAGAATTAATAAATCCACTAAAAAAATTCCAATAAAATTTTTAGTTATCTGCTGGGCCTAATGACTTAAATTGCATTCTTCTTGTACAAAGAATGTGTGAGTTTTCACTGTTTTATGTAAAAAAACAGAACAATAAAATCTCTATAGAAAAATATAATAAACCAGATAAAGTTAAAACAAAATGACACCCAAATGCTGCTAGCTAATGTACGTGTAGTCTCTTGAAATTGTGAACAACCAGAAAACAAGGAAGAAGTCCATTTTTCATGGACTTTTTAAAGAATAATCACTTTAATTTCCTAGAATGTGAGCCGCAACTCCATGTGACAAATGAACTGAATTGGGACCATAAAAACCCATCAGTTCACTTTGTTGCTTCAGCTTTGTTCCATAGCTGGGCCATAAATTAGGCAACTGGAAACCCAGGTTTATCCACTCACCTGTTGTTAAGAAGATACCCATCAAGTGGAATTAATGACATTCTTCATTCCTAAGTCACTTCCAAATGAGATCATACAGCTACAACCAATAATATTAATGAAAGTCATTTTTGTGATACAACTCCTAATTTAATTTAACCTATTACTTTTGGTAATGTGTTTAAATGTTAATTACTTTTTAACGTTACCCTGCTAATTTCTTAGAGTGCAAAAAACTTTGCAAACTTAAATGCACGGCCTAAATGTGACTTGTTATAGTAGTAGTTACTATGCCTGGAATCCTAGGTCACTGAGTTATATCTACATCACTAATACAGTGTCTGGATGATTCCTATCTTTGAAAGAAAAAAACATTATATGTGACTTGCAAGGATTTTTCTTTACAAGGTAGTTAAACTTGTTATTTCTTTGGTGGAGGAAGGCCATACAACCTTGCATTTATATAGCTCCTTAAGATTAATAAAACACATTTTAAAAAACCTTTCTGCAACATGGACATTGAAAATATTATTCCCATTTTATAGATAAGATAACTGAGATTCAAATTATTTTTGTGTCTTGTCTGTGGTCACAAGACCATTTTCTCAGAGGTAAGTTTCTCAGAGGTAAACTTAGGTACTTGGAGGTACCTAAGTTTTCTTGACTCCAAATTCAGAAATATATCTACTATTCCATAAAGTTACTGGCATTTCTTCCCTGAAATCTTTTCAAAATTACAATAATCACTGGCAATAATATAGTAGATTAAGGTTTGTAAAGCATTTTTCAGACACTGTCTTAATAAAGTCTCATAGCCTTATTATAATTATAAGATGATTTAAAAAAATTTTTTTTGGAGGGAGGAGGGCAAGGCAATTGAGGTTAATTGACTTGCCCAAGGTCACACAGCTAGTTTTGTGTTAAGTGTCTGAGGGTGGATTTGAACTCAGGTTCTCCTTATTCCAGGGCCGGTGCTCCATTCACCGTGCCACCTAGCCACACCTTAAACCATGATTCTTATAAGATATGATTATGATAAGATGATTCTTATGAAATCATGAAGGCAGCAGAACCAGGAAAAGAAGTTAAACAATAACAACTACATGAGGGCTGCTAGGTGGCGCAGTGAATAGAGCAGCAACCCTGGAGTCAGAAGGACATGAGTTCCAATCAAGCCTTAGACACTTAACACTTGATAGCCATGTGACCTTGGGAAAGTCTCTTAACTTCCATTGCCCTGACTTCCCCCTTCCAAAAAAAAAAAAAACCCAACAAAAAACCAGTAACAACTACATAGGTCAAGACAAATAACCTTGAAAGATTTGAAAGCTCTGATCAAAATGACCAAGAGTTCTTACAGATGAACCATAATGGAGCATGTTACCTCCCTCCTGGTAGAGACGGATTACATTCATCAACATTCCCACTGCAGGGATGTGTTTTGCTTGGCTATGCAATATTGTCACAATGGCTTACTTTTTCTTTTTCTTTTTACAACAGAGAGTAGGTGGCAGATAGAGGAAACAAATGATTATGAATTGAAATATTTAAATTTTTGGAAATAGTCAATATAACTAATTAGTTAACATTTTACAACAAGAACACTGAGTTTAAGAGAGATTAAGTGACTTCTCCCACAAGCAACTGTTTAGGGGCAAGAGTCAATCTACATCCTTCCTGGTGCAACTCTCCGCACTCCATCCACTGGTCTTTCTGCCTTACAGCTTGTCTCTCATTAGCTAGTTGCGCCCTTTAGTAGGTCCTGGATTTTTCTTTTTTATGCATTTCTTTCCTAGTACATTTACTTTCCCTTTTCTTTCTCTCTTTTTTAAAAAATATTCTCCCTTGACTTACCTTTCTCCATGCTTTTATTGCTAAATTGTAGGCCCATTTTCTTAATTTTGCTTTTTTCCAGAAAAATCTTTAGGCTATTTCCAATAATCTTCAATGGCTATGAAACAACTCCCTTACTTCTAGGCCCCTGATCCCCTAATTAAAACTTACGGTGAGGGGACATCTTTCAATATATGTCCTCATGTTAATCTAAGGGGGAAAATCAAATTCCTCCTCTCTACTTCACTCTCACAAGGCTGTTACACCGACTTATTCAAAATCTGATTACGCTAGCAAATGTCCCTGACATCAAGAACAAAGTTTGAATTCTAGACATGTAAATTAACTAATTAGCAATTTCAAAATGCTATAAAAAGCATATTCTCTTAGTATCTTCACAAAAATTAGTTTTGAATTACCTGGCAAATTATTCCAGTTACACATTGGAGAAATTTCCATTATAATTAAAATTACAAATTGCAGCTATCCCTATAATTAAACAACATCAAAATAAACACTCAAGGTATATTTGTCCTTTAATGTGTGCACTTAATGTCCTTCCATATTGTGAACTCCAAGCCTGAATATACTGATAATTTACTTAGCTAAACTCTACTGGTAAATTGCTCCTCATATTTGAATTGCAATAGACTTTATTTAGTCCAAGTCAGTGTTATAGCAATAGTCATTCACTTTTGGACATTGCTGTTCTAATGTCAGTTCTTGGCTATCTTATTAGGATAAAGAATGGATGCCAGTACTGAGTTAAAATGGTATCAAGATCCACTGCTTATTCTTTATTGTTACTGAGCCCCAGCCACTGACTTGGTTCCCCATTTTGAATGTTCCTCCTGGCCACAATCCCTTTTCTTCCCTTTCTTTATGTATGGAAAAATTATTTTAAAATATTCTTACATTGAATGGCTTCTTTGTCTAGGGGAAGCTGTATTTGTAGGTCCATATTCAGGACTTTCTTACTCATCACAGGAAAACACAGGAGGCCCATTCTTCAAACTATGAGACCATACAACCCAGTGGGCATGCCATTTCTTGTAGATAACAAAGCATTTTTCTAATATCTAATACTTCCTATGGGGATGATATATTTTAATCTAAGATATCACAAAGAATATTGAGCCACAAAAATCAAAAGTGGGTAAGTATATAAAGAGCCCCATGATGATGCCCCAGAGAAGCACCTTGCCAAGGTCCCTTTACTCAATAATAACCTGGTAGATCAATTGTAATGCTCCATCCCACAATCATGCTTCATGTCTCATATAACCATCTAAAAAGTAAATAAACCTGATGGGAAGTTAACCTCTATTATAATGTAGGTTCTTGAGGTCAGAGACAGGTACTTTTTTATATATGTATTATCAGTGCCTAGAACTGTACCCAGACCCTAAGTATATACTTAATAAATTGATTTGTTCATTCATGCATTTGTTTGTCTATTCACTTATTTATTTATTTATTTAATCAGTTATTCATTCATTCATTCATTCATTCATTCATTCATTTATTTATTTGTTTATTTATTTATTTATTTATTTATTCATACATTAAGAAATGAAAATTCCCTGATCATGGGGTTCACCAGAAGCTAATCCTTATTGACTCTGAAGCACTGGGCAACTTCACTAACTTTGCAAGGTATCAGTAGGAAAGTTTCCTGACTTAATGATGGGTCTCACAGCTTTAAAGGGTTTATCCATCTAACTTTGCCTCAAAGGTGTATTGAAATCAAGTCATACTGACTTTCAAAATCCAATTGTTAAATTTTCCCTGTGAGCACTTATACTTCAGAACTTGATAAACCCTATAAATCAATGCTGAAATTATAGTTTGACTGATTAGATTTGAAAAGGTGATGGATAAAATGTAATACATTAAAGAGTATCACATTTTTTTTCTTTTATTAGCTGGATTATTAAGCATTTCCTAGACTACTACCATTCATTGCTCTCTTGACTCATAAAATATAAGACTGGATAGGATGCCACCAAGAAACTTCATTTCTTGAAATCAGGAGATTTTCCTTCTTTCTACCACATACCCCAAAAATCCCAGGTGAAAATAGAAGGATCCAGTGTCTAGGAGTATAAGATACATGTATCATCTGTCACACTCCATCCACTGCTCTGATAGAAAGTTATTTATTTGTTTCTACTCATTTATGTGCTCAACAGCCTAACACTAGAGCTCACGAGTTACTACCAGGGCTTGTTAGAAAGGGATCAATAACTTTTCAACTGTGGATTTTCTACAGCAAAACTAGGAAAAGTCTCACTACTATTAATTTAAATTATTGTTTTTCAGTCCTTCAATTGTGTAAATTCTTCATGACACCATTAAACATATCACAGTAGTAGTATACATGGAATTTTCTTGCCAAAGATACTTCTGTAGTTTTTGATTTCTTGTCCGCCAGATTAAGGCAAACAGAGGTTAAGTGACTTGCCCAAAGTCATACAGCTAGTGAGTGTCTTAGGTTAGATTTGAGCTTCAGTCTTCCTCACTCAAGGCCAGAAGCTCTATCCACTGAGTCATTTAGTTGCTTTGGTTAATATAAATATGTACTCACCAATAGTTAATATGACAGATCATTATAGCTTCTTCTGAATAATAGTCTACCTACAACTAGCCAGTTCTAATTTTCTTTTCTTTCTCACAGATAAACACAGAGTGACAGAAAGTCTGCCTCCAAAAAGATCACATGTATGACAGACATATTACAGTGGGGTCAGTTCAAATGGCCAAGATAACATGACTATGAAAATTTACATAGATAGAAAGTAGAGTGCTACCCCAGGATACACATAGGGCAAAAAAAGTCTACTAAATATTAAGCTGAATGAATATAAAGCTTGTCAGAAGCACAATGTATACCATACAATACAAAAGCCTGTTCTGACATTTAGATGGGTGGATAGATTAAAGACATCAGCAGCCAAGATTTACAACCCCTCTGGGCCTTCATTCATTGACTTTTAATCGATTTATACAAAGGAGGAGTGATGAATTGGTGCTGACACACACTCAGTTGCATTGCATAAGGCAGGGCTGTCATGGAGCAGGGAGCTGATTCTTGGTCCAAGTACTACCCCTGTATCTCTCTTAGCATGACAAGCCTCACTGTTGTTAGGAAACAGAACGACATAGTAGAAATAAATACTGGTCCTGGAGTCAAAAGATTTGGTTTCAAGTACCTCTTCTGATGTTGTCTATGACCTTGGGAAAATTGGATAGGTTCCTTGAGCATATATTATCTCATATGTAAAATTCCCAATGAATTGGACTAGATGATCTCTGCAGTCCCTTCTAGCTTTAAGTTTGTGACCTTATCTAATTTGACAACTAGTAGGTATAGAATACTTCTATACTATCTCTCAGCCTTGTAAAGTTGTCCTTAATTATAGATGTTTTCAGTGTTCTAGAGGTAAGAGTTTTCCTAAGAATATGACTGTGATGGAACAGGAATTTTGATTACAAGTACTCTTATCTGAAAGTTGTTTCTGTAGCTCTTCATTATTCAACTCTGAAATTTGTGCCCTACCACTATTTTTGGAAAACAACATTCAGAATGGCAGCAATGAATCATCAAGTCAATTGATAAGGATCTCAAAATCTTTATTGTTATACACACATATGCACATACACACATACATTCATCATTCATACAAAATATATATGTATATATGCATGTAGATATTAGATATTTATATATATAGTCCCTTTTATCAAAGGCACTTAATTTACTAATTCGAAAAATGCATAGTCTCTGAGGTTGTTTCTAGATCTAGATCTATGATTATATGATCTAGTCAACTGCGATCCATAAACCATATGAATATTTAAGAGATGATTCCAAAATTTTTTCCAATTCCTTTGATCATTCATTCTCATTTACTTTTCATTGCATGTAGCTGAAGTTAGTAGGTGCTAACTTCATACTCTGGTTCACTCTTTCACTTTATTCTATTTCACATAATTTAAGCCAGATTTCTTTGCATCCGTGATATTTGTTTATTTGCATTACTGTGTAGCATTGCATTAATGAATAATAATCTATTTAACCATATTTTGTCAGACATAAACACTGTTTCCAGTTTGTGTCTGTCTGTGTCTGCAATTATGTAAAAATAAAGTGCTAATTTTGGCAAACCAATAGAAATGATATTTTATATAACAATCATGTTATGTTCCAAAGGATATAATTATTGTATTAAAGGATTTCATTATCTTGATACTTTTGCTTCATAATGTCAGATTGGTTTAAAACATAATTCTATGATTTTTCTATTTTACCAGTAGTAAATGAACAGAATTGTTTGTCCAGATTTCTGCAAACACAATTTAATTGATTGATGCCTCAAAATTGTTTTAGTTGTAGTGTCTCTCTCTCTCTCTCTGTCTCTCTCTCTCTCTGTCTCTGTCTCTGTCTCTCTGTCTCTCTCTCTCTCATATATATATAAATATAAATCAAATATGCATGTATAAAATCTACATATATATTTATCAATCAAACATATATCTATAGAGAGAGAAATACACGCACACACACATAGACACACACACACACACAAACACACACATATATATGAACAGTGACCTTTCCATTTTACCATAGCCTCTCACAATTGATTAAGGAGTATCATGGTACAAAGGATAACATACTGAACTTGGAGTCAGAAGGACCTAGGTACAAATTTTATTTCTACTTCTTTCTAGTGGTTTGACCCTTTACAAGTCACCTGGCTTCTCTAAGCCTTTTTCCTCAACTGTAAAGCAGAGACCATAATAATTTCACCATCACATGACTGTTATAATTATAAAAGGAGAAAAAAAAATCAGTAACAACTCACTTTTATTTTATTTTTAATTTATTTACTTTTAATTCATAACATTCTGTTCAACAAGTCTTTGAGTTCCAAATTTTGTCTCCCCTATCTCCTCCCCTCTCCCCATCATGGCGGCATGCAATCTGATATAGGTTCTATATATACCTTCACATTAAACATTAGTCAGGTTGTAAAGAAGAATTATAACCAATGAAATGAAAGAGTAAGAAAAATCAGAACAAAATGAAAAGGGCGAAAGAGAGCATGCAGTTTGCTTCAATCTGCATTCAGACTCTATAATTCTTTTTCTGGATGTGGATAGCCTTTTCCATTATGAGTCCTTTGGAGAACAACTCACTTTTTGAAGCAGACCACCATTAGGATTAATCTGTAACTGAAATGACTTTAGTAAAACCATTCAATTTGGACTTTTCTAATTTTTCCTGATAGCAATCATGAATTGCTCATACAGTTCCATGCTCAGGTAAATGTATGTATAATCACTGTTCTGAAATCCCACAATGGGTCTTTTACTTTTGAAAGTAATATAATGACTATTATGTAGTTATTTGAGTATTTAATATGTTCTATATTTGTTCATTCTTCTAGGTTTATGAATTTTGCATTGCAAAACAATTAAATGTTGTCCCATACAAAACTATCCATATTTAACAATGATTATCTTTGTGGAATAGAGTCCTGTTGCCTACATTTGTAGAAATTCTTGACATGAGACATACTTATACACTATTTTAGAGACTTTCCTGGGGAAATCAAAATGATAAAGATAACTTGAAACCTTTGTGGTCAAGCATTGAGAATAAGTTCCTGTGAGCTCAAAGAACCTAAAAGTACATTCTAGGTATCTTTTGATCATATCTTCTTCTCTGCTCTTTTTAATCACCCAGATTAGGTATCATGAATAAATGAGTCAAAATAAACAAAATATTTCTTAAGGGATTACTATGTTCCAAGTACCATACTAAATGTTGGGCACACAAATATTGAAAGATGGAAAGATGGGGAACAAAGATGGGAGAGAAATTTTTTCGCTTCAAGGAGCTTACCTTATTTTGATAGAGGAAAAACAAACATATAAGGGAGTAGTGGTCAGGAAAGTGAGTTTTATCTTGGGAGGGAGGAAAGACAGAGACACAGAGAGACAGAGACAGAGACAGAGACAGACAGAGACAGAAAGAGACAGAGAGACAGAGACAGAGAGAGACAGACAGACAGAAAGAGAGACAGAGAGAGACAGAGAAAGAAAGATGGAGACTGAGACAGAGAGAGATAGTGAGACAGAGACAAAGACAGAAAGAGAGACAGGGAGACACAGAGAGAGAGAGAGGGATAGAGAGAGACATAAAGAGACTCTATAGAAACATAGTCAGGTAGTCTGGGCAAGCCAGTAGATATATTAGACTATATGGTCTACTTTGCACATATTCACACTCCATTCAATCACCATTCACTTTGGGTAGGCCTCAGAAGGAAAGGTTCCAAAAATCAGTGAATTGGCTCATTTGTTTTCATGTGTTTTGAAAAGTCTTGAATGAATCTCTTGCACATCTTGTATGATCTGGGACAATATCTGTAGTTAGCACACCACTAAACAGTTGTCCAAGTTCCCCTTAGGAGGAATTCATATCCACCATTGTTTTATTTTTTTCTTCTTATTCTTATTAAAACCTCTCACAAGATAGCACATACAAACCCACATAAATCATCAATATTTCTACATATTACTAACATAGCACAACAGCAAGAGACAGAAAGAGAAAATACATTTAAAGTTATCATAGACATTATAAAATACTTGGGAGTCTACCTGCCAAAACAAACTCAGGAATTATATGAAAACAATTACAAAACACATTTCATTCAGATAAAGTAGGATCTAAATAATAAGTAAAACATCAGTTGCTGCTGGATAGGCAGAGCTAATTTAATAAAAATGAAAATTCTTCCTAAATTAATTTACTTATTAAGTTCCATACAAATCATACTACCCAAAATCATTTTATAGAACTACATAAAATAATAACAAAATTCATCTGGAAGAAAAAAAAAATCCAGAATATCAAGGAAATTAATGTAAAGAAATGTGAGGGAAGACAGCCTAACCATATCAGATCTCATTTTGTATTATAAAACAACAATCACCAAAACTACTTGGTACTGGCTAATAAATGGGGGGTGGGAGGGATAGATCAGTGTGGTAAGCTAGGTACCTAAGACACAGTAGTCAATGATTATAGTAACCTACTGTTTGATAAAATCAAAGATCCCAGCTTCTGGGATAAGAATTTGCTATTTGACAAAAACTTCTGGGAAAACTGGGAAATAGTATGGCCAAAACTGAGCACTGACCAACGTCTGATACCACATACCGCTTTACGTGTGACTGAAGTTTGATTTTATTTGGAGGAAATAGTATTTAATAGAAAAGTTCACCAATAGAAATTCCCCAACTTCCAACAGCAGATGTAAGATATCTGTGAAAGGCAGATTTCACACTATAAAGAGCTACAAAGGTAAATGTATTTGAAAGTCATCAGCCTGATGAAGTAAGGAATTAGTCACCTATGTTAGTCTCATTTTAGCCATTATTCTCATAAGTGTATACTGATGAATCAGGTAGACAATTTCACATGCTCTATTGATTTTTGTTGTTGTAGTTGTTCAGTCATTCCAATGTGTCCAACTCATTGTGAACCAATGGACCACAGTAGGGTAGGTCCTTCTATCCTTCCCTATCTTCTGAATTCTTTTCAACTTTACATTCATTGCTTCCATGACAGTATCTATCTATCTCATCCTTTACCACCTCCTTTTCCTTTTGTCATCAATCTTTAGCAACATCAGAGTCTTTTCCAATGAATCCGGTCTTTTCATTATGTACCCAAAATATTTAAGCTTGAGCTTCAGGATTTGACTTTCCAATGAAAGTGTGGACTAGTATCTTTAAGTATTGACTGAAATGAGTTTCCTAGTGTCCAAGGGACTCTCAAAAGTTCTTCTCTAGCACCACAATTCAAAAATGTCAGTTTTGTGGTACTCAGCTTTCTTTATAACCTAACTCTCACTGCCATATATTGCTATTGGAAAGAAAAAAAAATAACTTTAAATATAATAATCTTTTGGGGCTAGATGATGTCTCTGTTTTTTAGTATGCTGTCTAGATTTATCATAATTTTCCATTGCCAATCTTAAACCAATTAGCTTTTCCATGTTCCATGTTCAATTTGAACTCTTGTTTCTAGTCCTGAATACAGCTGTAGGTGATCTAGTATTCCCTTTGCTTTAAGGACGTGACACATTGTGTTGTGATCCATATAGTCAAAGGCTTTAGTGTGGTCAATGGGACAGAAGTAGATTTTTTTTCTTCCTGAAACTCCTTTGCTTTCTACATAATCTTCATAATCCAGAAAATGTTAGCAGTTTTGTCTCTAGCTCCTCTGACTCTTTGAAAACCAGACTGTTCTTTTTGGTAATTCTTACTTCACATATTTCTGAAATTTACCTTATAGAATCTTAAGCATAATCTTGTTGGTGTGACATGAGCACAATTGTTCAATAGTTTGAATACTCTGTAGCATAACCCTTTTTTAAGATAGAGACATAAGTAGATTTTTCCAAATCAGTGGCCACTGTTGAATATTCACATTTTTTGGAATTTTGAGGGCAGTACTTTAACAACATTATCTTTCAGGATTTTAAATAGCTCACTGGAATTCGATTGTGTCTACTAGACTTAATGTAAGCAATTCTCCCTAAGGGGCCCTTAACTTCATTCTCCAGTATGTCAGGTTCTAGATCAGGACTCCTTCAATGTTTTCCACCCTGAACCCCTTTTCACCCAAGACGTTTTTAATATGGGTATATAAAATAGGTATACAAATCAAATATTTATTGATAATAAATCATAGAGAAATATACTTTAAGACAATTATTTGTATACGTATACTTTACCATTTATTAAAGATTAAATATAATGTACGTACTAATGAGATGGATATGTTTGCTTATTTTTACATAAAAATAATACATGATATAGAGCATCTTCAACATTTTTCATATTGATTACTTTTTAAAAAAAATAAATCAATAGTGCTAAGAATGCTGCTTCACATAATTACTTAGAACAAAATGGTAGAAGTATGTTTAGGGTCATTTCAGAATTTGTTGGAAATTCTGTCCTAGTCCTAAACTAAAGTTCAAGTAATTATTCTTTTAAAGAAACTCAAATTTTAAACCTGTGTTGCTTGATAACTCAGAAAATTCTTGAATTTTTAGTGACAGATGAGATGTGATATTGATTTCAATTGAGAATGTTTGATGAACCCAACTTAGTTTTTTAGACTTAAAATCTGAAGGGAATTATTTCTGAAACTATGTCTCCATGAACTTTAGAAAATCAATTATAAGTCTTAGAATTAAATTTTGGCAAGGTTATCTTCAACTATGAAATCATCTACAGCTTCAATCATTTCTAAAGAACAATTTTCCACCATATTGTTCCATATGTTAACTATTTAAGAAAACTTGTAATTTTATATTTTAACATAAATATATTGCAATTTATCCTTGAAGTAACATATTTATATTTTTGAGTTTTTGAAAATATCCAACGAATGACACAGTTTTGAAATCCATAAGTCATTATGAAAAAAAAATTAACAAAATCAGATTTCAGCTCAGTCAAAAATACAACAAATCCATCTTTCAATTTCGATAATTGACATAAACATCACCTTTGAGACCCACCTTACATCTGCATGTAGCAATAAACTTTTGCAATTAGAGTCCATGTCTTTCCAAGGATTTGAAAAGAAGCAAATATTAAGGGGAATTGCTTTTATTGAAGTTAATGATTTTGGTAGTATTGCCAAGCACATCTTACTCTGGTGATATGTATATATATGTATATATACGATTACATATGAATATATGTTTATATGTATATGTGTGTATGTGTGTGTATGCTATGTTTGCCTCCCAATGGATTATATAGTGAATAAAAATGCTATGTTCATTGCCACCAGCTTTAACTTTTGCTACAAATCCAACATTCTGACCCAACATTGCCCCAGAATCATCTTTCCCATCTCCAATGCAATTTTCCTATGGTAAACCTATTTTTCGAGAAAAATTAATCAATTTCTTTATATATATATATATATATATATATATATATATATATATATATATATATATATATATATCTTACACTCTTGTGTACTTTTCTAAAGGGTGAAACAACATAATTCTTCGTGTATGTTTCCTTCATATACATGTCTTACATAATGTAACAACAATGCAATGTTAGAAATACCAGTGTTTTCATGCAACTGAATTATCAATTTTTAGCTGCCTCTCAGCCTGATAATAAACTGTTGGAATTTGTCATTATTAATTTCAGAATTCCTTTGGAAACAATATCAGTCAGTAAAGGAATTTTGTGAATTTCATCCCCATATTTTTTTAAATATACCATAATCTCTGACATTTTATTTTATTTTTTGCTGTTTTTGGAGGGGGAAGGCTGGGCAATTGGGGTCAAGTGACTTGCCCAAGTCACGTGGCTAGTGTTGTGTTAAGTGTCTGAGGCCAGATTTGAACTCAGGTCCTCTTGATTTCAGAGCCAGTGCTCTATTGACTGCATCACCTAGCCACCTCACATCCCCATACTTTTTACTCATGAATTATTTCTGATATTTGAGTTGCAGCAGGTAACATGAGATCTTTTATCATGTGGGGCTTTATAGTTTTTGCAATTAAATGAAAAATTTCATAAGATGTAGGTAAATACTTTTCATTGACCATTACAAATTTCTAAAAACATTGTTTTTTCTGTATTAAGGATTTTAAAAGTCATTCAGAATGTTCTGTTGGTTTATTGCAGTATACTGCATGCTTGGTATTAAGATTTTACAATAGTTTGACTGGTTTCAAGGTCTCTGTAGCCAAAGATTCATTATGAATTAAGTGAAGAGGTTTTTCCACAGCAGTATAATTTTTAGAAGTAAACCTATAGGACAAAAACGATTTGACATAATTTCTTTTTTTTGTCAACTTAGGCATACTTGTTACAACATGGTAGTGAAGACTTGTCACATTTTCATCAGAATTTTTATATCTTATGTTTAAATTTAGTCAGTCATCCATAACTGCAACATATTTTTTTGCTAAAATATAAATATGTTGGTAATTTCTCAAATAAATAATAGATTTAGTTTATGGAATTACATTTTTCATGCTTAATTTTTTTAAAGTAATATTCATACTTACAGACACATGTAGCAGTGATGGTGGAGATTTATATTATTGAAGGATTTTTATCTTTTTTTATGCCATTAGACACATATTTCTGTAAAAGAAGGAGATAACAATTTTAAAAATAATTTTAATGCAACACAATTCAAATATATACTAATTTGAAACTTACATGCTGATAAATGATCATAGGAAAATATCAAAACAAACAAAATATCTTTGTTTTCAGTAATTAAACTATTTTGTTTCTGTAAGTGCAGTAAACTTTGTATATGCAATAAAAACACTGCAATTCATGACATACACTAATCTCAAATCTTACCCAAGGTGTTTCTGGTAGTGTTTGTTGGCATTGTGTGGCATGGCAGCATGCACAGTGAAAAATACACCTTGTGTTTTCAAAGAACCAAGGCTGCATTCAGGTTGTATGATGCAATGGGCAAGTGCTGCCAGAAATGCCTCAGATTCATTATGCATTAAAATTTGAATCAATTTTTGGTCATTTGATATTCAGAAAACTATTTACTGCTGCAAATTTTCCATCACCCGTACATTCAGGTACACAACCCCACATAGGCTTGCAACCCACAGTTTAAAAAGTGCTGTTCTTGGTCATTAACCACAACATTGTGATTATTGATAATTTTAAGATCTTTCTTGGGGGTGGAGACAAGATGGAGGCATAAAAGCAGCAACATATTGCAGCTCTCACGTAACCACCCCAAAATACCCATAAAATATGACTCTAAACTAATTCTAGAACTCCAAAACGCACACAAATGTACTTTCCACTAAACTCAGCTCGGCTACAAGTAACCATATCAGCACTGCAAACTGAAACCAGCCTGGCCTGAAGTCGCAGCTGTGTCCTGGGGTGGCTGTACAAGAGGAGCCAAAGCCTGGCTGGAGCTTCAGGTGAGCGTATTGGCGGCAACTGGGGAAGTATCCAGAATTAGTCCAGTGGTGCTTTCGAGGTCATGGGAGAAAAGTGGTCTGGCCAAACTGCCTCCTGGGCTGGGAAGTGGAAAGCAGAGTTCCTGCACCTGCCTCCATATTGCTACTTCAGAGCTCTTGGCCTGCAGGCTACAGGGGGACCACGGAATCATTCAGAGGCCAAGTGCTCTTGCATTGAGCAGCCTGGATCCGGATCGTGGTCATGTGCTTTGGTCCTGTGGTTCTTTTTTTTTCAGTGAGCCAGAAGTGGTGGAGGGACCCAGCAATTTCCTAAGAGCTCCAGGAGCTGGGAGGACCCCAG
>CM053591.1:18175972-18191977 GCA_028646515.1 Pseudochirops corinnae | reverse complement strand
GTAGGAGAAAGACAGGGAGAAAATTTGTAACTCAAAATCTTACGGAAATGAATGATGTAAACTAAAAATAAACACAAAAGATAATTTAGAATAAAAGATTGAATTCATGATATGTATGAACTCGTTTGAAAAAAATTATTTTGCCTGAATTTTGCCTTTCCTTCCTTTTATTGTAGTTATAAATACCAAGATATTAACGAAATGATTTATTCATAGATAAAGGAGTTTGTAGCACACAACAAAATTTGAGTATGAGTGTTCGAATGCTGATTGTAATTATTTGACTATGGAATATACCTTTCTATGAAGGTAGAACAATGAAATATATGTGTGTATTTATATATATGTATATATATAAATATATATATATATGAATATATATATATATATATATTAGAGGGATATGTTTCAGATTAATGAGTCAAAACTTTTTTTTTTTTAATTAAAGCTATCCACAAGTAAAATGGAGTTCTTGGGACTGCTTTGACTTCCTTAACTAAGAATTTTAAGCCAAGTCTTCTTGACTATTTGTTGATAATATTGTAATTGAGATTCCTTTACATTTAGAATTTTGCTTTTATTAATTCTGAGGTATTCCCCTTTTCCAACAGTCTAATTTCAAGTTGTGTAACATGTAGAAGAACAGACCTTTAATGCTAATTGAGGCAAAGTAATTGCACTTTGGAGTAAAAAAATGTTTCCTTAAATTGAATTTGATTTATGCCTACATTTGTAAGTAGCTGGGCTTTTCCAACCATCTTTTATTTAGTGTTACTAAACAACTATTACCTAAAGGCACTGACTTAAAACAACTCTAATAGATCTGGGCAATGTTTACATATATGAAAGGAGGGGGGAAAATCTATCTTACATTGCAGTTGCAAATAATGATTTTCTATTAAGCTCCATGGGTAATGTTGAACAATGGATAGGATATTTATAGAACCATACTTTTAAATTTATAGAAATTGCAAAATAGATGCAATTTTAGTGTGTTCCCATTCATATGTGTAATTTTTTCTCCTAAAAACAGACAGTATGAAGTAACGCTTTGGGCATGCTGGTAAATATGTGAACAGAATGCATTTTCTTCTATAAAAATGTAAATAATGTAATTTAAGTTCTAATACAAAGGCTCAGACTTAAGTATTTTAGCGTGAGTTAAGATGTTGAATAGATTGCCATATACATCTGTGAAACTAAGCTATAAAAAGTTCTGTTTCTTTTTTTACCCCACACTTCTTCAAATTCTGGGAAGTCTGCCAGAAATTTGCTTAATTAATTAAGTCCCATAACATTTATTTCAAGCCTACTATGTGTGAGTTGCTATGCTATCCAATTCAGAATAAGTCAATAAATCAATCAGTATACATTTACAATGAATCTACATGCTTCAGCCATAGAAAATTTATGAATGTTCCTCCCCTGTTAAAAGATAACTGGATCTTTTTTATAGAATGCATCTGTGTATATACTAGCTATAATATGCGTTAGTTCTGGATCTCTATGTCAAGACAATACTTAGGCATCAAAGTAACATTAATTTACATGATCCTTTGGGTTTGTGACCTGCTCTTGCACTACCTGGAGTCTGGATAATGGGGATGAGGGTCAAGATAAAGATGGTAGAGAGAAATTATTCAATTATTGCATCTTCTTCATTTCATGATCTCCATAGCATATTGAAGCTTTGTACCTTTTGCCAGTAGCACCTCTTGGATGACCATTGACTTAGTATTTTCATAAAATAATCACAACTCCTACAATACCACTTGAAACAGTGGAGAAAATATTAGGTCATAACTTATACGATTTTTAACATCTCTGCAAACTTGAACTAATAACTTATTGTCTCTGAACCTGTTATATCAACTGTAAAATAAGGTGGTCAGACTTGTTGGCTTCTGAGATCCCTTTTGTTCATTTCTATAAGTCCTCCTTTCTGAGGCCACTGACTCTAAGGCCAACTCATAAAAGACTTATGAAAATTTGGGGATACAACCATGCAACATACCTATCAAAAGCACCTCATTAAATAGAATTAAAGTAGCTTTGTTTCATGACTTATATTTTATGACTTGCAGGGGAAGGAAGATGAGGAGGTAAGAAAATACTAAAATGAGGAAGGCTTAGCTTAGAAAACTCATATGAAGAGCATTTCAACGTATTTATAATTAAAATGCTTATCATTCCTATCATGCTGTTAGTAATCAGTAGTATAGATTTCCTGTATTTTAATTGTTCTTAAAACAATTTTTAGATATAGCATCAAAATGCCTGCTCTTTAGCACAGAATTGGCAATGATTATTATAACCTGTTATCATACTGAATTGTAAAGGAATAACAAAAAAAAATGTTCTCAGTAGTGCAACCTTAATTATGGGACATTACTAAATTTCATTACTATTTAAAAAATGGCTTACTCTGTTGTCCTCACAAGATCATAATGAAATTAGTAACATTTACTAGGGTTAATATAGCCGCAATGGAATTACATGAGATTTTTGATAATATAAAACATACATCGAGAATGAAAGTTTACAAAATCACTTACTAAGATTGGAGATTGGTGGTCACACTTGCAAGTTAAGGCAACTTAAAAAAAATAAATACAATTACTCATATATTTTAGAGACTTAGTTGGATTTCCAGTTTTCTAACTGGTGGAAACATGATATACAATGGAGATTTTGGGAATAGTTAATTTGCTTCAGTTGCGATATGGGCTGTCTAAAAATAAAGTAATAGAACATGAAAGTGGAAAGGTCATTTGGAGTTTCGTTATGGAGTACTGTTCAAATGAGGTTTAAGAGTTTATTTCTCAGGGCAACTAGGTGGTGCAGTGAATAAAGCACTAGCCCTGGAGTCAGGAGGACCTGATTTTAAATTTGAAATCAGACAACTTAACACTTGCTAGCTGTGTGACCTTGGGCAAGTCACTTAACCCCAATTATCTGAGCTTTCATCTTCAAAAAGACAAAAAAAAAGTTTATTTCCTATCCTAGAGGTAAAAGAGAGCTACTGAATATTTTTAAATAGGGGTACCAGTATTATCAGAACAATATATTAAGAAGGCTTGTTTGATAAGTGGATGGATTAAGAAGATGACGAAGCAGAAACAGTGAGGTGAATTAGCATGATTTCATAGTAATCCAAGCAGAGGTGAGAATAGCACGACCTTGTATATTGCCACTAGGATATCTAAATCAGACGTTGTCTATGAAAATAAGAAACAGAAACAAATATTGTTTTGAAGTTTAAAATGTCTTTTCCTCCCAGAAAAAGAAAAGCTATTTGGTAGGTGGTGCAAGAACCAGGACTCAGAAAGACCCAAGTTCCAATCCAACTTTAGACACTTGCTAGCTGTGTGGCTCTGGGTAAATTACTTAATCTCTGTTTGTATTAGTTTCTTCATATGTAAAATGGAGATAATGATAGCCGCTAAATCCCAGAATTGTTGTGAGACTCAAAAGACGACATAATTGTAAAGTGCTTGATATCTAATAAGTGGTAGCTATTTTATTATTATTATCATTATTATTATTATTATTATTATTAATTATTTTACACATGAGGTACTTGAGGTTGAATGACTTGTTGCTTAGACAGATATCAGGGGTGAGAACCAGACTCAGGTCTCCTGATACTAAGGACACCATTAGTTTTTTGATTTGTATTACAGTCCTTGTAAGCAGTCGAAAATAGCCGAGAAAAATATCTTAACAAATAAATAAGTTCTTGCTAATGAGAGAACTAGAGCAACCTAGACACATTGATTTAAAATCCAAGATAGATAAAAATCATTTTAGAGAATAATGAGGCAAAATTATGATACTAATAACCCACAAAAGTGGGGAGACATGAATCAACAGAAGAAATGAACTTACACTTCAGTAAATCAGATAATTTCAAAAGCATTTATATATGAAACATAAAGAAGGCAGCATATAGACAAAAATAAATCAGCAATTCATTTGTAATCTACTTTTGTCACGTCTGAGAGTGAAAACATGTGGATTCATTTTGGACTCACCTCAGGTCATGCCCCATGTGGAAATTTGAAATGCATTCAATAAAGTGCAATTAGGAAGAGGTACTGAACTTTGTCAAATGTGTATAATTAAAATCAGTTATTGAGTTGAAGCAATTTTACAGGCTACCAGAGATCAATGTTTAAGATGTATGATAAAGGTCTTAAAATTCCACCAAAAAATGGAAAATATCATGAACAGCTTTATTAACAAAATAAGGTGACCAAGAATACATAAGCATCTTCTCATCTGTATTATGTCTTACTTATCTCTGTTTTTTTTTATAAGTATCATCTATACCAGTAGTTCTCAACCTGTGAGTTATGTTCAATTTGTAACAATGAAAATACATCCTGTATATCAGATATTTAAATTATGATTCATAAGAGTAGCAAAATTACAGTTACGAAGTAGCAACGAAAATAATTTTATGGTTGGGAGTGACCACAACATGAGGAACCGTATTAAAGGGTTATGGCATTGGGAAGGTTGAGAACCACTGATCTATACACATGGCAATAACATCTATGTTCAAAATATAGAACAGTAAAGAAGAATTTTACAGACAATTATTATAGAGGACCACATCTTAACAATCCCCCAAATCAACTGAAATATTTAGAAAATGTCATATTTTCCAGTTTTCATTTTTTGTTGATTGGAACAAGATAGCTCTTTAATAATAATTATTTTTGTCACTATTGTTTCATTCCTACATTTATTGATAATATTTGTGTAGAAAGTTTTTACTATCCTGGATTATTAATTTGCATTAAATGTCCTGCAGACTATTCTTCAGATAGGGGAGAAATGACTATTATTTGTAACTGAATAAAAGTATTGTAATGTAAGCATATTTTCTATAGACTCACAATGATGACAGTGGAATTTAAGAATGTTATTGTGCATGAGTTGATTGTTCTAAATATATTCTTCTCATGAAGAAATTACTTGAGGATGTCATTCAAACTTTTAACATACATAGATTCAGCTTTCTTCTTTATAACTGTATGGTCAAGGATTCTTACCTGGAGATGTCCTACATATTTCTAAATTTCACCTTCATTCATTGCTTCATATTGGCCTCTGGGTTTAAAATAAAAGTCTTTCCTTTTTATTCTCCCTTTCTGCCATTAATAGTTTTAAATATACATAATATTTATTGTAATTTAATATTGTTATTGATGTGTGTTTTTATGCACTTGTGTGTTAAGGGGTATCTGAATTTTGGTTGAAAAATGATTTTTGTATTAAAATAAAACTTATGTTTAAGAATAAATAAATACTCATTTAAAATGACTTTTAATTTCTTTTCAAATAAAGTAATTTCCACTTATATAATAAAATTATATCCAATTCCTGACACAGTCAGGTAGATTCATTGATCTTCTATATTAATTGGTCCTTTAATTAATAATATCAAGTAGCGTGTGTCTGACAAATGCCTGACACATGCTGGCATAAAGTTCTCCTAGATACTGAGGAAGATGTCATCTATGATGTCCAAATGGAAGTAGAATGTTCTAAAAATAACACAATTCTTATGTATAGGTGTTCTTAAGTATGATAATATACTCAATGAGATCAAGTATTTCTCAAGATTTTGTCCTAGCAATCCTCATAAGAAATAATAAGTGGGAAAATGCATAAAGGTTATAATGGACTGTTAGAAATACTTTCCACTAAGTTTAACAGTAGATATTACTCAGCAGTAGCAATAGACATTTTCACTCGCTAAATTTCAGGATCACAGAATCAGAGAATCTCAGATTTACAGGAAATATTAGAATAAGGGGGATTATCACCTCCACAGGCTAAAACAAAGATTGTACTTCCTTTTATAAATTCAGTGAACATGTGTGGTGATGATGCACTACAATCTTACCAAACAAATATCCCTCAAAGCTGAAACATAACCATTTAACCTCAATTCAGTATATATGAATCAATGTGTCCAGGTCCAGGTTACTCTCTCTGGCTCACTAATATAATGGCTTTAAGCATGACAATGAGATGTCAGCACATATTGCCATTCCTTCTATAAGGATGTCTTTCATGGTTACTCATGCAGCCAATGGGGATGTGAGACTTAATCTATGGTGATGATGGACACCTATTTAAGAAACATATCAAAGTCCTTCACAGAAAATTAAATCACTAATAATGGGCTCATTCCTTTAATTGCACCAAGTTGAGAGGCGCTCCTACATGTGTGAAGACCAAGATAAAAAGCAATTAGTAAGGCAGAAATACACAAAATATATAAAACCACAAGTAATTCAAAATTATCTATGCTCTTCAAAGTAAGATCTTTCATCTTTTGTCACCACTGTTGAAATTTCCCTATAAAACTATGGCATATTGCTTAGCATGGTGTGCATATTTGTTGGTATGGAGTTGTCACTCACTACATGACTTCTTTATCACCCTGACAATTATAACAAACTTCATTTAACTTGTTTTGCCATGTTTCTTTTTTCTTAACAATTTTTTTTACCTTCTTTTGCTACCTGTCTTCTCTAATTTTGTCCCTTTTATTAAACTTTAAATTCTTCTTCTTAAGCTGAACTTTTCTCCTTTTTTTTTGTCTCCTTTTCATATGCATCAAGTTTTTAACCTCCTCTGGATCTCCCCCTTCATCTTGAATCCTTTTCTATCAATTTTTGTCCCCCTCATTTACCAAAAACTTCATGTGATTTTTCAATTTTTCCTTGAGCTCACCAAAATTTTTTGTTGTCAAATTCAATCTCTGGCTTTTAAAAACTAATTGTAAAATTCTCAAAATGATCTCTCCAACTCTGTGCTCTTCTGAAATCCAAATTATTTTTCTAATTTCTTACCTTACATCACATTTTCCCCAGAATAGACTAGACATAGGACTGGAGTATATTGCATTAGAGAAAAGCATGGAGGCGGCTAGATGGCGCATTGAGCAGAGCACTGGCCCTGGAGTCAGGAGGACCTGAGTTCAAATCCCAACTCAGACACTTGACACACTTAATAGCCATGTGACTTTGGGCAAGTCACTTAACCCCAACTGCCCTGCCTTCCCCCCTTCAAAAAGAAAAAAAAAGAAATAAAAAAAGAAAAGTATGAACTTCTTAAAATATTCTCCAGTTGCTGCTTACAGCACAAGTAGTCTGATGATGATGATATATGACTATGATTTATGGTCTCAAGTAACTCAATATTAGTCAAACAACAAGACAATTAAAAAAAATCCCTGATGGTTTTTAATTGGCTGTGAGGTATTTAAAATGATTACTTGAATACATAAAGTGTTATGGTCAAGAAATGGAAAAAGATATGGTCAAGATCCAGTGTGGTCAGAATAGTGACAGGTGAGTAATGTAGAGTCAGAGATAGCAGATAAACAAACAGAATGGTATTATCCACAATGTATTAAAAGGCTTTGAGTAGTTTCTCCAGCATATTGGATATGTCCTCTGTGGAAGGCAATGTACAAGAACTGCATATGATTAGGAAATTTGGATGAACTGTCATCATCGATACTATAAATGTCTTGCAAAAACAAGATCAGAAATCTATTGAAGTATAATCTGTTCATTGAAAAAAGTCAGTCTTTTTTTATATAAATATATATCTGAGATTCAGAAGAAGTCTAAACTTTGGTATTTGGTACTTAATGATAACAAAAATATAAGTGATGCCATAGAAGATAGTACTCATTTCTTCATTTTATATGTATCCATTCTGACTCAGTACATTATTGATTCACACTATACAATCTCAACTGGGCACTCTCTCCTGCTAGGCAATACCATTATATCTTACTTATCAACTCACATACTAATCTCCACTACAGTTCTTCCAAATCTTTTGATTTTTCCTCAAACCTCCCATGGCTCCCTTTCTTGCCACTCTTTCAGTTGAGAACTTTACTTCATATTTTACAGAAAATTTCAAGGCCATTTGCCAGGAGGTCTGTTTTCTCACTTCCTCCTCATCTCTCATCACCTACCTTTTTTCTACTATCTCCTGAATCTTTATCTCACATAATGAAGTGACTTAACGCTTTATCAGACTACCCCCCTCTAACCTGCTCAAGCTAAACTCCTCAAAAAAGAACATATACAATAATCCCACTTAATCCTCTCATTTTCTTCTTAACCCTTTAAAATCCTGCTTCCAGCCTTATTATTTCACTAAAACTACTGTCTCCAAATTTACTAATCTTTTCATTTCTCAATCCATTGGGTTTTTTTTAACTCTAATTTTCTTGCAACCTTCTGCAGCTTTTGCCAATGTTGATCTTCCTCTCCTCCTCAATATCATTAATCTCTTCTGGTTCCTCTCCTGCTTGTTTGATCTCTTCTTCTTTTTTTTTCCTTTGCTGAAAATCTTCCAAATTATACCTTGTAACCATTGGAATCTCTGAAGGTTCTGTCCTGGGACCTCTTCTATATACTCCATAATATTATTATACCATATGCTCTCTATGTACATTTCACTTGGTCATTTCAGCTCCCATACATTTTTAAATAAAATCTATATACTGATGATTCTCAAATTTACCTATCCTGCCCCAAACTCTGCTGACTTCTAATATTACTTCTCTTACTGCTTATTACACTTCTTAAATGTCCATTAGGCATCTTCAACTCGATATATCCCAAGTATAATTCATTATTTTCCACCTTTAAACATTTCTAACTGCCTACCTTCCTGTTACTATCAGGGATAATACCATCCTCCCAGTTCCTCAGCTTCAAAACCTAGGAGTCCTCCTGAACTCTTTGCTATCTCTAACTTTCCTCCCTCCATATCTAATCTGTTGAGGACTGTTTATTTCATTTTTAGGTGTCTGTTGAATACCCTTCTTTTTCTTTTCTAATACCTGTTACTCTGCATCTGCAGGTCCTCATCACCTCATGTCTGGATTACTGTAATAGCCATTTGGTGGGTCTCTTGTCTCAACTCTCTTCCCACAACCAATCCATTTTCCACTCAACAGCTAAGGTCATTTTCCCATCATTCAGTTCTATTGTGTCACTTCCTATTAAATAAATTGTAGTGACCCTCTGTTGCCTCCAGGATCAAATATGAAACACTCATTTGACATTCAATGTCCTTAATAACCTAGCTATCTCCTACTTTTTTAGTTTATTCCGCAATGTATACACTTTGATTCAGTATCATTACCTTCCTTACTTTTCCTTAAATACGACTCTCTATCTCTCAGTCCTAGACATTTTTTCCTCCTTGTCTCTCATTTCTTTAATGCTCCCTCTTCTGCTCTGACTAGTGACCATTATGATTTCTTTCAAGTCATAAATAAATTCTTATCTTTTTTTGGAAGCCTTCACCACCTGGTTTTAACCCTGGTTCTTTCCCTCTGTTTTTTTTTTTCTATATAGCTTTCTTTGCACACATGTGTTTGGATGTTTTCTCAGGGTTAGAATTGGTTTTTCCCCCACTTTTTCCTTTACCAGAGCTTAGTATCTAGAATGTAGTAAGTGCTTAATAAATGCTTATTGATGTGTTATCTAAGAATTAATTCGGAAAATTAATATTAACACAAGATGAAAAGTTGAAATAATCATTCATATTCATA
The DNA here is from genome assembly GCA_028646515.1 of Pseudochirops corinnae. Lineage (NCBI taxonomy): Eukaryota > Metazoa > Chordata > Mammalia > Diprotodontia > Pseudocheiridae > Pseudochirops > Pseudochirops corinnae. The sequence goes on along the minus strand of CM053591.1, from coordinate 18,182,370 downwards.
GTTAACACTGCAAATGTCAAGCTAACTAGAATTAAACCAAGACTACATGAGACAAACAACTGATGTGGTTCATCAAACTTAAGAAGTTATATATTTTTAAATAATAATTAAAATAATCAAATATTTTTTCTTTCTCAATGAAATTACATAACAACAGTTATAGCTACCTTTTCTCTTCATGCATATCAAGTGATACAGTAAAAATTAACAGTTAGATTAATTCCAAAAATGTAATATTAAATAGTGAATTAGAAAAAAAAAAGAATAAATTCCACATGGTTACTGGGCAAATCATTGTTAAAACATGTTATATTATTGTGGCCTATGGAAATAGGGGCTATAGGAAGAGCATTCAGTGTATAGTAAAATGAAATACAGTATAAATATGCTGTGCTATGGAAATGGACATTTAAAGATCACTCTGCATCTTACATTCCCTGCTCTGAGGCTGAAAATGGCAGGTATTTCCAGATTTACATTTTAGCCAGGCTAGAATAAAGCCAATAAATCATTGGGACTTGGGCTGTTCAGATAATGACTGTGTGAATGGCTTGCTTGGGCTGCATTAGGTGAGAAGCTTGCAGGGAGGGAGAGCAGAGTGTGGAAAGAATGACAGTGAAAAATGACGTTGATTTCCATGTTAAGATGAGCCCTTATAATATGCAAATTGTCAAATGTTGTAGCTAGACTTGAAGTGAATATTCCCCTTCTGGCCAAACACTTCAGACTGTGACTGTGCAGCTATGCCTCTCTGGAGAAGTCATAGCTAGAGTGAGTAATAACTTAGTTTATAGTAGTTTTTCTTTTTAATAAAGTAGCCCAAGACATTTTTGTACATATAATTCCTTAATGAAAAAGATGATGCAGTAAGTCCCCAGAGTCTCCTTGTGGTGAATCACTTACAAATTTTCTTTAACAGTCTTAAGTTTATGCTTTGTAATTATAATGGCCAAATATATCCTTGAAGAAAAGAAAAAAATTCTAAAATATCTCTTTACTAGAGTGGAGAAAGCTTATGAGTCTGGAATACCAAATTTACTCTCATCTTTTGAACTCGATTGTATTCTCTCTATGGAAGATATTCAATAGGTGTGTTGGAAAGTTTTCTGAAGAGTTTTCTTCCTGTATATTTATTTATTTGCTTGTTAATAAGTAATGCCCCAATGAATAGGGTGGTGGGGAGCAATATATTCAGTAATGAAAGTGATGTAAAAGCAATCAATAAAAATTGTTTAAAGTAAAATATAGCAATGTTTCAATAAAAACATATACTAAAGAGTGTTAAATATATTATATAATAGGAGTAGTAGTAGCCCTAATAATAACAACTGATATTTACATAGTGTTTCAGCATTTAAAAAGTACTTATTGATATATGTCATTAAATCTCCACAATTCCACTGCAAATTAGGTACAAGAAACATTATATTCATTGTATGAATGAAAAAACAGATTCAGAAAGGTTAAATTACTTGCACACAATGATATAGTAACAATTAGAGGTTGAAAAGAAACACAGATTCCTTTTGATTGCATACATAACGCTTTCTCTACTGCACTATGAAGTCTTTCCAATTACAGATTTTAGATAAAACAAATTTACATTGTATAATTTTAAATGACATTATTTATTAATTTACTGTTTAATCTTTTACTGATTTGACATGTTGCATATCACAAGGTGCTCCATAGAGCACGATTAGGGTTATATTTAATATTTCTCTGGTTTCTACTTCTCAGGGTTCTGAGACATTTCATACAGGTATACTTTTAAGGAAGTACAATGAGTCAGGCACAGGGCTTCTACTGAACTATTTTTGTCTCATAGAATATTCCCCTATGAATGAAAAAGTACTTGTTTTCAAGATAATGGGTAGTAAGAACATAGAAAAACACAATATCACAAGCACTTAGACATTATCATTACTCATATTTCTGGGTTCTAGAGAAGAGGATACAAATACACATGAAAAAAAAAGGGACCTGATTCCCCCACAATAGCAACTATGTCTCCTTGCCGTTACCAAAAACCTTATCTGGTTACTTCTCACTATAACTTTAACTGTTATGTAGCTTCAAAGTATATCCAGCATTCAGCATAGTACTTGGCAAGATACATTTGTTTGGTAAATGCTTATCAATTTGACTTGACTTGAGTGATAATGTGTAACTTTGTTGAAATATTCATTTGGTGTGTTTTTCTTAAATACTCCACTGAATCCAATGTCTTTGCTTCCATTATATACTCATGACACTGAAAATTAGGGTGAAAGTGCTGATTCGTAGCTCATATAGGGAAACTCTTACGGTCAATTTCCATTTTAAAGAGTGCAAGGTAAGATCTGCATATCCTGCTGCCTTTACACCACTCTGCGCTTTCTCTCATATTGCTGTATTTAGACTACAGAATTACGCTCAGAGTCAGCAAACTTTTATCCACATACCAACCAGACAGAATGAAGTAAATGGAAGGGCTGATCAAAAGGAAGTGTGTCTTCTAGGGTTGTATCCCAAAGAGATCATAGAAGTGGGAAGAAGACCCATATGAACAAAAATATTTATAGCAGCTCCCTTTGGGGTGGCAAAAAATTGGAAATGAAGGGGATGCCCATCAACTGGGGAGTGGCTAAACAAGTTGTGGTATTTGAATGTAATGGAATACTATTGCACTGTAAGAAATGAAGAGCAGATGGACTTCATATTTACCTAGAGAGGCTTATACAAATTGATGCTAAATGAGAAGAGCATAACCAGGAGAAATTTGTACACCATGACAGACACAACATATGTGTCTTTGATAAACTGGACTCTTCTCATCAAAGCAAGGTTATAAGACAACTCTAAAAGACTCAGGATGAAAAGAGATGTCTACGTTCAAAGTAAGATCTAGAAAGAACAGAATTTAAATGGAGACTGAAGCAAACTGCATGCTCTCGTTCTTTTCCATGTTTGGTTTTGTTTCCTCTTTCCCGTTGTTCATTCCATTGGTCATAAGCCTTCTATACAACCAGACTAATTTTCAGTGTGAAAGTATTTGCAGATCCTATACTTGATTTCATGTCACCAAGGGTGGAGGGGAGGGAGAGGGAGGGGAAAAATTTGAAACTCAAGGGGTTGTGGAACTGAATCTTGTAAATTAAAGCAAATAAATCATTTTTTTAAAAAAGAAAAAAGGAAATGTATGTGTCCTTTTTTGGGGAGGTGGGAAGAGGATGTAAATTAAAATAAAACACTAGAATGTCAGAGTTAGAGGTTACCTTATAGATTATGTAGTCAAATATCTGTATTTAATAGTAGAGGAAATAAAGGCTCTAATATATAAAATTGTTTACCTAGTGTCTCAAAGTAAATTCATTATATAGGCAAAGGTACAGAACTCATCTTCTAATTTCAAGTTATGTGATTGTTCCAGTATACAACTAAGAGATAAAACAAAAGACAGTCCAAGATCAGAACAGAGAATGAGTATGGGATGCTACTTTAAGAATGGTAGTATAGAGGGTCTACCAAAGATTAAGATTTTGAGGATTGAATTTAATATTATTTAATTCCATACTAGTCAAGAGTCAGGACAGTGTAGTAGCTTGAGAGCTGACCTTGGAGACAGGACAATCTGAGTTCAAACCTTACCTCTGGTTCAAAGTGATATGGGTCAATGCCAATCAATTAATTTCTCAATTACCTAAACAATTGTCTGTGTCTCTAATCTACAGAAAAGTTACTGACCTGCACTGGTAAAGATAATTTCCTATATCAATTGAAATCATAGATCTAATTCCATCTGCATTTGTATTTTAGAGTTCAGTGCAATCTGGGAAGAGCAAACTTATACAATCAGATATAAGTTTAAGTTACATAAGAACAAAAAAAAAGTAAAAATAGTAATAATAATATTTATTCTGCTGCTTCATAAATTAAAAATCAAGACACTAGGGTACACTTAAGGAATGTGAGAACATGAAAAATAAATGACTATAATTATATTTATAAAACCAGATAATTGAAAGGAACTATTTCCCTAATAAGTAATTAGGGACACTTTTTTTTTTCATATACTACATGTAGCCAGTTTCCACATCTGAGAACTCTCTGCTCATATTCTTTGACCATTTATCACTTAGGAAATGGCTCTTTTTTCTTATATCTTTGTAACAATTTGTGTGTGTGTGTGTGTGTGTGTGTGTGTGGGTGTGTGTGTGGGTGTGTGTGTAATAACAATGTTACTTGCGCTTGCTGTGGCGTATATGACCAATAACAGAAACACACAGGATGGCTACTACCACAGGTTCTTTGATGTCCTTTTCTAAAAGAGAACAACTCAAAATGGATCAACAAACTTAACTTTAATCAATTATATATATATTTCCTCCAGAAACATCCTGATCCAGTAGCCAGATATAGATCAAGAAAATGGTAGATGTCACTGGATGCAGTGAGGACCTTATTCTTTCCAAATTAAGGTCTTTAATGGGTCTCAGCTTGACAGAGGCAATGTCAATTCAGTGATTAAGGCTTAATAAGAAATGAGGCAGCAAATGACATCTTTACCTAGTCAAAAATAAAAACAACAAAAAAAATTTTCTGGTTGAGAAGAAACTCAGGGTTTCTGGCCACAAGAAAAAAAGACATTTTCTATTTTTTACATTCTTTCTGAGTCAACCAGGGCCCAAACAATTGCCAAGCAGGGTTTGACCTGAGACCTATTGTTGGCCAATCAATGAGAGGAGGAGCAATTTGAGGTTAAGACTAGTCTTTAAGAAAGTGTTCAAAATGTTTCAGAGGTAAAAATTTAAATTTCCTATTTGGATAGAGGAAAGGGAGAGAGGAGGCAAACCACCTTAGGGATACCAGATGATTGTTCTTTTGTTCTTTGGCCAGTATGAAAATCAGATGGGACATGGAGGATGACCGTGGATTATCGACAATTTAATATGGTGACTCTTCCTTTGCATGCTGCTGCTCCAGATACTGTCACATAAATAGAAAGAATCCAGAAATGTGGTGGGACTTGATATGCAGTTATTGACTTGGAAAATGCCTTCTTCATCATCCCAATAGACCCTAAACCAGGGACCAGTTTGCTTTCACTTGTCAGGGTAGACAATATACTTTCACCCGCTTGCCACAAGGATACCTGTATTGCCCCAATATTTGTCACAGAATTGTGGCTGAACAGTTGGATGAATTGAAGCTACCTGGCATACAACTTACTCACTGTATTGTTGATATCATGATACAGGGAAAAGATGTAAAAGAAGTGGAGGGGAGTTTGACCCTTATAATTGAGAAAATGAAAAGTAATGGGTGGAAAATTAACCCTGCAAAGGTCAAAGGAACAGCTCAAAATGTAAAAATTTGGGGTATACAATGGAACAAAGGACTACTAGAGAATCTTCCACAAGCCTGACAAAAGATTTAGAATTTTCCCAACCCAACCCATAACAAAGAGGCCCAAAAGTTAATAGGATGGTTTGGATACTGGAGGCACCACATTCCACATTTGGGACAGATTTGGAAACCTTTATATAAAGTCACTCAGAAGAAATACAAATTCAGTTGGGGACTTGAGCAGAGTAAAGCTTTTGAAGAATCGAAGATTGCCATACAATTGGCCTTAAATTTATGGCCAATGTAAAATGGTCTGGTAGAATTACAAGTGACTGTACAGGATGATTATGCAAACTGGAGTTTATGGCAAAAACAACAGAGCCAAAATGTACCCTTGGTATTTTGGTGTAGGAAACTCCCTTCATCTGGAGTCCAGTATACACCCTTTGAAAAGCAGTTGTTAGCTGCATATCAGGCTTTGGTGGAGACTGCTCACCTGACTCTGGACTATGAAGTGATATTAAGAATTGGAATCCTGATTATGACCTGGGTAATGTGTACCCCAGCTTCTTACAGAGTTGGACATGCCCAAGAAGCTAGTAAAATCAAATGGAAGTGGTGTATTCAAAATTGAGTGAAAACACGCAAAAGTGAAGTCTCTGTCTCTGCTCCATGTGAATCTGTAGCAAACATGGAAACTGAGGGGAATGGACACACCCCCTGAGTCAATGCAACAGTTGATATAGTCCTCTGTTAAATAGAATGAGGCATATGATGGATTAACTGAAGGATTTGGTTCTAATAATAAACAAATAAATAAATAAATAAATAATGATAAATAAATAAACAAATAAATAAATAATGATAAAATTGGGAGCTAAAGCATGAGTAAAATGGAAGCCAGATGATATTCCAAAGGCTGCAGAGATTATAGCACATGGGAGGGATAACACTGTAACTATTGTTTACTCTGGAGAAGATGATTACAAAATTAAACCCTTAACTCATATATTCTACTGTGAGTGAGGCTATAGTAGTGGGCTCATGGACTTCAGTAGCATGGCTGATCC
>CM053591.1:18158948-18175472 GCA_028646515.1 Pseudochirops corinnae | reverse complement strand
TATTTATCTACTCTAGGCATTTCTATTATATCACATCTTAAAAATACTTGCTGATGTTTCTAAAGAGATGCCACTTCTTATTTTAAGGAAGACTCTATTTATTTTTATACTTTCTTGCTCTATCACAAAATTTAAAGTGAAATGGTCATTTTTTTCTTGAGGTTTCACTTTTTAGACCAATAATCATATCTTCATTTTTAGTGAAAGTCAGGATCATAATAAAATTTCCATAATTTGTGGGGGAAGACCACATGACGCTGAGAATAGATGGCCCGATATTCTTGGAATCAATTACTTTCTCATTATAAATTTAGTAATTTGGTAATTTTATAATAAAATCAATTCATTTAACTTCTTAGTCTCAGTTTCCTTACCTTTAAAACAATGTTTGCACTATTTACCATGCAGGTTTCTTTATAAGAAATTATGTTGAAATCTAAAAGTTATACACATGAAAATTCTGGCCTGGACCTGTGAGTACCTTGATACAGGGAACTGATATTGAAGAAACAATCTTTATCAATGCACATAAGCACCGGCTCTGAAACTTGTAGTCTTAATGATTTTTATGTGACACTGGGATGCTAAGAGATTGTTCCAATATCATGGAGCCAAAATGTAACAAAACCATAAATTGAACATAATATCTTTCTGAATTGGAGTCCAGCATTCATCCTCCACTGCTACAGGCAGTCTCAATCTTGAGGAATATTTCTGAAGTTTTTCAAAAGCCAGTGGTAGAGAGGGCAATGGGAATGTTTACCCTATATAAATATTTCTCTCTTTAATGCTTAATAATATTTCATTATTTTCATCAGTTACATATCAAGCAAATGTTTCACATTCACTTTAACTAAATTTTGAATTGCAAAATTTTCTTTCTCCCTCACTCTTTTGCCCTTTTCTGAAAATGGTAGGAAGTTTGATATAATTTATAATTTTCCTATTGTGTAAAAAAAAAAATTCCAGATTAGTCACAGTTTTGAATGAAACAGATCAAATGGGGAAAAAGTCACAAGAATAAAGTATGTGAAAAAATATGTTTCAACCTCCATTGCAAGTTCATCAGTTCTTTATCTGGACATGAATAACATTTTCTTTCCTGAGTCTTTTGTCTTGGATCATTGTATTGCAATGAAAAACATTCATTCATAGTTGATTTTCACATGATGTTGCTGATACTGTATACAATATTTTCCTGATTCTGCTCATTTCACTTTGCATCACTGCATACAAATCTTACAGGCTTTTCTGAAATCTTCCAGTTCATCATTTCTAATTGCACAATAGGATTCCATTACATTCATATGCCATAGCTTCTTCAGCCATTCCCCAATTGATGGGCATCCCCTAAATATATAATATTTTGCCATCAAGAAAAGAGGTGCTATAAATATATTTTTTTCAAATCTACACCTTTTCCCCTTTTTTAATGACCTTTTTGTTATACAGACATAGTAGTAGTATTGCTGGATCAAAGAATATACAGAATTTGGTTGCCCTTTGCACCCAGTACCAAATTACTCTCCAGAATGGTTGGATCCATTAATTTGCATTTCTCTGATCAAAAGTGATTTATATCACTTCTCCATATGCCAATAGATAGCTTCTTTTTCTTCATCTGAAAACTGCCTGTTCATACCATATGACTATTTATCAATTGAGGAATGACTTGTATTCTTACAAGTTTGATTCCATTCTCTGTATATTAGAGAAATTAGGCTTTTATCAGAGACAGTTGTTATAAAAATTATCTCCCAGCTTTCTCCTTTCCTTCTAATCTCAGTTGCATTGTTTTTACAAAAGTTTTTTAGTTTTATGTTATCAAAATTATCTATTTTACATTCTGTAAAGCTCTCTATCTCTTGTTTAGTCATGAATTCATCTGTCCTCCATGGATCAGAGAGACTTTTTCCTTGCACTTCTAATTTGCTTATGGTGTCACCCTTTACATTTAAATCATGAATCATTTTGATCCTATCTTGGTATACAGTGTGAGATGTTGGTCTATATCTAATTTGCATCCTATTGTTTTCCAGTTTTCCCAAAAGTTTTGCTGAAATAGTGAGTTCTTTTCTTACAGGCTAGGGACTTGGGTTTATCAAACACTAGCTTACTATGGTCACTGACTATTATGTCTTGTGTACTTAATCTATTTGACTGATCAACTATTCTGCTTCTTAGCTGGTGTCAAATAGTTTTGATTATCACTGTTTTATAATATTGTTTGAGATGTTATTATTTTGCAACCTTCCTTTGTGTGGTTTCCCCATTAATTCTTTTAATATTCCTGGTCTTTTGCCATCCTAGATTATTTTTTTTTAATTTTTTCTGGTTCTATCAAATAACCTTTGGGTAGTTTGAGTTCCATGGCAATGAATAAGGAAATTAATTTAGACAGAATTGCTATTTTTCTTATATTGGCTCAACCAGCCCATAAGCAATTGATATTTTTCCAGTTGTTTAGACCTGATTTTATTTGTGTGATAGTGTTTATATTTATTATTCTATTCCTATAGTTCCTGGGTTTATCTTGGTAGTTAAGTTCTTAAGTATTTTATATTGTTTATAGTTATTTTAAATGGAATTTCTCTTTCTATCACTTGCAGCTGGGTTTTGTTGGTCATATAAAGAAATGCTGAAGATATATTTGAGTTTATCTTTCATTGTGCAGCTTTGATAATTTTGTTAGTTATTTGAAGTAATATTTTAGTTGATTCTCTAGGGTTCTCTAGTGATCCTATCATATCATCTGCAGAATGATAATTTTCTTTCCTAATTACATGTTCTAATTCCTTTATTTTATTTTTCTTCTATTATTGCCATAGGCAACATTTATAATACTCTATTGCATAACAGTCATGACAATGGGCATCCTTGCTTTACTACTGATCTAACTTCTAACATCGTCATTCCAGATAATGATTGCTGATGGTTTTTAATAGATGTTGCTTATCATTTACAGGAACACTCTTATTTCTATGTTCTCAGGTGTTTTTAATAGGAATGTGTGTTGTATTTTGTTAAAAGTGTTTTTTTTTTCTGAATTGATTGACATAATCAGATGATTTCTGTTCATTTTGTTACTGATAGGTTCAACTATGGTTGCAGTTTTCCTGATATTGATCCAACTCTGCATTCCTGATATAAATACTGTTGGATAATAGTGTGTAATCTTTGTGATACATTGCTGGAATTTCATTGCTATTATTTTGTCAAAAAAATTTTGCTTCAATATTCATTAGGGAAATTGATCTATTATATTCAGTCTGTTTTAGTTCGTCCTGGTTTTTTGTTGTTGTTGTTTGTTTGTTTGTTTGTTTGGAGGTGGAAATGCAGGGCAACTGTGGTCAAGTGACATGATCAAGGTCACATGGCTACTAAGTGTTAAATGTCTGAAGCTAGATTTGAACTCAGGTCCTTCTGACTCTAGGGCCTGTGCCACCTAGTCACCCCAGTTCTTTCTGGTTTTGGTATCATCACCAGATATATGCCATAAAATGATATTGGTAGGACTCCTTCTTCACTAAATTTTTCCCCAAATAGTTTATATTATATTGGAACTAATAATTCTTTAGATATTTGGCAGAATTCACTTATGAACCCATCTGGCCCTGAGGTTTGTTTCCTAGGTGTTCATTAATGACTTGTTCAATTTCTTTTTCTAAGATGGAATTATTTAGGCATTCTATTTCCTGATTTGTTAATATACACAACTTGTATTTTGTAAATATCTACTCATTTTGCCCAAATTGATTGTCATATAATTGGGCAAAATATTTCTTAATGATTGCTTCAATTTCTTCTTTGTTGGTAGTGACTGTACCCTTTTCATTTTTCATACAGGACTTTGGATTTCCTCTTTCTCTTTTTATGTAATTAAATTAACTAATGGCCTATGTATCTCATTGTTATTGTTGTTTTCATAAAACCAGCTCCCAGATTTATTTATTAGTTCAGTAGCTCTTGGATTTTTTTTTCATTCTTATTAATCTCACCTTTTATTTGCAGGATTTCCAACTTGGTGCTCAGTTGGGGATTTTTAATTTGTTCTTTTACTACTTTTTTCTGTTTCATGCCCAATTCATTGCTCTGTTTTTTTTCCCCCATATTGTGAATATAAAAATGTAGAAAAACAGAATTTCCCTAAGTATTACTTAGGTTTCATCACATAAATGTGACCTGTTTTCTCATTGATATCATTCTCTTAAATGAAATTATTAATTTGTTCAAGCACGATTTGTTCTTGGACTCACTTAGATTATTTAGTTTCCAATTAATTTCAAATTTGTTTCCACTGCTCTTTCTTGAATGTAATTTTTATTGTATTATAATCAGAAAGGAATGCGTTTAATATTTCTGCTTTTTTATATTTGAGTTTGTAGTTTTAATGTTGCATAATATGGCCAATTTTTATTTAGGTGCCATGTGCTGCTAAGAAAAATGTATATTCTTTTAGAATATTCCTTTCTCCAAAGGCCTGTGATATTGAATATTTTCTAATATTCTCTTTACCTTCTTAGCTTCTTTTTTGTTATTTTTGGTTGGATTTATTGAGGTTTTAGAGGAGACAAAAAGTTGAAGTTCCCCACTACTATAGTTTCATTGTCTATTTCTTGCTGTAACTCATTTAAATTCCCCTTAAAGAATTTGCATGCTGGAGAGGATTCTTCGAAAATAGTGGAGCAGGTCAGAAAATTCTAACCTCTTGACATTTTCAACCACAAAAGAGTTCAAATAGCAACTTAGCATGAACAAAGTGTAGACAAAAATGAATAAGAATAGGAGCACAACAAGAATCTTCCTGGGACAACTTGAAAAGATCAGAAAAAAAAAATCCCAGGACTAGCTTTGGTTCCAGTGAAGAATAAACACCTCCAGACCCAGCTGTGATGCAGAGAGCAACTGGCATGAGAAGAAAAGAGAACATCCACAAAGAGTGCAGAAGATGTGGAACAGAATGCCCCTGGCTTGCTTATTGGGTTGGATATTTGGCTTTGGTTCCAGGTTAGAGGGGAGAACTTACGATCTGGGTCAAGAGGAACTATCCCACATATTCCAAGGCTAGATGTAGTTACAAAAATTAAGCTATTACCCCAGAAATAATGCATAAAGGAGAAAGCATCAAACAGGATGTAAAGCCAGGCATGAGCAGCTTTCCAGAGGCCTGCTACTGTGAACAGCTTTCAAGGTTCTGATTGCATAGTATCACAAACTCTCAATTTGTTCAGTAATAAATCAGAGCAAAACATTCACAGAAATCAAAGTACAGCATTAAGAATGTTATAACTTCACAATTTGTCACTAAAATGGCCACATAGTTTTCACCAAAGTGTTCACTTAGTTTTAAGCAAAGTACATTAATTTCATCAATCACAAAGTAGTTAATTCAATCACAAAGTAAAAAAGTCAAAGTCCTCCACCCATATGGTGCAATTAAGTCACAATTTCATCAATCAATACTCAGTACCCTCTTAATGGGTAGTGGAAAATACAAAGGCCATCAACCCCTAGGTCACAAGTAAGTTATAATCATTAATCAGCATTAAATACCCATGGAGAGGTATTTTCATTTTGATTTGAGGCAGGCTCCCAGGTTCCATGGTTTCTCTTCCATAGTCCCAGCTACTGCCCAAATCTAGCCAACTGCCACCTGCATTCAAAGGCTCCCAATTCAAAAATTCAAAAGCTCCCAATTTCTTGTCCAGCTCTCCATGCAGTTCTGGTTCCATATTGAAGCTCACAGTGTCTACTCCACCTCAAGTCTGTGTTCAAATGCCTTAAAACTGAGTCCAAGAACCAGAAAGTCAGAGTCATTACAGTAACCATAAAGTTGGTCCACATGGTTAATTCAATGAACACCCACATTCCCAAGCCTTTACAACAGAACATGTTCCCTCAAGTAGGCATCCTCCTCTCTCACTCACAGTAGCTCCTCAGCAGAAATTCTAGCTGGTCCTCAGAAGCTCTTCAACAGAAGATACCAGAAGAAAGATCTCATCAGAAGTTCTGGCTGGCTCTCAGAAGAAGCTCTGCCACCACAAATTCTGTTCTCAAAGTCAAAATCACTTTCTCCAGCTTGTGCCTCTCCTCCTCAGCCTCCAGCTAATTGCTCCAAGAAATTCTGTTCACAGTTCCAGGTTCTCATTTCTCTTCTCATTTCTTCTCAATTCTCAGTTCAGTCCCCAGCCCATCAGTAGCAGACCAGCCTGCAAATGCTCACTGAGAGAAATTCTGGCCTCTCTCAGCTTGGGCTTTTCCTTTTATAAGGTATTAGCTCCTCCTTGTTACAACAGGAAGTTCCTCTCACAGTGGGACTCACAAGTACTGGATCGTAATACTTGATACAATTACACTTGAAACAAAGTGCTAAGTGATTGTCATTAAAAGGAAATCTTCAAATTACTTTACTATTACACATGAAAAGCTATTATGAGAACAATGAAGACCAGGTTCATCTTCAGAGGAGGATACTGAAGTAAGAAAACCACCTTCTGCTCTAAAGAGTAACATCAAATGGTCGACTGCCCCAAAAGAATTCATAAAACACCTTTTTAAAAAGACTTCACAAAATAAAATCACAGAGATGGAGGAAAAATTTTTAAAAAATGGAAAATCTATGAAAAACAAGATTATGAAAGGAAAGTGAACCAATTGGAAAAGGAGATCCAGAATCTTAATGAAGAAAATGATACCTTGAAAATTAGAATCAGATGTGGTTGCCAAGAACTAGAAAATGAAAGGATGCACATCAACTGGGAAATGACTGAACAAATTGTGAGATATGAATGTAATGGAATACTATAAGAAATAATGAGCAGGGACAGAGCCAAATGATGGAGTGGAAGCAAAACTTAGTGTGGCCTCCGGCTCCAAATAATTCCAATACTTGCAAAGAAATGACTCTAAACAAATTTTAAAGCTACAGAACCCACAAAGTGACAGAGAGAAACGAATCTCTCATTGAAGACAGCAGGCAGGTCAGCAGGAAAGATCTACTGCAGCATGCTGGAAGCCAAGTGCAGTCCCATAGGAGCCATGTGGTTCCAGCCCCAGGGAGGCCACAACCAGCAGCAGCTAGAGCAGACTTCAGGAGAGTGAATAACCAGTGGCTGTGGCAGCTTCCAGACTTCTCAACCCATAAATGCCAAAGTAAAAGGTCAGTGTGGAACTTTGTTGTAACAGGGGGAGGCAGAAGAGCATGGTTTAGCTGCTGCCCCCGGGGTGAGAGGCAGATGAAGATGCAGCTGTTCTGCCAGGTAGCTGCCTCAGGAGCTCCTAGCCTACAGATTGTAGGGGGACCAAGTGACCACTCAGAGGTCAATCACTCTTGCTTTAACCTGCTTGGATCTAGATCACAGTCTTGGGTGGTGGTCCTGGGGTGTGTCACCAGTCAGCTAGAGCTTTTGGGGGCTATAGATACAGCACTCTTTTGATATCTCCAGAAGCTGCAAAAACCCTAGCAATTTGGGACAATGTTCTTTCCTTTCTGGAAGAAGAGTTCTATCATGGCAAAGAGCTCAAGGGTCAAGTAATTGTCTGGTAAAAGGAACAAACACATGAAACACAAAGAGATGATAGAAACCTTTTTTTGGGGGAGCAAGAGGAAGACAACAAAGTCAGAACTCCTTCACCAAAAGACTCCAAGAAAAATATGAGCTGATTATTTCCCCTCAGGAAGGAGCTCAGGAAAGACTTTGAAAATTAAGTAAGAGAAGTGGAGGAAAAATTGAGAAGAGATGTGATAATGATGCAGAAAAATCATGAAAAGTGAAGCCTTCTAAAGGAGACCCAAAAATACACTGAAGAAAAATAACAACTTAAAAATAGTCTAACTCAAATAGTAAAAGAGTCTCAAAAAGCCAATGTGGAGAAGAATGCCTTTAAAAAGCCAAATTTGCCAGATGAAAAAGGAATTTCAAAAATTCAATGAAGAGAATAACTCTTTCAAAATTAGATTGAAGCAATTGGAAGCTAATAACTTTATGTGAAATCAAGATACTATAAAACAGATCCAAACAATTGAAAAACTAGAATGCAATGTGAAACATCTCATTGGAAGAAACACTGACCTGTAAAATAGATCTAGGAGAGATCATTTAAAAATTATTGGACTACCTGAAAGACATGATCAAAAAGAGAACATAGACACCATTTTTCAAGAAATTATCAAGTAAGTGCATGGCCTCCATGCAACCATAAGTGGCTGAACTGTGACACATAGAGGAAAGCAGTGTCGAAGATCTAGTGCTCCCACATCCATCATGCCTGGGACCGCTCCAAGGCTGTGCAGCAGAATCTGGTGGAAATGGCCCTGGTCATGGACCCCAACAGGGCCGTACCCTTCTGGAGAAAGGTAACAGCAATGGATGTTGATGTTAACAAGGAAAAAAGCCTAGCCAGATAGTTTGGAAGCCATATGTTTTGAATGACCTAGAAGAGGAGGCCTGCCTGCCTGAGAAGAAGGGTAATACTCTTTCACAGGACCTCATTGACTATGTGCTCTACATGGTTGAGAATCATGGGGAGAACTATAAGGCAATGTCCTGTGATAAGAATAATTACTATCAAGACACTCCAAAGCAGATCAAGAGCAAGATTAATGTATACAAGCGCTATTACCCTGAAGAGTTCCAAACCATTATTGATTCCCTGGAGAAGAACAAAATGGAAGTAGAGTGAAGGAAAGCTGTGTCTTTACTAAGCGAACATTGTTGGAGGCCTGGATGGTGTCCTAGAAAACTAGGTGGGAAAATATATCTGGTGAGAGTCCTATCCATGCTTTCTTGGATTTACCCAAGAGTGCACCTAGTATTTTTTCTTCCCAACTGGTGATGGATCATAGAAAGGGACTGTGCTGTTGCTGTAAAAAGTAGATTTCTGGGAGTTGGGAAGAAGGGGAGGAGCCAGGACAAGTTGCCTCTATAGGAAGGATATTTTTTTTAAATGCTGTCCTTGAACATTAAAGCTCATGTGGCTTTGAAGCTTTCAAATAGCTGTCTGTAAGCTATAGAACAAAAGAGGCCATGGTTTAAGATGGCAATGTTCCCCTGAGTCACTTCGAAGTTTTTTCAACGCAGTTACCCTGAGCTGTTAGAGTACTCTTCTAGCCCTTGATGAAGCTATGTCGGATTCTCTAGAGCTTTTCCTTTTATTCTGCTCCATTGGAGAAAGAGGAAAAAAGTCTTTACCCCTTTTCTACAAAGATGCTTGAAGACAACAGTCATAACCCACTCAAGTTTTCTTTCAGCTTAAGCATTCCCCAGGCCTTACTTTCCCCATTTTAAGGGTGGGGCCTAAAAGCAGTGAGGTTATTTGCTCAGGACCACATAGCTTGTAGGAAGTACTCAGGCCCTAGGGAAATAGTAGTCTTCCTACACTGCCTCTCCTATTTATTACATTCTATTGAACTGGACATTTGACCTCTTCTACTCAGTTTCCTCATGTGAAAATGAGGCTGTTAGTTGTACCATTTACTTTCCAAGGTAGTTGTAAAATAAATGCTTGTATACCATAAAATGTTATGTAAATATCAGCTGTTATTTGTCTTAAGAGTAATACCTTTAGTTTATACAGTGCCTTGCAATTTGTAAAGCACTTTTCTAATAGCTCTCCTGGGAAATAGCTAAGATTAATACTCATATAGCATTATAACAACTGTACTGGAAGGAAGCTCAGGTTATCTAATCTAATCTGTACTAAACAGTAATCTCACACTTGCTCAGAGGACCCAGCTTCTCCTTGAAGATCTCTGGCAATAGAGAAGCTTACCTTTTAGACAACAACTCTAATTATTAGGAAATTATTCCATTTATGGAACTGACATCAGTGTTTTCTACCCATTGTTATCCCTGTTGTCTTTGGAGACAAAATAAGACTACTTGCTCTAACATGTAACTGTTCTAAATTATTTGAAGAAAACAATCACCCAACCCATCCAAAGGTGTCTTCAGGCAACCGAGATGAAAGGAATCTTAAAAGTAATCTACTCCAGTCCCTCCATTTTGCAGATGAGGAAACTGAGGCCCAGGGGATTGACAGTAGCAAGTGCTAGAGGTAGAATTTGAATGCTCTCAAATCCTAAGTGCAGATTTGTTAACATCACAGGTAAAAGAAGTTGAAGGATTTACCCAAGATGATGTATGTACCTAGTAAGAAGTGGAGCTGAAACTCATCTAGGTTTTTGTTTCCAAGTTGCAGTGCTTTTCCCATAATACCATTCTGTCTCTTACAAACCAAAATCATGTCAAATAACACTGAGGGGTTATTTTTGCTAACATTTATTTTGTACTTCTGGCATTTAGTTTCACAGTCATCTTTTAGCCACCAATAATCCAATTTATGTACCTCCTTAGAAAAACTGTAAACATAAGCCCTTAGGTAGAAGACTAACACTTTACCTTTCAGAATTTGGATGTTGGCCATTCTTCTTTTCCTTAATGGGCATCCATCCAGATAGCTCCTGAGAAGGGAAGGCTTGAGGGTTCTTCCCTCATACTTTTGCTTGGCCACCAAGTTAAACTAAAACATGTGATTCCAGTCCATGGGCATCTGATAGGAAATGCTGATGATCATAACAGAGAAAGGATTTGGATAATACTAGCTGACAACATTGAAAGTTTACAAAGCACTTTCCTTTCCTACATTGCCTCCTAGTATCCTCACAACTGCCCTTGGAGATCAGTGCTACAGATGTCTTTCAAGGTCATACAAGTAATAAGATTCATACCTTTGTTCTTTGAACCCAAATCCAGTGTAGCCTAATAGCTTTTAACTGTGTATTAAGGTGTTGAGTTAATCACATTAATTCAAGCATTATTGATTGCCTACCACATCCAAAGTAATGTGCCATGTGTTGAGGAATTGTATGTCAAACCATTTTCCAGTCTACCTAGACCTCACAGTGGATTGGGATGCTAAGAAAACACTGGTGCTTTGAAAGCCACTGTTGCTGTAGAACCCAGATGTGTCTATCTAGTGTTTCTGGGCATTGAGTATCACTGCTGGCCTGTTGGAGTCAGTGAATCAAAGTCCTGGCCAGAGGAAGCTGTAGATGTATCTCCGCTGTTTCCTCTGACAAAGAACTAATTTTCTAGACTTACATGGCAGCTGAGTGTGAAGAATTCCCCTTGGAAATACAAAAGTGCACATTATTTTCATGGCTGTGTTTCGCTTGAGTAGTCACAAGTCAATTTGGTTTCCCATATTAATACAACTATGTGCCAAACCCTTAAAATAAGGTCTCTTGAGTACCATATTAAAAATATTTCTCATGAAAGTTTTTACATTTTTATTCAAATAAATGACTTCTCATGTTAAAAAAAGAAAGAAAATATTAAGCAAAATTTCTCCAGATGTTCTATAACCAGAGGGCAAAATAGAAATTGAAAGAATTCACTGATTGCTTCTTGAAAAGGATCCCAAAAAGAAAACTCCTAGGAATATTATAGCCAAATTCCAGAGTTCCCAGATCAAGGAGAAAATACTGCAACCACTCAGGAAAAAACAAATTGAGTATTGTGGAAACAAAATCAGGATAACACAAGACCTAGCAGTTTCGGCATTAAGGGACTGAAGGGCTTGGAATATGCTAGTCTGTAGGTCAAATGAGCTAGGACTAAAACCAAGAATCACTTACCCAGAAAAACTGAGTATAATTCTTCTGCAGAAAAATATGGTCATTCAATGAAATAGAGGATTTTGAAACATTCTTGATGAAAAAACCAGAGTTGAAGACAAAATTTGACTTTCAAATACAAGAAGCAAAAGAAGCATGGAAAGGTAAACAGGAAAAAGAACTTATAAAGGACTTTTAAAAGTTGAACTATTCACATTCCTACAGGGAAAAACAATAATTGTAACTCATGAGACTTTTCTCAGTATGAGGATAGTTGAAGAGAATATATATGTATATATGTATACAGACATACATATGTATGTATATTAGGATGTATGTATATATAATTATATATGTGAATATGGGCATATATATGTTCATGTATACAATTGACAGAGGGCACAGGATGAGTTGAATATGAAAGGATGATATCTAAGAAGGGAGAGATAGAATAGGGTAAATTATCTCACTATCTCAAAGAAGTAAGAGAAAACTGTTACAATGGAGGGGAAGAGCAGGAGGGTGAAAGGGAATGGGTCAAACTTATTCTCATTTGATTTGGCTTAAGTAGGGAATAGCATACACACCCAAATGGATATCTTACCCTACAGAAAAGTAGCGGGGAAGGACATAGGAGGGGAGATGATAGATTGGGGCAGAGGGTAGTTAGAAGCAAACGCTTCTGCAAAGGAATAGGATCAAATGAGAAAATAAAATAAATTATGGGGTGGGATAGAATGGAGGGAAATATAGCTAGTTTTTCAGAACATGACTACCATGGAAGTATTTTGACTAACTGCACATATATAGCCTATGTTGAGTTGCTTATCTTCCCAGTGGGGGTGGGTGGAATAGGAGGATGGGAGAGAATTTGGAACTCAAAGTTTTAAGAGCAAACGTTATAAATTGTTTTTTACATACAACTGGGACATAAGATATACAGGAGATGAATCAATAAGCCTCATTTAAAAGTTCCTCCTATGTGCCAGGTATTTAGCTAAGTGCAGAGAATTAAATGCGTACACATGCAGACACATACACACACACACACGAAATAGTTCCTTCTCTCAAGGGGTTTACATTAGATTCATAACTGTGGTTGATTTATTGCTGAGGTTGAACTAACTGATGAACTCTTTAGAGCCCTGGTGGAGTCACAAGTCAGCTCAGTGTTGTCATTCTGGACCTTTAAGAGGTAGAGAAGTGTTCATTTATAAGAGTATATGATAAACCCAGACATTCATGTTTATATCTTTCCTCTTCTCATTCCAATTGTAAGTTGTTGGGGGCGGGGGTTGAAGGGTTATGTAGTTTGGGTGTGGCTTAACTAGCTTGCTGTGAAGATTTGCCATATAAGGTAATAAATGTAATCCGAGCTTGTGATTGGATGAGGGATGGTGATAAAAGACCTGAATGTGGAAGCATCCGCGCTGTTGAGATGTGACCTTACAAGAATAAACCACCCCTTGAATCTCGCCTTCTGTCTGACTCATTCTTCCTGTTGGAAGCCGGTGATCACCGAAGACCTGAAGGGTAAGTGAGGGTTGTAGGGCTAGTCAAACGTATGTCCCTGGGCTTGTGGCAGCAGTAGAGCCCCTGACAGTAAGTGTGACTTCGAGTGACATTGTTGAGTCCTGGGAACCTTGAAGGCTATTTCTCTTCCATGACATCATTGCAATGGAGATCATTGGAAATATGTTTACTGACAATCTTGACATTTAATTTTGATGTGACAGAATCCAGGTCATTCTTTGCATAATGTTATTGGCTTGGAAAAGCCCAGGCTTCAAAGACTATAATCTCCTGTTTTCAGGGTACAGTGGAAAGTCCTTCTACTCCTTCAAACCATTTTCTAATAGGATGATAAATGGGCATAGAAGGAGAGCAGGAAAAGCAATCCAAAGGTTGCGGGGAGAACTCTGTATCTTGTTCAACTTGCTATTATTTCTTCCCTTTTGGGGAAATGCATCTTGGATTGCAGTGGTGAATAAATATTTGAGTGATACAAGAATAAAAGTAAATTTTAGTACATTGTGGCTATCAAAACAAAGGGATCAAACCCAATTTGGGGATCACTTTGTCTATTTTTTTTGTCCTTAAACTTTTTAAAGATTTCATATTCTCTGGATCTAACATAAAACACTAACTTTAAAGAATCACATCAATAACCTGATAATCCTGAAGGACCTGACCTAGTATCAAGTCCAATTATGACAAATAACAATTAGGAGCTGTTCTTTCATTAAATTAAATCCTATATCATTATTTTAGCTGACCATTAGACTCTGAATTAAAGGGGAAAAATGAAACTTTTCAAAAATTGAGGGCACCCAAATACATTGAGAATATCCGTAACCTAGTCACCTAATGTTAAACTATTATCTGTTTTTAAATGGGCTATTTTTATTAAGGCTTTATAGATTAAATGAAAATTTTGAAGTCTACAGAGAACCAAATTAAATTCAAAGCTATATATTAAACTGAAAGAAAACATGATCTCTGTGTTTAGAGCACCTTATTAGCTAGGTAACAAGAATTGCATAAAAGTAAAAATATTGATAATTTAAAAAATAATGACTGGATTTATGAGAGCTAAGATGCCAGAGTAAGCAGAAAAATCACCATGACTCTCTCATATTCACCTTCAAACAACCATAGCACCCCAAAACAAATCTTGGAACATCAGAACCAACTAAAAGATGGTTTGAAAACAATCTTTGAGCCCAGGAAACTTGGAGATTGGCAGGAAATGTCTGCCTACTTGGTAAAATGAGAGTGTAGTCCAGGAAAGAAAACATCCCAGCAAGCCAACAGGAAGCCATACCTTAGGAAACCAGCAGTAAATCCTGAACCCCAGGGCAGTGGAACTGGCAAACACCAACAGCAGGACACCCCACATGACTCAGCATAGTCAGGCGAATAGACAGACTCCAGCTCTGAGAACTTCCACTTGCTTCAGTATGGTAATGAGCAGACAAACCAGACAAACTCCAGCAGCCAAACCTCTACAGGCTTCTCCTTAGCCTTGTGCTAACAGGCAGCAGTCAAACAGCCAGACTGTATGTGCTGCAATGATTCCTCAGGAAATGCAGAAACACCCCACAAGTTTCAGCACACCATAGACACCAGCACTAAGATACTAGTTCACCACCATGTAAACTGTCAATTCCTTATGACGCCAGAAGTATCAGTCAACCCCCACCAGACACAAGGTTCCCCTGTGGGAATCAGGTCAACATCAGTGAAGCACCAGGTAAATAACCAAGGACTGCAGCTCTTAGTGCAAGAATCCTTAAACAGGGCCCCTTCCACCCTGGGAATGAAGATCAAATTTAAAAGAAAGGACAAAGGTCAAAAAGGATGAACAAAAAGTAAGAAAAATGAATCTGACTGTAGAAAAATGACAGGGTGACAGGGAAGATCAAGACAAAATCTCAGAAGAGGACAACAATGTCAAAAATAAATCTGTGAACAAAGTCCCAAAGAAAAATTGGAAGTGGTCTCAAGTCCAGAGAACTCATTGAAGAGCTCAAAAAAAAAAATCATTGGTTAATTTGATTAAAAATGTAAGAAGATAACCAAATATCCAATATCAAAATGAAAAAGATGAAATCACCATCAGTGAAGAAAAAAATTAAAGCAATCATTAGGAGATATTTTGCTCAATTATATGCCAATCAATCTAACAAACTGAATGAAATTCATGCAAATTCATGGAAATATAAATTACCCAGATTAACAGAAGAAAATGGAATTGAAGGAATTAGAATCCATATAGAAAAAATGAAATTATCGCTCTTTACAGAAATATGATAGTATATTTACAAAATCCTAAAGAATCAACTGAAAAACCATTTGAAATAATCAACAATTTTACCAATATTGCAGGATTTAAGATAAACCCACATGAACCTTCAGCATTTTTATATGACCAATAAAACCCTACAGTAAACTATAGAAAGAGAAAATCTATTTAAAGTATTGAAAACAATATAAAGTACTCAGGAGTTTACCTGCCAAGACAAAACTAAGAACTATATGAACACAATTACAAAACACTTTTCACATAAATAAAGTCAGATCTAAATAATTGGAAAAAAATATCAATTCCTCGTGTGTTGCCTGAGCCAATAAAATAAAAATTATAATTCTGTCTAAATTAATTTATCTATTCAGTGCCATAGCAATCAAACTACAAAAACATTATTCGATAAAGCTAGAAAACATAACAACAAAATTCATCTGGAATACTGAGGAAATTAATGGGGAAAAATACAAAGGGAAGTGGCCTGGAAATACCAGATCTCAAACTATATTATAAAGCAGAAATCATCAAAACTATCTGTTACTGATTAGGAAGTAGAGTGGTGGATCAGTCAAATACATTAGGTATATAAGAAATAAACCCCAGTGTTTGGGTTAAGAACTCACTATTTGACCAAACTGGTGGGAAAAACAGAAAACGATAGGACACAAACTAAACATAGACCAACATCTCACACTGTATAACAAGATAAGGTCAAAATGATTGCATGCGTTAGATAAAAAGGGGATATCATATGCAAATTAGAACATCAAGGAATAGTCTACCTGTCAAATCTATGAAGAACAGAAAAATCCATGACCAAACAAGAGATAGAGAGCATTACAAAATGGACAATAGATAATTTCAATTATATTAAAATTAAAAGCTTCTGTACGAATAAAACCAATGCAAACAAAATAAAAAGGAAAGGAGAAAGATGAGAAACAACTTTTACAGCAAGTGACTCTGATAAAAGTCTCATTTCTCAAATAGATAGATAATTGAGTAAAATTTATAAGAACATAAGCCTTTACTCAATTGATAAATGGTCAAAGGATACAAACAAGCATTTTTCAGAGAAATCTAAATTGTCTATAGGAAT
>CM053591.1:18147373-18158448 GCA_028646515.1 Pseudochirops corinnae | reverse complement strand
AAAACTAGAACTGAAAAGAAAGTTTGACACTCCAACACAAGAAGCATGAGAAGAAAAACATGGAAAAGAAATCATAAGGAACTTATCAAAGTTGAAATATTTACATGCCAACATAGAAAAGTGACAATTGTAACTGATGAAACTTTTCTCAGTATGAGGATAGGTGAAGGGAATACAAATGTATATATACATATATATACAGATATATTTACATAAAAGGGTTTATATATACATATAAGCACATATCTGAGTATGTATATATATGAACACATAGAGGGCATAAGATCAATTGAAAAGGAAGAGACAATATACTAAAAGGTGAAATCCCGAGGTCAGAGAGGATTAGATTGAGAGGAAACAGGGAGAGAAAGAATGGGGTTGAACATCTCATGGAAGAGACAAAGGATAATTGTTACAATAGAGGAGGAGAACAGGAAGGCAAAAGGGAAAGAGTCAAGCTTACTGTCACTGAACTTGGCTTAGGGAAGAAATGACATAAATTCTAAACTGGGCATCTTGCCACACAGGAAAATAGGGGGAATGGGGATGAGAGATAGGATGATGGAGGGGAGGGCAAGGTGGGGGGTGGGAGGGTTGATGGAAGTACACACTTCTGTAGAGGAACAGGGACAGGGTAGAGAGTGGAACGGGGTGGGGGGGCTCAATAGGAAGGTTGGACATGTAATCAAACTCTCACAATGTGCCAACTGTGGAGAGGTTCTGCGCAATTACACATGTACAAGCTATATTTCATGGCTTATTCTTCCAGTGGGGCTGGCTGATGAGGGTACAAGAGAAAGATCTAGAATTTAAAGCTCTATAATCAAATGTTAATATATATATATATATATATAATTATTTTTACTATTATTATTAACTACATCCAACTGGAACATAAGACTCAGAGGCACTGTGGAAGGGAGAAAGTTAGAGGAGTGATGGGGGAGGACATAGGAGAGATTAGATTGGGGGAGGGGTCATACAAGGGGATGGCTGTTTTTGGGGGGGTAGGGGAAAGATGGGGAGAAAATTTGTAACTCAAAATCTCATGGAAAGGAATGATGTAAACTAAAATAAATAAAATAAAATGTTAAAAAAAAGAAATGAACACAAAACAAAGAAAACTGAAATATAGCAATCACCTAATAGTAGAGCTCAAAAAGATCTCAGTATTTATTTAGTTCTTGAATCATTCTGAAAAGAAATATTAAGATATGACATATTGGGCAAGTGGTCATTCAGCCTCTGGATGAAGACTTTCAAAGAGGGAAAAAGACACTTGCTCTAAAGGCCTTTCATTTCTTGTTTAGATATTGGTTTTGGATAGTTTTGTTTTTTCTTTTCCTGAAACTAAGTCTAAATTAGTTTCTTTGCAAATTTCTCTTACTTGTAATTTCTCCATCTGGATTCAAAAAGAACAAATTTAATTCTTTTTCCATGTTACAGTCCTACAAATATAGGTATTATGATCTCTGTGAATCTATTTTTTCTAGATTAAACATCTAGTGTCAATTCACATGAGACTCAGATTCAAGTCTTAAACATCTTTGTTGCCATCATATTCATGTTCCCTAGATGATCAAACTGATATGGTTTCATAAATAATAGCTAAAAATGTAGGAATTGATTTACTATTACTGTCTGTCAAAAGGTAGTTGCTTTGTTATACACACAAAAAAATCCTGATAAGACCTCAGCACTTCAACAATTCCATGATTTTTGTCTTCATAATTTATTCTTTCTTTATTTAAAAATTTAATTTAGTTTTCAACATTCATTTCCACAAGATTTTTAGTTGCAAATTTTCTCCCCATCTTTCCCCTACCCCCACCCCATGACAACAAGCCTACTGAACACCCCTTCCCCAAATCTGTTCTCTCTTATATCTTCCCCCATCCCCCTCTAATTTTCCAGTACAGCAAGATGGATTTCTATACCACAGTAATGTATATCTTATTTCCTAGTTGCATGTAAAATAAAATTTTTTTAACTTTTTTTTAAACTTTGATTTCCAGATTCTTTCCCTTCTTCCCTCCTCACTCACCCACACTGGGAAGATAAGCAGTTCAGTTTAAGTTGTACATGTGTATTTATGCAAAATATTTCCATAATAGTTATATTGTGAAAGACAAACTATATTTCCATCCATCCTATCCCACCCCCCATTTAGTCTATTTTCTACTTTGACCCAGTCCCTTTTCAAAAGCATTTGCTTGTTGGAAGGAAGACCCATGTGTACAAAAATATGTATTGCAGCTCTCTTAGTGGTGGCAAAAAACTGGAAACTAAGGGGATGCCCATCAATTGGGGAATGGCTAAACAAGTTGTGGTATATAAATGTAATGGAATACTATTGTGCTATAAGAAATAGGGATGAGATGGACTTCATATTTACCTGGAGAGGCATATATAAACTGATGCTAAGTGAGAAGAGCAGAACCAGGAGAAATATGTACACAATAACAGACATATAGCATGTGTGATGACCAACCTTGATAAACTGGACTCTTCTCAGCAATGCACAGCTATAAGGCAACTATACAAGTCTCAGGATGGAAGGAGATACCTACATTCAGAGAAAGATCAAGAAAGAACAGAGTTTAAATGGAGACTGAAGCAACCTAGACGCTATGGCTCTTTTCCATGTTCGGTTTTGTTTCCTTTTTCCCATTGTTCACTTCATTGGCTACAAACCTTTTATACAACCAGACTAATATCCAATGCGAAAGTATTTGCAGATTCTATACTTGATTGCATGCTGCCATGGGTGGGGGGGAAGGAGAGGGAGGGGAGAAAATTTGAAACTCAAGGGACTCTGGAACCAAATCTTGTAAACTAAAAGTAAATAAATAAATAAATTAAAAAATTAAAAAATAAATACAAAATAAAAATGAAAAAAACAAAAGTGTTTGCTTCTAACTACCCTATCCCCCAATCTGCCCTCTCTTCTAGCATCCCCACTCTCATCCCATTCCCCACTGCTTTCCTATAGGGTAAGATACCCAATTGAGTCTATATGTTATTCCCTCCTTAAGCCAAATTCAGTCAGAGTAAGTTTATCTCATTCTCTTTCACCTTTCCGCTCTTCCTCTCCATTGTAACAGTGTTCTCTTGCCTCTTTTATATGAGATAATTTATGTTATTCAATCTATCCCTTTCTCCTTCTCCCAATATATTCATCTCTCACCTCTCAATTTTACTTTTTAAGATATTATCCTTTTATAATTAACTCAACCTGTGCCCTCTATGTATACATGTGTATACATGTACACAGATATGTAATTATATGCACTTGCAACCTCCTATACATATATAAATGTATGTATACATATACACAAGTATGTATTTGTGTCTATGTGTGTGTGTGTGTGCATATTCTCTTCAACTATCTTCATACTTATAACTATTATAACTATTGTTTTTCCATGTTAGAATGTAAATAGTTCAACTTTATTAAGTCCCTTTTGATTTCTTTTTCCTATTTACCTTCTCATGCTTCTCGTGCTTCTTGTATTGGAAGTCAAATTTCCTGTTCAGCTGTTTTGTTTGTTTGTTTGTTTGTTTGTTTATCAAGGATACTTGAAAGTCATCTATTTCATTGAATGAACATATTTTCCCCTGAAGCATTATACTCACTTTTGCTGGGTAGGTGATTCTTGGTTTTAATCCTAGCTCCTTTGACCTCTGAAATATCATGTTCCAATCCCTTCCATCCCTTAGTTTAGAAGCTGATAGATCTTGTTTTATCCTGATTGTCTTTTCACAGTACTCAATTTGCTTCTTCTTGGATGTTTGCAGTATTTTCCATTTGACCTGAAAACTCTAGAATTTGGCTATAATATTCCTAGGAGTTTCCTTTTTGGGATCTTTTTCATGAGGTGATCAGTGAATTCTTTCAATTTCTATTTTGCCATCTTGTTCTAGAATATCAGGGCAATTTTTCCTTGAGAATTTCTTGAAGAATGTTTTCTAGGTTCTTTTTTGAATGATCACTTTCAGATATTCCAGTAATTTTTAATTGATCTCTCCTAGATCTATTTTCCAGGTCAGTGGTTTTTCCAATGAGATACTTCACATTGCTTTCAATTTTTTTTTCATTTGTTTGGATTTGTTTTATAGTATCGTGATTTCTCATAAAGTCATTAGCTTCCATTTGCTCCAATCTAATTTTGAAGTAATTATTCTCTCCAGTGAGTTTTTGAAATTCTTTTCCCAACTGGCCAATTTAGCTTTTTCAGGCATTTTTCTCCTCATTGTCTTTTGGGCCTGTTTTGCCATTTGAGTTAGTCTATCTTTAAAGGTGTTATTTTATTCAGTGTATTTTTGGGTCACCTTTAGCAGGCTGTTGACTTATTTCTAATGATTTTCTTGCATCATTCTCATTTCTCTTCCCAATTTTTCCCCTACTTCTCTTAGTTCATTTTCAAAATCCTTCTTGAGCTCTTCCATGGCCTACAATCAGTTCATATTTTTCTTTGAAGTTTTTGACGTAGGAGTTTTGACTTTGTTGTCTTCTGCTGGTTCCATGTTTTGATCCTTTCTCTCCCTAAAAAAAGATTCCGTGGTCTGTTTTTGCTTCCTCTTCTTGCTCATCTTGCCAGCCAATTTCTTGACTTTTGTGCTCTTTTCCATGGTAGAACTCTGGTAACACAGTAGAAAGAGCTGTGTGCCAAATAACTTGGGTTTTTGCAAATGTTGTCACAAGTCTGAGGACAGCACTCTCTCTTCAAACACAACAACCTCTGGCATACAGGCATTTCTCACCCCAGGATCAGCACCCAACACTGCAATACAGATTCAAGCAGGTCAAAGCAAGAATGATTACCCTCTGAATAGTCTCTTGATCTCCCTACAATCTGCAGGCCAGGAGCTCAAGAGGCAGCTATGTGGCAGCAGCTGCAGCCACCATGCCTCCACTACCTCTCACCCTGGAGTCAAGGGCTTGACCACACTCTTCCATACCCCAGTTCCAACATAGTTCCCCAATGACCTTTTACTTTCTCTTTGGTGTATATGGGTTGAGAAGTCTAGAAACCCACACAGTTGCTAGTGATTCACTCTCCTAAAAATCTGCTCTGGACAGTCTGTGCTGCTGGTAAGGGCCACCCTGAGTCTGAGCCTGTGTGTGCTCATGTGATCCTGTGCTTGCCTCCTAGCTCAGTGAGATAGACCCTTCCTGTCAACTTGCCTGGTTGCCTTCAGCAGGAAATTTGTTTCTCTCTGTTACTTTGTGGATTCTGTAGCTCTAAAATTTATTTAGAGTTATATTTCACAGGTATTGGAGGTGGTTGGAGTGGGACCTCAGCCAAGTACCTGATTTTACTCCTCCCTCTTGGCTGCACCCCTCCCCCTGACCTCCTATAATTTCTTCTTTCAAAATCATAGTTTATAATCCCTCTATAACTTAGTAAGGTTACTTTATGAAGGAAAAAATAATAATATTATAACCAAATTTCTGATGATGAGCTCATTGTTGTTAAATCAAGCCTCAATTAGCAGGAATATGGTCAAGGGTTTATAAGTACCTTTGCACGAAGGATTTAGGAACAGTAAAATGGTTCAATGTAAGAAACGGCTATTGTTTCATCAACAGGAATGACACCAAGGAAGATGTATTTGTACACCAGACTGCCATAAAAAAGAATAACCCCAGGAAGTACCTTTGCAGTGTTAGAGATGGAGAGACTGTAGAGTTTGATGTTATTGAAGGAGAAAAGGGTGCGGAAGCAGCTAACATTACTGGCCCTGGTGGTGTTTCAGTTCAAGGCAGTAAATATGTAGCTGACCATAACCATTACAGATGTTATCCAGGTGGTAGGGGTCACCCATGGAACTACCTGCATTAATAACAGAATAGTGAGAGTGGAGAAAAGAAGGAGGGATGAGAGAGTGCACAAGAAGGCCAACCCCAACACCACAGTCCCTACTACAGGCAGCGGTTCCCACCTTACTACAAGCAGAGAGCATATGGGCTTCAACCACAGTATTCCAACCCTCTTGTGCAGGGAGAAGTAATGGAGGGTGCTGACAACCACAGTGCAGGAGAAAAAGGTAGACCAGTGAGACAGAATATGTACCCAGGTTATAGACCATGATTCTGCAGGGGCCCTCCTAGTCAAAGACAGACTAGAGAGGAAGGTAATGAAGAAGACAAAGAGAACCAAGGTGATGAGACCTAGGATTAGCAGCCACATCAAACGTTGGTCCTGCCGTTAATTTCGAGTACCGACACAGATGCCCAGAAAACCCTAAACTACAAGATGGCAAAGAGACAAAAGCAGCAGAACCACTAGATGAGAAATACATCTGCTGGCAAGGCTGAGCAGGGTGGGGCTGAGTAAATGCCAGCTTACCATCTCTACCACCATCTGGTTTAGTCATCATACAAGAAGAAACAATATGAAATTCCAGCAATAATAAGAAATGAACAAAAGATTTGGAACAGAAGACTTAAGAGCTTGCTTTTTGCTGTTGACCAGATAACTAGAATTTCCTGCATTATCTATGCAGCATATGGTTTTTGTTATTTTTACCTAAAGAAGTTTCTTTTGGGGAATGACAAACATGTTTTATTAAGAAGCCTGGTTTTCTCAATACATCTTTACAGATTTTTAAAATTGTTTCACATCTGGTCAAGTTGAGATTTTTCACAACTTCATTTTTAATTTGTATAAAAGTATACCTGATTTTTTCAAAAATTCACAAACTGCAAGCACCTGTTAATTAGGGTCTTTAAATAATTCACTTTGCAAAAAAAAAAATCTAAACTTACCTAGGATATAATAATAATGAAAAGTCAAAACATTATTTAGGATGACCTAATATTTATGGACTTGCAAAGATAAAATACAGAATTGCTCTCTTTTGTGGTAAATATTTAAATTTCTTTTCTAGTAATCTTGAAGCATTGGTTTCTAAAAAATCTGTATCCACCATTAATCATGCAAATGTTCATCAATTTTATAAGAATAAACTAGCTTAACAGAGTTGTCAAAGGATAGTTTAAAATAGTAAAAACAAACAAAAACAAAAACAAAAATTTTGTTTAAGAAATGAAAGCAACTTTCTTTATATATACAAATGAAAATGTGGAGCTTGAACTGACCTTTTGTATTGCATCAAATAAGATTTCTATTAGAGAGTTACTTGCCATTTGGTTGCTTTATTGTAATGCTATCCTCATAGGATGTGCAGAAAGACTATATTGCAGGTTAAACAGTGGTAACAATGTCTTCCTGGAATTTCCACAGGGAGCTTTCTTTGAGAAGGAAAAATACTAAATTTCACATTAAAACAGTATGTTGAGGCAGAGACAAGGTAGTACCATGGAAAAGAATACTGGCTTTCAAATTCAAAGGAAACCGAAGACCCAAGTTCAAATTCCTGCTCTCCTACTAGGCACATATATGATTCTATGCAGATCATTTTAACTTATGCTGTCTTTAGTTTCTCATCTGTAAAATTAGGGTTTTTTCACTATACAGTCTAAAAAAGGTCCCTTTTTGTCCTGTCTATGATTCTCTTGTCCAGTATGTATATTTTCCCTATCAGAGTTCATTTTTGAAAATGTATTCATTTACACATAAATTAGCCACGCCCAAATACAGTAGATATAGTATTGAATTAAGAATCAGGATTCTAGGCCCGGCCCTGTCACTAATGAGTTTTGTGACTTCGGGCAACCTATTTCATAGATTTCCTCCTCCAGTCTACCTCTTTAAAATGAAAGAGTGAAAGAATGACTTCTTTCAGTCAAAGATCCCCTTCAGTTAGTTCTGAAATCCTATTAACAATTTGCCTTAACTACCCATATAGTCATAGCTAGATCTTTCATATGCCATTTTCAAAGGAAAACAACACTAACATTCTATAATTTTACTCTTTAGAGTGTTCTTCTTGAATACTGATTTAAATACATCTTGTTTCAATGTGAAACCTCAGTTTATGTCTTTGTACAGACAAAATTTGAATATAAACTCACGGTTATGTCTAAGAATATTTGTCTAGAGATATTTATTTTCCTTTGCCATAATATACTCCATTCACTTACAGAAAACTAACTCAGTATGCAACAAAAAAATCAACTTATCTTTGTAAGAGAAAAAGTGCATTAAAATATAGACAATAGATATTTTAAAATTTGTATTAGCCTTAATAATTAAATGCTTTATAAATAATAATATTTTATGAATTAAATAATGCATTAATATTTAAACAATACTTAAACACTGCTACTTCACCTAGCCAGGATTAGAGGTGGGGGAGGAGGAAGTGTATATAAATTCATCATTTCCCAACTAAAATATGAGATGTTGCCCCCTAATTCTTTATCTTACTTTGCCTTATGTATTTCTTTTTCCTTCATCTTCCTTTCTTCTTTTAAGATCATTAAAACATAGCAACATCACTACAATGCCTTCAGTCTTAAATTTCTCCCTCTATGATCCCTGATAACATTGAAGTTCTGAGAGACTTGTATCATATTGAGAAACTATTTCTTCAAGGTTTGTCTGACAGTGTGATACTTGAAAGGTATCACAAACTTTTTTTTACTCTATACAGTATGTCAAGCATCATTACTTGCATTAAGTCCTGGCCGCAAGGCAGTACAGTGGATAGAGTGCTGGGCATGGTATCAGGAAGACTCATCTCCCTGAGTTCAAATCTGCCCTTAAGACAGTGACACTCAAGAGTTGTATGACCTGGGACAAGTCACTTAACCCTGTTTGACTCAGTTTCCTCATTTGTAAAATGATCTGGAGAATGAAGTGGCAAACCACTCAAGTGTCTGTCAAGAATAATTCAAATGGGTTCATTACCAAAAAATGACTGAACAACTTAAAATGAATTAGTCTTATTTTGCTTATGGTTCCAAGCTGGTTTTTATGTAAAATTCCCTTCTTAGGCTGAGAAATGTTTTCTTCAAATAAAAACTCATTTGTAATCATGCAAACATTCTCAGATTTGCTGAGAAATAAACAATTTGTCTATGCAGAACAATTTGCCCTACCTTTATAGCATGTTGCATTCCAGGACCTCTTTTGGCATTTTGCCTTTGCTATTAGTCAGAAATGATTCAACCTGGCATCTTTGATATGTGATTTATTTTTTCCTATCCTATTAGTTTATGTGTTTGTGAAAGAGTCTTCAAATACTGATCCTTTAGTTTGTCACCCTTAGTCTTCTTTAGCCTGTTCTAAATGTCCCAAGTTCCTTGAATTAATCTGTGGATATCATAATATTGAAGTCCTTCAAAATCACTATCAATTTATGGCTATTAAATTTTGTCCTATTAGAATTATCTCCACATCTAACCTGTTACCCTCATTTTGAATTGATTTTTAGTTATACAATGTGTTGATTATCTGTTCCATTTGCAAAACTGATGAGTATCTCATCTACACCTTCATTCAACTCATTAATAAAAGAGTTAAAAAAAATAATATGGCCAAGCACAAATCCCTGATACATTGTGCTGGAGACTTCCTTTCAAGTTGGCATTAGACTATCAATGACTATGTTAAGCATTTGGGTATTTGATAAGTTCAAAAGTCATATCATTTATTTTGATACTCACTTGTCTCTGTCTTATCCACAATAAAAGTATTTGGTAAATGTTATATTAAAATCTAGGCAAATGCATTTTAAATCTCCCTTATCTGTCCTGTGGCCTTGTTTTTTGTTTGTCTGTTAGGTGTTCTTTCTCAAAAACAAAGGACAAACATAAGTAACCAATGGCTTCTCATTGATGAGAATGCAATTTCTCTTTCTTTCCACCACCATTTGAAGGATAACATCAGCATTAAGAATCTTGTGAATTTATAGGGTTTGGGGGGGGGAAAGAGACCTCTAGTAGATATATGGACAGTTTAATTTCCCCATCACTAGCATATCTTTAACATATGCTTGGCCCATGATCTGTGTCTTGAATTCATATAACAAAATTTTAAATGTAATTTTTTAAAAAGTGTTTCGTCGATTTTTTTCTTTTTTTTTAATTACCATTGTTCTCCACTCCAGCCCAAACCCCCTCCCCTCCATTCTACCACTCCAACAGATCCTTCTTTTGGAACAAAAAAATAAAGCTGAACAAAACCATTCAATATATCATGAACTGTGCCATAGAATATATGCCACAGTTTTCAGACAGATTACACTGTCCTCTCTGCCAAGAGGATGAAGCTTCCTCACTAGTCCTCAGTATCAGTCATTAAAAGACAATGTTTGTGACTACATAAATCAATTTAGTTCATTTTTTCCTATGTGACTTCCCATACATTATTGCATTCATTATGGATATTTTTCTCCTGGTTACATATATTTAATTGTAACATAATCTTGTACAAGTCATTCCAAGTTTCTCTGAATTTTCTTATGCCTTGTTTTAGTGTAATAATTCAGACATTCTTATACAATGACTTTTTAAGCACCTTTTAAATTAAGTTATATTCATTTTCCTTCCATTTTTTACTACTACCAACAGGGAAACAGTCAATAATTTATGCATATGGAAATTTTCCCCTCTATGTCATTAAATTCCCAGGAGTTTTACTGTGGGTTCAAAGAATACATTAAATGCATTTTCTATTATGCTTCCATATTGTTTTTCTAAATGGTTGGATGACTTCACAATCCCTCCAATAATATACTATGTCTGCATTAGGAGAGATCTTGCACCATTTACTATTCATGTGTTTAATCATCTTAGGCAATCTGAATTTATGTGGTATTTATTTTCTGTGAATGTTTTAATATTACTAGGATATAATTTCCCCTATGAAAATGCCTTTATTTTCTTTTGCTTAAAAGATTAAAAAAAAAAACATTTGTTTGGCATATCTGTTGTAATTTTGAAGTAATGGAGAAGGGCTAGACTTTGTCACAAGACCTTACTGAGCTGTTTTGTAATTACTACCATATTTGTATTTTAATAGATATCAAAACTGAGGGTCAGGAAAAAAATGAAGTGTTGTATTACAAGAAGATAAAGGATTGAGAAAAAGAACACAGAAGTACAAATATATATATATATATATATATATATATATATATATATATATATATATATATATATA
>CM053591.1:18126517-18147273 GCA_028646515.1 Pseudochirops corinnae | reverse complement strand
GATTAGAATAAAAAGCTTTTCTAGAATAAACATTTAAACAAAATGCCTTATAAATTGATTCAGAAAGAAGGATAAAATATGGATAAAACTATAGAAGAATTGTTGTTGTTCTTTGTTTACTCATATGATTTCACATGATATAAAAAACCATTAAGAAAGAAAGAAACTGTATCTCTCAATTAAGATCAACAATTGGTTCTTCAGATTTTTAGAGGTTTTGGTAATTTAATTGACTTGCCCAATCATAACTATTAAGTATGATATCTTCCTGACTTCCTGACTAGTCCCTGACTTTTCTTAGAAATTAAATAAGGAAGAATATTTAGTTACTATATTAATTATCTTTAATATTATCTCTATAATAACAGCAATCTATTAATTTTCCTTCATGCTTGACATGGAGATGATCTGAAGTTATTTGTTGAGGATTTAAGTAGTTTATAAGCTCAAATATATTCTATCAGCTTGAAATCTTCAAGAAAGATTCTGGCTGTAGAATGTACTTATGATCTGAAGACCAGTTTAGGATACTACTCAGAAATTTACCTTGAAAAGATGAAGAATTTTCTGGACATAAAAATTGATAAAAGAGAAAATAAACAAAAGGAAAATGGTCCTCATGAATCCTTCAGGATACATTTATTTTTCTATTAAAATGAGTAGCTGCCATATTACAAAATAATCTGTCATTATGCATTATCCATCTTCTTTTGTGATTGGGTTAATCAATCTCTTTTGAGAGGTCATGAATCTCATTGAGATACCTGATTGCTCCAATTGTTAAAGATCTCTCCATTCTAAATCATTTTTGTATTATATTATTTGTATGCAAAATGTTTCTCTCCGGATGAATATAAGCTTCTTGCATTTGGAAACCTTAATTATATTGGTATCTCAAATTCCTAGTGTAGTGGGCACATATACTACGCATTTAATAATTGTATGCTAAACTGAAGCAAAAATGTCCTATGATATTCAGGAGCTAGATTCAAAACTGGAAGAAGAAATGAAAAGGAACAAGCATATTTAAGGGTTTCTTATGTCCCAGTGTTAAGATCTTCACATTCCTGTGAGGTAGGTGTTATTATTACTCCCATTTCGCAATTGAAAATGCTCAGACAGACACAGCTTAAATGATTTGCTCAAGGTCACAGAAATAATTAGTGTCTGAAGCTATACTTGAACTAAGGTCTTCTTTCTTCCAGGTCAAGTTCTCTATCCACCTGTGCCATCTAATTGTCATAACTGGCAGTGTTTCCAGGAAACAAAAGTCTGAAGATTTTCATTATTTATATGTAATTCTTCCTAACTTTGCACTGGTCAGAAGACATTCTTAATAATAGTGTAGTATAAGTTTACAAAAGTATAACAACTCAGAGATACAGCAAAAATCTTCCATTTAGAGAACCGTAAGTCAAATGGATAGTTATAGAGATATTCACCTCTATATCATGAGGCATCAGAATAGAATATATGTAGATATTGAATTTCATCTATGGAAAAAAATAATTAGCAGTGATAGAAAGATCAAGTGAGGTTTGTTGGTGTTTTTTGTTTTTTTCCCAGCATAGAGGAGACATAAGCTTGCTTTTAGGTAGTAGGAAATGAGCCAATAGAAAAGGAGAGATTGAAAATAAGTGAAAGATTGGCAATGACAGAGGGAACAACTCATTAGAGGAGAAGTAATGGAATGGTTTAACTTGAAGTAGAGGGCTTAGTCTTGGTTAGGAGTAAAGTCACTTTATTCTGAGAGACAGATGAAGGAGGAGCAAGTCACCAAAAGCACCTGTGATAGGAGATGAGGAAGAAGAGGGAATTCACCACAAATACCTTCAATTATTTCTGCACTACATGAGACCAAGTTCTCTAACAAAAACAATGGAGTGATGTGCACAGAACTGTGCTAAGCCCTGGGAATAAAAAATATCAGATCATCAGCTTTTTTCAAAGAGCTTAATTTCTAAAGTAGAAGACAACATAACAATCACCTACAAAATTAGTGGAAAAATAGAAAATTATCTCATAAAGGAAGTTTGTAGAATATGGAAAGAACTAGGAGAGTTTCAGTTGGAAGGTAGTATTTAAGTCAGATCTTCAAGAAAGTTAGAAAAATTAAGAGGATGAAGGTGAGGAGGGAGAACATTCCAGAGATGAGGGCAAGTCAGTTTAAAAGTTAGAAAATGTGAGAAGGACAGTTCTGTTAATTAGGAGGTGAATGTGGTTGAGTCACGGAATACATGGAAAGGAGAAAAATTATTGAAGACTGGAAAGGTAGCAAAAATTTACATTTGTGAAAAATTTTGAATATTAAACATTATATATATGTGCAAAAGTATTGGCACTCACTTAAATATATTGTTCTGAATGTGTCCTTTATTTTCTCTTCCTATTGGAATGCAAACATCTCAGTTTATTCCTTTTGGAAATCTTGCTCTTTTTCATTTTTTTATGTATTATGATTCTATTGATTCCCATATTTGTATTTAAAATGTTCTATTCAGATACCATTACTTAATCAGGGATGTTTGAAATTCTTTAATTTGAAATTCTTTAATTAAATGTCTTTCCTTTCTCCACCTATTTTTCTTTATGAGTTCTTCTTGATCACAAGTTCATAAACCTTTGCAATATCGTATGCCAAGCTCCCTGCACCTTTAGAGTAGAAGATGTTAAGTCTTGTGGGAACCCAAATATTGCTACTAGAAATTTAAACTAATTTCTTTCTAACTACTTAAGTTAGTGTTCTTTCATCTGAAAGCTCTGGAATTGAGTTATCACATTCCTAAGAATTATCATTTGGGATTTTGCATCAGTAATTAACCACTGTATTCTATTTTGACTTTGTCCTCTGGACCTAATCAATCTCCAAAATTTTCTTTCATCATGAGCCAATTTCAGGGTTGTTGCTTTAAGTTGGTCAAATAATTCTTAAAGTTTCTTTCCTTGATTTTATTTTAGGAATCAGAAACTTTTTTCATATTAAATACCTAATTTTTTCTTGTATTTTTTCTTCTTCTCAATTACATGTAAAATTTGTGATTTTTAAAATAAATTATTTTTTTTAAATTTTGGGTTCCAAAATCTCCACTTCTATCCCTTATATCTCCCTCGGGAAGAAAAGCAATTGTTTAAAGATTATACATATGAGGTCATGGAAAATATTTCCATATTAACTGTGTTGCAAAAGAAAACATAAACTAAAAGAAAAAAGGAAAATATTTTTTTAAATATGCTTTGTTGGATTCATATTCAGACTTCATCAATTCTTTATCTGGTGGTGAATCTCACTTTTTATCATAAGCCCTTCAGAATTATCTTGGATCATTGTGTTTTATTGAGAATAGCTAAGTCATTCAGGATTGATCATCTTACAACATTACTGTTACTGTGTACAATGTTCTCATGGTTCTGCTCACTTTACTTTGCATCAGTTAAAAAATATCATACCTGGTTTTTCTGAAACCTTCATGTTCATTCTTTCTTTTTTTAAATTAACTTTTGTTTATTTTTAGTTTACACCATTCATTTCCACAAGATTTTGAGTTACAAATTTTCTCCTCATCTTTCCCCTACCCACCACCCCAAAACAGTGATAATACTATATATCCCCTCCCCCAATCTGTTCTCTCCTATGTCTTCGCCCATCACACTCTGATTTTTTGGCATAGCAAGATGAATCACCCTAACCCACTGCCTGTATATCTAAAGTCCCAGTCACATGTGTTTAATAAAAATAATTATTATTATAATTATAATTATATATCTACATATATATTTTTCTAATATTTGATGATAGAACTTTAAATTTTAAATTCTTTCACTTCCCCCCTCATTGCCTACCCCCACTGGAAAGACAAGTAATTCAATACAGGCCGTACATCTGTAGTTATGCAGAACATCTCCACATTAGACATATTGTGAAAGACTGACTATATTTCCACCCTCCTATCCCACCCCCTGCTTGTTCTATTCTCTACTTTGTCCCTGACCCTTTACAGAAGTGTGTGCTTCTAACAACCCTCCCCCCACATTGCCCTTCCCTCCATTACCACCCCTCTGATCCCCTTCCCCCATACTCTCCTTTAGGGCAAGATACTCAATTTAGAATGCATGTCATTTCTTCCCTAAGCCAAATTCTATGCCTTCCTGTTTTTCCCCTCCATTGTAACAGGTATCCTTTGCCTCTTCTACATGAGATGATTAACCCCATTCTGTATCTCCCTGTCTCCTCTCATTCCATTGCTCTCTCACCTCTCAATTTCACCTTTAAAACATCATCCCTTCTTATTAAATTGATCCTGTGCCCTCTGTCTATGTATACATATATACACACACTCACATATATATTCCCAGGCATATATATACAGTCCTATATGGACATATGTGTATGTATATACATTTTTTATATTCCCTTCACCTATCCTCTTACAGAGAAAAGTTTCATAAGTTACAATTATCGTTTTTCCATGTTGGCATGTAGATAGTTCAACTTGATAAGTTCCTTGTGATTTCTTTTCCATGTTTACCTTCTCATGCTTCTTCTATTTTGATGTCAAATTTTCTTTTCAGTTTTGGTTTATTCATCAAGAATATTTGAAAGTCCTCCACCTCATTGAATGAACATATTTTCCCCTGAAACATTATGCTCAATTTAGCTGGGTAGGTGATTATTGGTTTTAGTCGTAGCTCCCTTGATCTCAGGAATATCATATTCCAGGCTGTTCTATCCCTTAATGTAGAAGCTGCTAGATCCTGGGCTATCCTGATAGTGTTTCCACAGTATTCAAATTGTTTCTTCTTGGCAGCTTGTCATATTTTCTCTTTGATCTGGGAACTCTGGAACCTGGCTAAAACATTCCTAGGAGTTTTCTTTAGGGGATCATTTTCAAGAGGTGATCAGTGAATTCTTTCAAGTTCTATTTTGCCCTCTGGTTCCAAAATATGAAGGCAATTTTCCTTGAGAACTTCTTGAAAGGTGATTTTCAGCTCCTTTTTCTGATCATGGCTTTTAGGTAGTCCAATAATTCCTAGATTGTCTCTCCTGGACCTATTTTCCAAGTGAGTGGTTTTTTCAGTGAGACATTTCACACTGCCTCCTATTTTTCATTTGTTTGTATCTGCTTAATAATATCTTGATTTCTCATAAAATAATTTGCTTCCATTTGCTCTATTCTAATTTGGAAGGAATTTCTGTCTTCAATGAGCTTTTGAGATCCTTTTTCCATCTGGCAAATTTGACTTTTTAAGGCATTTTTCTCCTCCTTGGCTTTTTGAGCCTCTTTTGCCATTTGAATTAATCTATTTTTTAAGATGTTACTTTCTCCAGTCAGGTTGTTGACTCTCTTTTCACGATTTTCTTGCATCATCTCATTTCTCTTCCCAATTTTTCCTCTACTTCTCTTATTTAGTTTTCAAAATCCTTCTTAAGCTCCTCTCTGTATTGTAATCAGTTTAATTTTTATTGGAAGCTTTTGTTGTGGGAGTTCTGACTGTGTTGTCTTCCTCCAGTTCCATGCTTTTATCCTTTTTTCTCAAAAAAGGTATCTAAGGTTGGATTGCTGAGCTTTCTTTGCTTCCTTTGCCTGCTCATATTGCCAGTCATTTAACTTGATTTTTGAGGCACAATAGATCTCTGCTTCTGGAGGGGAGAGCTTTGTCCCAAATTGCTGGTGTTTTGGCAGTTACTGGAGTTGTTAGGAGGCTACCATCTCTGCAGCCCCCACCAGCTTTGGCTCACTTGCCATTCACCTCAGGACCAACATCCAAGACAATAATTCCGATCCAGGCAGGTTAATGCAGGAGCACTTAGCCTTTGAATGATCACTTGCCCCCCCTCCCCTGCAATCTGCAGGCTGTGGGCTCTGAAACAGCCTCATGGAGGTGGCTGCAGGGCCACCATGCCACATCATGCCTGAGGGCAGTTGGCCGGACCCACTCCTTTTCCCAAAATTTAGCTGAGTTCCACTGACCTTTCACTTTGTCATTGTTTCTTATGGGTTGATAATTCTGAAAACTGACACAGTTTCTGGTGTTCCTCTCTCCTGAAAGCTCCAGCCACAGCTTGTCCTGACTGTCCTGGGGCTAAGTTTGAGGCCTGGCTGGTTTCAACTCCCAGCACTTTGCAATGAGCCGTTCCTGTCTGACTGCCGAGCTGCCTTCAATTAAGATTTTTCTTCTGTAATTTTGTGGGTTCTGGAGTTCTAATATTTGTTTTGAATCATATTTTATAGATATTTGAGGTGGGTATGAGGGGAGCTGCTTAATTCACCTGCTTTTCCACTGCCATCTTGACTCCACCCCCCTGTTCCTCCATTCCTTCAGTAAAATAATATTCTATCATGTGGAGTCAAGACAAGGGAGGAAGGAAAACAATCTAGAATTTAAAGTTTTAAATTCAAATGTAAAAATAAATGTATATACAAAATAAAAGACGTGGTTTAGAGGAAGATCCAGCAAAGGAGACAATGAAAATCAGGAGAAAATACTGTCCCTTATATCTAGAGAGAAGATATTATCAAGGAGCAGAGAATGAGTCACAGTGTGAAGGGTGCAGAGGGGTCAACAAGAATTAGGATTGAGAAAAGAACATTGGATTTGGCAATCAAGAGGTTACTAGTAAATTCAGAGAGGTTGGTTTTAGTGGAATAAAGTGGGAAGCTAGTGTGTAAAGGGTTAAGAAGAGAGCTAGAGGACAGAAAGTATGTACACCTATTGTAGATGGCTTTTGGGGTAGAATAGCTGCTATGTCAGTGATGGAAGGATTAAGTGAGTTTTTTTTTTTTATTTTCAGGATAAGGGAGATATAGGAATGTTTCTTGGCAGAAAGAAATGAGCCAGTACAGAGGGAAAGATTGAAAATAAATTGAAAGTGTGGATGATGAGGGTGAAATACATACGATGAGATGAAATGGAATGGGCTTACTTGAATAAGTAGAGGGATTAATCTTTATAAGGATGAAGGTCACTTCATCATGTGCAACAGGGGTTAGGGACAAATAGGTTAAAGACATTTGAGTGATAGGAGATTAGGAAGAGGGGAGAAGAAGGCCTTTATTGTGAATAGTTGAGAGAATTATGGGGAGTAAGTGACTCCATCTTGTGACTCAATTCTAGATTTAGCTCTGTACCCTTTTTATTCAATTATGGATCTAGTACAATTTCTACCTTGTGAGAAAACTTTATTTAATTGTGGTAATTTTGAAAACACATTATTGTATTGTGTGAACCTAGCTCTGTGTAGCTGGGATACCAGATTAATGCCGTGTTGCTTAGAGACGCTTGATTAAGGACCTAGCTTGTGCTAACTAGAAACATAATTGTATCTGAAGATTGATAAAAGAAATTTCTTCATGATTATATATCTCAGCAACCCATATGTCTTACTGGAAAACTGAACCCACACTGGTCAACCAGTTACAATTTCCTTGTTCCTTTGATTGAATAAAGACTCCTGGGGGAGTGGGACACCTTTTTTTTTTTTTCTGATTTCAGGGAATTGCACTTGTTCATTCTCTCCCTCCTAACTTGAAAAGTGCCTAATCTTTTTTCCAATTAGAAATCAGATTGCCTTATTATGCATCCTGATTTGTATGTTGCTTATTGTTTGGTTTCCCCCTGTATTCAGCATCCAGTACTAAACTGAGAAGGACTGGTCCCAAATTGTTCCATAAATGGCATATACTTCTTAATGAAACATTATGCTTAGGAAAAAACAGAAAACTAACTCTAATGGAAAAAGAGATTCAAAAGGCCAATGGTGAGAAGAATGCCTTAAAAATCAGAATTAGCCAAATGAAAAGAGAGGTTCAAAAGTTCACTGAAGATAATTCCTTCAAAATTGTAAAGGAGCAAAAGGAAGGTAATGACTTCATGAGAAATCAAGAAATTATAAAACAGAACCAAAAGGAATGAAAAGAAGACAAAGTAAAATATTTCATTAGAAAAAAACATTGACCTGAAAAATAAATCTAAGAGAGATAAATTTAAAAATATATATATTGGACTACTTAAAAGCCATGTTCAAAAAAAAAAGAGGCTAGATATCATGTCTCAAGAAATTATCAAGGAAAACTGCAGTGATATTCTAGAACCAGGGGGTAAGATAGAAATTGAAAAAAAAAATCCACTGATCACCTCTCGAAAGAGATACCAAAAGAAAAACTCCTAGGATTATTGTAGTCAAATTCCAGATTTCTCAAGTCAAGGAGAAAATATTGCAAGCAGCCAGAAAGAAGCAATTTGAGTATGGTTGAAATACAATCAGGATCACACAAGATCTAGTAGCTTTTACATTAAGGAATTGGAAGACTTTTGGAAGATGATATTCTGGAGTTCAAAAGAGTTAGAAAGTCTTATTTTTTATATTAATTTTTTTATTCTTATTTTGAAATTAAATTTAATATTTATTTTTAGTTTACATCATTCATTTTCACAAGATTTTGAGTTACAAATTTTCTTCCCATCTTTCCCCTACCCACCAACCCAAAACAGTGATTCTACTGTATACCCCCTCCTCCAATCTGTTCTCTCCTAGATGGTCCCCAATTTTCCCTCTTACTTTCCAGTAGGGCAAGATGGATCTCCATACCCCAGTTCCTGTATATTTTATTTCCCAGTTTCATTTATATATATATGTGTGTGTGTGTGTGTGTATGTATATATATATACACACACATACACACATGTAAAAATTGATTGATTAATTGATATTTATATACACACATATATGCATATACATATACATACTATATATAAATATATATACATATACACATACACATACACAAACACACACACATATGTGTGTGTATACATATGTGTTCTATTCTCTATTTTGACCCTGTCCCTGTACAAAAGTGTGTTCTTCTAACTATGCTCCACCCCAACCTGCCCTCAACTTTATCATCCTTCCTCTTTTCCCCTTTCCTCCTACTCTCCTGTAAGGCAAGATACCCAATTTAGTGTGTGTGTTCTTCCGTCCCTAAGCCAAATTCAATGAGAGTACAGTTGACCCATTCCCTTTTTACCTTCCTGTTGTTCCCCTCCATTGTAACAATTTTTCCTTATCTTTTGTATATGAGATAATTTTCCCCATTCTGTCTCTCCTCATCTCCTCTCATTATATTCCTCTCTCACCTCTCAATTTCACCTTTTGAATATCATCCCTTCCTGTTCAATTGATCCTGTACCCTCTGTTTATGTATATCTGTACACATATATACACACTCACATATGTATTCACATACGCATGTACACACCCATGCACATATACTTTCCTATATAGACATATATATGTATGTATACATATACATATATATGCATACACATAAACATATATATATACTTACACACATACATACATACACACACACACACACACACACACACACACATATATATATATACACATACACACACACATTTATAATCCCTTCAACTATCCTCATTCTGAGAAAAATTTCATAGGTTACAATCATTGTTTTTCTATGTAGGCATGTAAATAGTTCAACTTTGATAAGTTCCTTATCGTTTCTTTTTCCTATTTATCTTCTCATGTTTCTCTTGCTTCTGGTATTTGAAAGTCAAATTTTCTGTTCAGTTCTGTTTTTTTTCATTAAGAATATTTGAAAGTCCTCTTTTTCATAGAATGACCATATTTTCCCCTTAGCATTATACTCATTTTTGC
Source organism: Pseudochirops corinnae (assembly GCA_028646515.1). Classification (NCBI taxonomy): domain Eukaryota; kingdom Metazoa; phylum Chordata; class Mammalia; order Diprotodontia; family Pseudocheiridae; genus Pseudochirops; species Pseudochirops corinnae. The sequence continues at coordinate 18,137,588 of CM053591.1, read as the reverse complement.
TGGGTGAGTAATTCTTGATTTTAATCCTAGCTCCTTTGACCTCTGGAGTTTCATATTCAAAGTACTCCAGTACCTTAGTGTAGAAGCTGCTAGATCTTCTGTTGTCCTGATTGTGTTTCTACAATACTCAAATTGTTTCTTCCTGACAGCTTGTAATATTAACTCCTTGAACTGGGAACTCTGAAATTTGGCCATAACATTTCTTGGAGTTTTCTTTTTGGGATCTTTTTCAAGAGGGGATCAGAGAATTTTTTTTCCATTTCTATTTTGTCCTCTGGTTCTAGAATATTAGGGCAATTTTCCTTGAGAATTCCTTGAAGGATGAATTCTAGGCCCTTTTTGTGATCATGGCTTTCACGTAATCCCATAATTTTTAAATTATTTCTCCTGGATCTATTTTCCAGATCAAGTTTTTTTTTTTTTTTTCCCCCTCAATGAGATACTTCACATTGCCTTCTATTTTTTCATTTCTTCGGATCTTTTTAACAGTCTCTTGATTTCTCATAAAGTGATTAGCTTTCATTTGCTCCAATATGATTTTGAACGAATTATTCTCTTCTGTGAGTTTTTGAAATTCCTTTTCCATCTGGGCAATTTGATTTCTCAAGGCATTGGCTTTTTGGGCTTCTTTTGCCATTTCAGTTAGTCTATTGTTTAAGGTGTTATTTTCTTCAGTATTTTTTTTTCAGTTTCTGTAAGCAGGCTGTGGACTCCTTTTTCATGATTTTCTTGCATCATTCTCATTTCTCTTCCAAATTTTTCCTCCACTTTTCTTATTTGATGATCAAAATCATTCTTGATCTCCTCTATGGCCTGTAATAAGTTCACATTTTTCTTGGTAGCTCTTGATGCAGGAGTTTTGACTTTGTTATCTTCTTTTGTTTCCATGTTTTGATCCTTTTTGTCCCTCAAAAAAGATTGTATGTTTTTATTGTGCTTCCTTTGCTCACTCATCTCGCCAGCCAATTACTTGACTTTTGAGCTGTTTGCTATGGTAGAACTCTGCTTCCAGAAGGCAGAGATCTATGTCCCAAATCGCTAGGTTTTTGCAGCTGCCAACTCTGTGAGGACAGTTCCCTCTCTACAGCCACCCCAAACTCTGGCACACAGGCCACACACCCCAGGACTACTGGCCAACACTGTGATCCAGGTCCCAACTAGTCAAAGCAAGAGTGATTACCCTCTGAATGGTCTTTTGGTCCCACTATGATCTGCAGGCCAGTAGCTCCAGAGGCAGTTATGCGGCAACAGCTGCAACCACTGTACTTCTGCCACCTCGCACCCTTCAAGTAGGGGCTGGTTTGCCCTCTTCCATCACCTAATTCCAACAGAGTTCCCTACTGACATTTTACTTTCTCTTTGGTGTTTATGATTTAATAAATCTGGAAGTCACCCCAGCTGCCAGTGATTCACTCTCCTCAAGTTTGCTCTGGCCAGTCTTTGTCACTGGTCTGGGCTGTCCCATGTCTGGGCCCATGTGGCTAACACAGGATTGTGGTCAGCTCCTAGCTCAGTGAGTTAGATCCTTCCTGTTGGCCTGCCAGGCTGCCTTCAGGGGGAGATTTGTTTCTCTCTGTCACTTTGTGGGTTCTGTAGCTCTGAAATTTGTTTAGAGTCATATTTTACAGGTATTGGAGGTGTTTGGAGCAGGAGCTCAGACAAGTTCTATGTGTTTTACTCTCTCATCTTTGCTCTGCCCCTATTAGAGTGATCCTCTAACTGCTTCCCCATGAATCTTTGCTAGAGAGGGAAATGGCAATTCATTTTAACATCTCTGCCAAGAAAATTCCAAATGAGTTAACGAAGAGTTGAACACAACTGAACATGTCAGCAACAACAAAATGATTCTTTAGTACAATGTGAAGAACTATTAGAAGTTAGATTGACCATTAGGTTCTTCTAACCCATTTCTCTCATTTAAAGAATGAGAAAATCCAGTAGTTTATATGATCATGAAATTTGTCATCTTGGAAAAAAAAGACTGCATAGAGGAACCGTTAATCCTGGTTACCTGAGTGCTATTGCCACTAAACTATATTTCTCTATGCAATAAAAAAAGGAAATGGGGTGAGGATGAATGTAGGATAATAGTAGTTGCATAACTACTTATAAACTTAGAATAAATGCTACACATTCATCTCTGCTTATTATCATTATTTCTTTCTTTTGAGTCTCAGCTTAATTGCTCAGAAGATATCATTTAAAACTACTTAATTCTTCTTCTAGTTTTAGATAGAAATTACCTCCCCTTCTCAATGCATATATACATTTTGAAGATTTCAATTTTTTTCTAATTTTTCACAGTTAATCATGTGCTGAGTGATATTGTAGTTATTTTGGTGTCTATTTCTTTTCCTTGCCTTATTCTTTATTTTTGAGGATTGAGATGTAATCTGTGGAGGTAACACTTGTTTGTTTGTTTGTTTTTCTTTTCTACTTTTATTTACTTTTAGGGTCTCAGTTTTCCTTTGTCATACCTATACCCTCCCACAGGTTAAATTCAGAGCATAGTTATCCTTTATACTCTGACTACCTTCTCCTTCTCCTTTCTCTCTCCTTCCTCTTTTTCCTCCTCTCCACCTCTTCATCCTCATCCTCCTTCTATGTCTCTCTGTCTCTGTCTTTCTCTTTTCTTCTCTTTTTTCTCTTCTCTTCTCTTCTATCTCTCTCTTTCCCCCTTCACACACCCACACACCCACCCACACACCATCCCCAAAAGCTGCTGCTTTTCTTACTGCTCAACTAATTAGCTCATCAAGTTCTAGATTGAGGAAGCTTATATCATCTTTGCAGCTGACCCCACTGCTAAACTCATGATAACCTTTTTCTTGTGTTGTACTCTTCTGTATACTGCAGGTGCCATTATGAAACTATTGGGAAAAACTAAAAGTAGTCTCATACCTCAAAAATTATAAAAGTCTAGATCTCAGATACAAGGGTAATGTTATCATTGTTATCCAGAAATCTGAGAATGTCAGTCAGTTATCAAACCTGTATTATAATAGTTCCATAAATTTAGAGAGCAAGGAAGCAACTCAATTGCCACTTAGTTCAGTTTTCCAGATTTTCAATTCTTGTTTTGCAGATGGGGATACGTATCAGGTCCAAATGGTTTAATTGAATTGTCCAAAATAGTACAGAATAATAGCTGGCAAAGAAAAGTTTAACCTAGATTCTATTCTTTCCACTTGTGGTTTACCTGAGTATTGGATGTCTACAACAGTCTTTTTCACATATTGGTTTACAATAAATATTTAATTTGAATTGATTCATACAATGCTAAAATCCCCATATTCATCTAGACAAGTCTTTCATCTAACCAACCCCTTATTGTATTATTAATCAGTGAATCCAAGAGACAGGATATCATATTCTTCCTTCCAGATAAATCCTAAAATTTAAATACATTTTAGCTTTTCTAAAAAGGCATTTAAGAAAATATGACTTGGGAATTTAATTTTAGTCCTTTTTGAGACATGACCACATTTAGGGTTTTCTTGACAAAGATACTAGAGTGGTTTGCCATTTCCTTCTCCATCTCACAGATGAAGAAACTGAGAAAAACAGGTTGAGTGACTTTCCCATGGTCACAGACCAAGTAAATGTCTGAGGTCATATTGAACTCAAGAAGATAAGTCTTCCTGATTCCAGCTGCAGTAGTCTATCAGCTGCACTACCTTGCTGTCCTTGAGAATTTATAACCATGCATATTTCCTACCAGTACCACCTCTTGGAGCTAATATGTTTTGAAAGATTTTTTGTACTGAGCCCAGTTTTTTATCCATAGTAGCCATTTGATAAAATTTTGTTCAATTGGATCATCATACTCTTTGATTTGGTATGTTTAACTGGCCTCTACTAAATTAATAAAAAATAAGCATCAATTTTTGAGTCACAGAGCATAAGTTAAAATTCTAACCTTGTGATTTACTACCCACATGACCTTGAGCAATTTACTTAACTTCCCTGGACTGCATTTTACTTATTATTAAAGTGAGGGAATTGAACTAAGTATTTTTAATATTCCTTTCAGTTCCAGATTTGTGATCATATAATCCTTTGATGGTTTCTCTGATGACTCATTCATTTTACATCTCAAATGTAACAGTTAGAGAAGAGTATCCCCTTACTATGTATATTACTCTGACCATTTTAGGCTTTCCCACATACATTCAAGCTTGACAGGAGTCCAAAAAATACAAGAATTTGAACTGGCAAAGGCAGCATGCTGTAATGTTCCTAAGTCATTTTCCAGTAATTTGTCAATGTTAATTAGAACTAAATTTCAGTAAGAACATGCACGCCTTAACATAATCAGAACTCAGAAAGAATGTTATCTTGTTGCTTCTCCCAAACTAGTCATGTGAGGAAGTGTTGGAATAATCTTCCAAACATTGGCAAAATGTATTAAATCTAAGTGATTGTTTACAATGAATTTATTTTCACATTCTCAGGCACTGCATAATTTAAATCCACTGAGTGCTGAATAGGATGCTTTAATCTCTAAAGTGGAGGAGGGGGAGAGTTTCTAAAGCAAATCTTCAGGTAGGAATATAGGGCTTGTTTAGCTGAAAAGCTATCCGTTTTTGCTTCTGGAAAGCAATTTACAGTAGGAAATCATTTCTATCTCAGGTAAGAGATTGAAAAATGAAACTATAAATGAAAGTTTTTCACTCTGCCTCACAGCCATGGAATATGAGCATGATGGGGGTTTTAATGATATTTGAGCAGCCTTTGTCATCCTGCCTCAATTTGCATGGAGTTAGTTCAAATTTTATGATGCTATTCTTCCATGTCCTGGGGCTGGATCTGGAAGAATCTTTAACTCTTTTTAAATTTTGATTTGTAAATAGAATGCAAATATTTTTGAATGGTACCCAAATTACTCAAAATTGTGCAGATGTTAATGGCAATCCCTTAATTTCAATACATAAATGAAAGTGGAAGTGCCCCATAAGCATATTCCAATCCCTATGAAAGTTCAAAGTTTAAAACAGCTGTGCCCTGGAGGTTTCATGTAAGTCAATAACAGAAAGCAAATTTGATTTTTGCTATATTTATTTAAAAATTAGGATTGGGTCACCAGTGTGTTGAGTAGATCAAAATTCTACTTTGGTTAGAAACGTTCCTTATTGTAACGTTGGTTTTCTCTCACTTTGAAAGTTTTCTTCCTTAAATTGTATATTTCACTTCCTCATTTATGTTTCAAAAGATGCTAATGACGGAATCTTTGAAAATGAAGAATAGGATCACTTTGTTGTCTCAAGTGAGTTTATGACAAGTATACATACATATATACATACACACATATATAGATACATACACCTACATACATGCATGCATAAATGCATGCATACATACATATTCCAATCCATACCATAAAGGAATGTCCATTTTGATATATGGATCTCCATATAACATGGTTTCAAGTCATTATCCTGGTTGTCTTTCTCTGTATATTCTCTAAATTATCAAGGTCCAGCTAAACTACGGTATCCAAGACTAAGCACAACATGTTATTTGTGTAATGAGGACAAAGTAAATTAGCCCATTGGCTCACTATTTCTAGAAATTGTACCTTTCTTAATGTAGTTCAAGATTACATTAGCATTTTTACTAGAGTATTACACTGCTCATTCCTATTTACAGCATAGTTCACTTAGCTCTCAGATTTTTTTTTCAGAATAACTGATGTCTATCCATTCCTCTTTTACCTACTATAATTGAAGTTGATTTTTAAATACCCAAATGAAAGACTTTATATTCATTTATATTTCATCTTATTAGTCAGCTATCAATGTTTTGGATCCCAATTTAGTGACATAATATTTTAGCTATCAATCCTAGCATTGTGACATCTGCAAATATGATGAGCATAAATCCTACTCCTTTTCCCAAGCCATTGATAAAAAATGTTAAACAGTGCAAAGTATGCATACCTATGCAAAGTAGGCATAGGTATTTCCCTGGAGACCTCTTTCCATGTTGACAATGAAGCCTTAAAAATTATTCAATCACTCATGACGTTCAACCAATTCTGAATTTGTCTAATTGAATTACTGGAAAATAAAAATATCTTCCCCATTTATGTAAGATTATCATGAGATATTTTATCAATACTTTGCCAAAAGTGATGTGAACTTGATTCAAAACATTTTAGTTATTTAGTAATGCTACAAAAAAAAAAAGAGAAAATAGATTATTCCTAAATGATCTGTTCTGATGAAGCCAACGTGGCCTTTTGTATTCATCATTTCTCTTTCTAGATATTTGTTCATAATCCCTTTAGCTGTTCTAGAATTTTCCCAGAAATTGAAGTCAAGGTCACCATCTAAAGTTTTGTGACTGTTTTCTTTCTTTTTGTGAAATTTGGACTTTTGTCCTTTTCCATCTTGTAGTATCTTTGCTATTTTCCCTGATTTTTTACTTACTACTAGTGGCTGAGTAATCACATCCATCGGGACTTTCAGGATCCTAGGATATAGTTTATTTGAACTTAGGGACTTGATTTCATCTAGATTATCTAGGTGCTTTTTTACTATCTCTTTACTTTCGTTGGTTATCATTTACATGTTTATTTTGCAAACTTCTATTCATTGAAAATATTTTTCTCTTTCACTTTTGCCCATTTTTCTGGATTAAAATATGGTGTGTGTGTGTGTATGTGTATAAGTATATATGTATGTCTGTGTATGCATATGTGTACACACATGTGTATGCATATGTATATGTATATGGGTATGTGTGTGCAAATATGTGTATATGCAGGCATATATGTATGTGTATATATGTGCATATGTGCGTGTATGTATGTATTTATGTGTGCATAGGCATATGCATGTTTTAGTGTTGGCTACACTTTTTTTTTTCATAGTACATAATCAACTTGTGATGGTGAATTTAAAATACTTTTCATTCTGCATTACCACTTCCAGGTCCCTACCCTATCACATTTACTCAGAAACACATTCTCTCTTAAAATCCATGATATCTAAATTTATTGCCCAACATATATTGTAGTGACAATTATTTTTTTTTATCTCCAGCTAAATCTCCTTTTATCTTTAGAGTTCTTTGCTAAGCTCACCATTCTTTCTCTGTCTCAACTTGAACACACTTGTCTGTGCTCCCTCAGATCATATAACTTTCCATTTTCTCAGGCTACTTAGTCCTTATAACTTACTTTTCCATTCCATTTCATCTATACACAGAAATGTGATTCTGTTAATCTTAATGATGACCAACACGTGTTCCATGTATATATTGATGAACTCTAAATCATAAATAATATATATTTTATAATCTTTCTCTCTACTTTGTAACTCTTAACTCTGTTCTTCACCTGTACCATGACTGCTATATTTTCAAACTCACAGACCTTTCCTAATCCATCACAACTATAGTGGTAATAATTTGTTTCTTTTCTTATCTTGACATCTTTATGTGCCAGTTCAATTATACACTCTACTTTCCAATCCATTGTTCCTTTGTCTTATTGTCAATTTCATTTTGTCAAATGCCCGCAGTAGAGTTCTGTAATGCCATGCACAAGCAGCTTCCCAAAAGAATGCTACTGTGAACAGCTTTTAAGGTTCAGATTACACAGTATAGTGAACACTCCATTTATTCCATTACAAATCAAGGCAAACATTTACAAGAAATCACAATATAATATCCACAACCTTACATCTTATCACAGAAAATCACAATATAGTGTTCACAACTGCTTAACATTAGAATGGCCACATAGTTTTCACTACAGTGGCCACAATATTTAGAACAAAGAACAAAAGAATAATCATCTGGTTTCCCTTAGGGGGGAAACCCTCCTTACTTAATCATTCAGTCATTTCACAATACAATAATCAAGAATTAATCATTCAATCAATTCACTATACAATAATCAATCTTCCACTCATTGGGGCAATTATAGATTAACTTAATCAGTTACTTATCCAGCAATCAATCATTAAATACAATTATTAGGCATTCTATATCTGAGGAGAGGCATTTTCTTCATCTTGACTCAGGGTGATCTCTCAGATTCCCTGGATTCCCTTCCATGGTCCCAACTCCTTCCTGAATCCACCAAACAGTCACCTGGATTCAGAGGCAGACAGCTCCCAGGTTCTTGCCTTGTCCTCTGGGCAGTTCTTGTTACACACTGAAGTTCACAGGGTCTAGCACATCTCAAACCCTTCACAACTTCTGTTGCTGGGAACTCAAGGATCAACCAAGCCACAAAAAAATAAAGGCTTATCCTAAATTAATTACCTTTAAAGGTTCTCTAACCACCTGCTTTATTCCTATTGATATGCTGCTGAATAGAATTGAAGATTTTTTTGGGGGGGGAAATGTAGATTGGATTATTATCTAATAAAAAGTGGGCCTGTCTGCATTGAAGAATGGCAATTATCCTACTCTCAAATGGATTTTTCATCATACTCTCCAGAGCAGATGTTTCAAATCTTCTCAAGTTGCCTCAGGATTCCTACATCACCCCTTTCCCAACTCTTTTTCTGCAGGACCTCACCACATACATCAGCGAGGATAAAATGAGATTGACAATATCTACTTCTCCCTTATTCTTAATCTTACATATTCAGAAATCTTTCCCCATTTCATTTCCTCTGTTCCTTTACTAAATGAAGAGGTAACCTTTGTTCTTGTCAAGACTAACCTCTACTCATGTAGATTTGATCTCATTTTTTCTTGTCTTTTCCAGATTTCATAACACAATCAACCCCACTCTTCATATCAACTACCTTCTTCCCTTTAGTCTACAAAGTTGTTTACATCTCCTTTTATATTCCTTTAAAAATTTTAAACATCTCCACTTTCATTCTATATCTATCATTCTATATCTCTATCCACCTCCCCTTTTTCTGCTAAACATTTTGAAGAAGTTGTCTTCAGAGATAACAGCAAAAATGGAACAGTAGGAAGAAGAAATATGGCCCAGATGTCCCCTACGACTACTCCCATTAGGGTCTATAAGGAGCAGTATGCTAAGTTATGGTACAAAAATCCAATCAAAGAAATAGAGAGTAATTTTTAAGCTCACTTAAATAAGAAGGCACAAAAAGATTGCTCACAATAGAGGAGTGTACTGAGGAAGCCAGCAGCTAACCAAACAAGTCATAGAGTCCAGAAGAAGGAGTATTCTGTAGTTCCCTTGTTCTGAACCTTACAGCTAGGTGACAGAAGGTTAAGGTCAGCAGCACTTAACTGGCTTCCCAAGTAGGGACTTTTCTTTTGTGGCATACAGTCCTGACCCAAACTGGGGACAGCAGCTTTCACAAATTTGGATAAGAAGGGAAATAATCAGAGCTGCCTTAGATCCAGCCACAGTGTATGTGCTAAAAGACTGCATGTCTCTGCCTAGAGTCATTCCTGAGTTTATTGAAGAACACAGTACTAAAACATCTGTAGAACCCAATAGAACATGAAGTAGAACCTAGTATAGCCAAGACATTCTTTCCAAAAATGCAAAGCCTGGCTCTAACACCAAGTCCATACATAGGAAAAGAGACTTGGGGAACGGGTAAAAAAAAATAAGCCAGAAAGACTCTCCCCCAAAACAAAATAACAAAAAAAAAAATCCATAATTATTATGGCAGCAGGGATGACTAAGAAACCTATCCAAAAGAGAAGAATGACTCCAAAATATTTTAAGTAAAAGCTTCAGTTAAACAGATACAGAGAAATTGGGCATAAATTCAACTAGAATTCCTGAAAGAAATGAAACAAGAATTTAAAAAGTGGTAAAATGATTTTATAAATTTAATGTGAGAATTAAAGGGAAGAATTGAAAAAATAATTAGAACTTTGAGGAAAAAAGACTCAGGAAAAGATTTGAGAGTTTAGCAAAAGAGCTGCAAAACCTTACTGAAGCAACTGCATTTTTAAAAATCAGAATACATTAAACAGAATTGAACAAATCTATGAGACTACAAGAAATATAAAAACAAAGGCCAAATATTTAAAAACTCCAAAGGTGGAGACAAGGTGGTAGAGCAGAGGCAGGAAATCATCTTAACTTTTCCAAATCCCCCTCCAAACTATTTTAAAATAATGACTCAAATTGAAGGAGGACTTTGCTGGTAATGTTAGCAGTAGGACTTGGAGGTGGCTACATCAGTGGAAGCAGAAACTTTAGAAACTTTTCTCACAGATGGTAAAGGAGGTCCAACCATTGGTCGGAAAGAGACTAAAGGTAACCCTTTCTGCCACTGGTTCAGAAATGCATTGAATTGGTCATGTGTAGATACAAGATGAAGAGAAGAAGTAGTACATTAGCACTTGCAACTGAAGGTGTTTGAGGGCTCCAGGGCAAACAAGAGTGTTTGTGGTGGATCACAAGAGAGTAGTAGGAGCCCAAGTCTCACTTTAAAGACAGAAAGGAGCAATTGCACTTAGGACTGCAGGAGAACAGGAGAACTGGTCACAGTTATAGGGTCAAGAAGAGTGCTAACATCTGAGACTAAAGGGGAACAAGATCGCTTCTTGGTAAACACCAAAACATAGTTCAGGAGTGCAGTGACAGCACTTCTCTTTAGATCATACCATGCTGAAAGCACTGAAAATTTACAGACTCCCAGAGTTAGTTTTGAAAATAGCAGCAAAAAAAATGAAACTTGAAAGAGTGGCCCCTCCACCTTTGGAGCAGAGCCCAACTGGAACAAAAATTAAAAGTAAGAAAAAAATGGCTGGAAAAATGATCAACAACAAAAAAAGTATTGGATTATAAAAAGTTGCTATGGTCACAGGTAAGACAAAGACACAAACTCAGAAAAAAGATAGCAATGTCAAAATAGCTACAGACAATGCCTCGGGGGGGGGGGGAATTAATCTGAATACAAATGAAATAAGAATTACTTTTTTTAAAAAATTTTTTTAAATTTTATTTTAGTTTTCATCATTCATTTTCACAAGATTTTGAGTTATATATTTTCTCCCCCTTTTTCCCCCACCCACCGCCCCAAAACAGCCATCCCAGTGTGTCCCCCCTCCCCCAGTCTATTCTGTCCTATGTCACTTTTCAGTAGGGCAGGATGGATCTCCCAACCAC
>CM053591.1:18086350-18126017 GCA_028646515.1 Pseudochirops corinnae | reverse complement strand
AAAAAAAAAAAACAACAAATAAAATAGATAGACCTTTAGTCAATATGCTTAAAAAGAAAGAAAGAAAGAAAGAAAGAAAACCAAATTTTGAGCATCAAAATAAAGGCCTCATTTCTAAAATATATAGAGAACTGAGTCAAATCTTTAAGAATACAACTTATTCTCCAATTGTTAAATGGTCAAAGGATATGAACAGGTAATTTTCAGAGGCAGAAATTAAAGATATCTATAAGCATATGAAAAAATGCTCTAAATCGCTATTGATTTGAGAAATGCAAATCAAAACAACTTTGAGGTACCACATCTCACCAATAAGATTGGCTAAGATGACAAAACAGTAAATGACAAATGCTGTATAGGATGTAGAAAAATTGGACCACTAATGCATAGTTGGAGTTGTGGACTGATTCAACCATTCTGGAGAGCAAACTGGAATTATGTCCAAAGGGCTATAAATAATTGCATACCCTTTGACCCAGTAATACCACTTCCAGGTTTGTATCCTGAAGAGATCTTAGAAGTGGGAGGAAGACCCATATGTACAAAAAAATTTATTGTAGCTCTCTTTGTGGTGGCAAATAATTGGAAATTAAGGGGACGCCTATCAATTGGGGAATGGCTAAACAATTTGTGGTATATGAATGTAATGAAATACTATTGTGCTGTAAGAAATGAGAAACAGATGAACTTCATATTTACCTGGAGAGGCTAATACAAACTGATGCCAAGTGAGAAGAGCAGAACCAGGAGAAATTTGTACACAATGACAGACACAACCTATGTGTGATGACCATCTTTGGTAAACTGGACTCTTCTCAGCAACACATAGTTATAAGACAACTCTTAAAGACACAGGATGGAAGGAGATGTCTATACTCAGAGAAAGATCTAGAAAGAACAGAATTTAGATGGAGACTGAAGGAAACTACATGTTCTCTTTGTTTTCCATGTTTGGTTTTGTTTCCTCTTTCCCATTGTTCATCCCATTGGTTACAAGCCTTGTATACAACGAGTCTAATGTCCAATGTGAAAGTATTAGCAGATTCTATACTTGATTGCAAGCTGCCATGGGGGAGGAGTGGGAAGAAAGGGAGAAAATTTGAAACACAAGGGATTGTGGAACTGAATCTTGTAAACTAAAAGGAAATAAATAAACCAATTAAAATATATTTTATATGAGAAAAACCAATGCAATCAAGAAGGAAAGCAGGAAACCAGGGAACCACTTTTTTATACCAAATTTCTCTGATGAAGATATCATTACTCAAATAAATAGAAGATTGTTTCAAATTTATAAAAATATACTCATGAATTTTCACTTGATTTGACTAAGCAGTTTTCCAGAAAAAACAAAAACTTTCTGTAGTCATATAAAAATGTTCTGTGTCAGTATTGCTTTGAGAAATGAAAATTAAAACAACTCTGAAGTACTATCTCACACTGTTTAGATTGGTTAATATGACAAAAAAGGAAAATGACAAATGTTGGAGGGTATGTGGAAAAATTAAGACACTAATGCACTGTTGGTGGAGTTGTGAACAGATACAGATCCGGGAGAGCAATTTGGAACTATAACCAATGTGATATAAAACTGTACAGTCACTTTGATTTAGAAATGACACTGCCAGGTCTATATTTCAAAAAGATAAAAGAAAAAGGAGATAGAAAAAAGGATCTATCTGTACAAAAGTATTTATACCATCTTTTTTTGTGGTGGCAAAGAAGTAGAAATTGAGGGAATTTCCATCAATTGCGAATTTCTTTGCAAACTGTTCTATAAGATTTTAATAGAATATTATTTTTTTCTTTTTTAAATTAACTTTAGTTTATTTTTAGTTTACATCATTGATTTTCACAAGATTTTGAGTTACAAATTTTCTCCACTTCTTTCCCCTACCCACCACCACAAAACAGCGATCCCACTGTATACCCCCTCCCCCAATCTGCTCTCTCCTATATCATCCCCAATCACTCCCCTGACTTTCCAGTAGGACAAGATGGGTCTCATTATCCCAGAACCTGTATATCTTATTTCCCAGATGCATGTAAATAATAATAATAATAATAATTATATATATATATATATATATATACATATGTATATATTATTATTATTATATGTACATATATATCATATTCCAGGCCCTTCAATCCCTTAATGTAGAAGCTGCTTGATCCTGTGTTATCCTGATTGTGTTTCCACAGTATTCAAATTGTTTCTTTTTGGCAGCTTGTAATATTTTCTCTTTCATCTGGGACCTCTGGAACCTGGTTATAACATTTCTAGGTGTTTTTTTTTTTGTGGGGAGGGGAATTTTTTCAAGAGGTGATCAATTAATTCTTTCAATTTCTATTTTGCCCTCTGGTTCTAAAATATCTAAAATATTGAGGCAATTTTCCTCGAGAATTTCTTGAAGGATTATTTCTAGGTTCTTTTTTTGATCATGGCTTTCATGTATTCCACTAATTTTTAAATTGTCTCTTCTGGATCTATTTTCCTAGTCAGTGTATTTTTTTCCAATGATATATTTCACATTGCCTTCTATTTTTTCATTTGTTTGGATCTATTTAATATTATCTTGATTTCTCATATATTCATTTGCTTCAATTTGCCCCACTCTAATTCTGAAGTAATTACTCTCCACAGTGAGGTTCCGAAATTCTTTTTCCATCTGGGAAATTCGGCTTTTTTAGGCATTCTTCTCCTCATCGGCCTTTTTGGACCTCTTTTGCCATTTGAGTTAATCTATTTTTTAAGGTGTTTTTTCTTCAGTCAGGTTGTTGATTCTCTTTTCATCATTTTCTTGCATCATTCTCATTTCTCTTCCCAATTTTTGCTCCACTTCTCTTATTTAGTTTTCAAAATCCTTCTTAAATTTCTCTTTGGCCTGTAACCAGTTTACATTGTTCTTGGAAGCTTTTGGTGCAGGAATTCTGACTGTGTTGTCTTCCTGCTGTTCCATGCTTTGATCCTTTTTGTCCCCCAAAAAAGGAATCTAAAGTTGGATTGCTGTTCTTGCTTTGCTTCCTTTGCCTGCTCATGTTGCCATTCAATTAGTTGACTTTTGGGCTCTGTAGAACTCTGCTTTCAGAGGGGAGAGCTTTGTTGAAAATCAATGGAATTTTCATAGCTGCCAGACCTATTATGAGGCTACCATCTCTGCAGCTCCCACCAACTTTGGCCACTAGTCATGCACCTCAAGTCCACCACCCAAGACCAACATTCTGAGCCTGGCAGGTTAAGGCTCAAGCACTTAGCCTTTGAATGATCACTTGGCCCCCTTCCAATCTGCAGGGCAGGAGCTCTGAAGCATCCACATGGAGGTGCCTGCAGACCTGCCACTTCAGCTGCTTCTAGCTCTGAGGGCAGACAGCCAGACCCTCTCCCCTAAATTTAGCCAATTCCACTGACCTTTCACTCTCCTGAATGCTCCAGCTGTGGCTTGTCCTGGCCTCCCTGGGGCTAAATCCGCAGGTTCATGTGGGCTGGGGTTGGCTCCCAGCATGCTGCAATACACCTTCCTTTTTGCATGCTGCATTCCTTCAGCCGTAGCTTTGTTTCTCTGTCCTTTTGTGGGTTCTGGAGTTCTAAAATTTGTTTAGTATCACATTTTATAGTTATTGGAGGTGGTTCTGGGGGGAGCTCATGGAGTTCTCCTGCTACTATGCTGCCATCTTGACTCTGCCTCCTCTGCTACTCTTATTTGATTTTCAAAATGCTTCTTGAGTTTTTACATGGCCTGTGACCAATTTATATTTTTCTTGGAGAATTTTGATATGGAAGCTTTGGCTTTGTAGTCTTCTTCAGGTTGCGTGTTTTGATCTTCTTTGTCACCAAAGAAAAATTCTATAGTCTGACATTTTTTTTTATGCTGCTTGCTCATCTTCCCAATCAAATACTTGACTTTCTAGCTCTTAGTCAGGGTAACATTGTGCTTCCAGTAGGTGAGGGGTGGGAGTGGGTGTACTGTCCCAGACTTCAGAGATTTTTCATCGGCCACTTAATCCCTCACTGTCTATGTACCTGCTGCTGGTGGTCCTTCTGCTGCTGGTGCTGCTGCTGCCACCAACAGCTGCACCTCCCCAGGTACAGGGCCAGACCGCAGCCAGACCACGCTTCTCTTTCACCCAGATTCCACAGAGTTTTCCTCCTGTCCTTTTATGCCATATTTGCTATTTGTGCATTTGGAAGCCTGGAGACCAACCCACATGCAGGGATTCAGTCCCCTGAGACCTGCTCTAACCCTGTCTGCACTGGCACAGCCCATGCCAGGCTGTGCTCTGCCCCCAGACTGTTGTAATAGACCCTTACTATTGTCCTTCCAGGCTCTTTTGGCTGGAGTTTTGTTTCACTCTCATTTTGTGGGTTCTGTAGCATTAGAATTTTTTTAGAATCATTTTTACAGATATTTGGAGAGGTTTGGAAGAGATCCAACAAGTCCATACTCTTACTCTACTGTCTTTCCTCTGCCTCCCCAATGAAGAAGTTGCTGCTTCTACTTTTGATGTATTATAGAGTCTCACAATATTTTATGTAATGTCTGGGCTAGCATGGCAATGCATGCAAAAATCAAGAACCAAGGTTTTCTGGCAGAAGTAGAGAATCAGTATATTCACACTTTGCCATTGTCTTGTACCTGGGAAAGTACAATGGAATATCATTCAATAACTTGTACTTCAATTAGTATGAATGTATAAATACTGCTTTTAGCCATTAATTGCAAGGTTAATATGAATTAGAGCATTTTGGAGTACCATTAACTTAATTCCTGCTAGAGTTTTAAAATATATTTTAATAATGCACTTGGCACAAATACAGCAATATGGAAGATTGTGAGATGAGATAAAATTCATCTATGTTCCTATTGGAACTATTTGAGTATTTGTTTGATATGAACTTTGATTCACTTTTCAAATGTCCTTCTCAAGATTGATCCTCAGTTGCTAAGCCTGTAGATTTATAGCTTGTACGACAGATTGGGATTGAGCTGTTGTGATCTGTGTTGGGATATTCTTATGGTCACACAAAACTGGTTTGCATATAATTCCATTAAAACAAATAACCATAAATACATAGAGTGAATTCTTCAATTGAAATTTTCAGTCAAAGATTCCTTCTAGTGGATTTAGGGGGTATAGGAGATGTATATATTTAGAACTCCAATTGCAATGTCTCTGTCCAGATCTAAGGCATTTCTATTTATGACTTTAATGTCCTGTATTCAAGATGCAAAATATTTCAGAATGAGTTCAATTTCTGTCCTGCTTTATTATAATTAATTACTAGGAAAGAGGGATTTCAGGTGGAAGGTTAAAGTAAGAAGATTGAGACAATCATTTGAGATTTTAAACTTCTAGCACTTTTTTGCTCCCAGTCATTACTGTAAAGGTAAAAGTAAAAGTAAAATGTAAAGGTAAAAATGATGACCCAGGTTAATTGACTGGCCATTTAATGTCCTTTCTTATTTATATTTTAACATAATGGGCCATTTTTGTTTAACTAGTAAGATAATTTTAGTCAAAGCAAAAAGATGCATGATGACTTATGCCATTGCTTACTTAGACCTGAAACTCTTATTGCTTCCCCTCCTTTATTTTCCTCATCTTTGCTACTGGGTCTTGCAAGGTACAGTTGCAAATTGAATTAGAAATGTAAAATGTTTGGCAACAGTGACAGTTTTATAAAATCAAAAGCAACTAAAAAGTAGAATTGGCTAAATAGAAAAGGAAGTACAGAAACTCACTGAAGAAAATAATTCAAAGTAGAATCTAATGATTTTATGAACTATAAGAAACAATAAAACAAAATGAAAAGAATGAAAAAAAGACAATGTGAAATATCTCATTGGAAAAATAACTAACCTGAAAAATACATCCAGGAGAGATCATTTAAGAGTTATTGACTCCAGAGAACCATAAAAAAGGTAAAAAAGAAAGAGAAACAATTAAGGATTCAATAATGTTAATAACCATAACTGTGAAAAAATATTTATTGGAAATTACTCTCATAAAGACCTCATTTCTCAAATATATAGAGAATGGAGTATAATTTACAGAAATAAGAGCCATTCCTTAATTGATAAATCATAAAAGAATATTACTAGTTTTCAGATGAAGTAATAAAAGTTATCTACAGTCATATGAAAAACAATGCTGTAAATGACCAATGATTAGAGCAAAATAAATTAAAAGAACTTTGAGAGACCACACCTGTCAGATTAACTAACATGATAAAAAAGGGAAATGACAGATGTTGGTGGCAATGTAGGAAATTGAGGCACTAATGCATTGTTAGTGAAGTGATATAATGATCCAACCATTTTGTAGAGCAATTTGGAACTAAGTCCATGCATACCCTTTGATGAAGCAATATCAGTACTAGGTCTGTATCCCAAAGAAATAATAAAAAAGGAAAAATGCCTATATGGACAAAAATATTTGTTGCAGTTCTTTCACTGGTGACAAAGATTTGGAAACTGAGGGGGTATCCATCAAATGGGGAATGGTTGAACAAGTTTCTGTATGTGATTATAATATAATACTATTTTTTTTTTTTGCTATAAGAAAAGATGAGCAGGATGCTCCCAGAAAAACCTGGAAGGCCTTTCATGAATGGATGCAAAGTAAAATTGAATGAATGAGGAGAACATTGTAGATAGTAAAAGCAATATTGTATGATGTTTAACTGTAAATGACTTATTTATTCTCAGAAATACAAAGATCCAAGAAAATTCTGAAGGACTTATGATGAAAAATGTCATCTGTTTCTAGAAAAAGGACTAGTGGAGTATTAACACAGATGAAAGAATATTTTATCTTTATTTTATTTTTCTTGTGTTTTCTTTCACAACATGACTAACATGGAAATATATTTTGCCTGACTGTATACGAATAATTTATACCAAATTGTTTGCTTCTCAATGAGGGTGAAAAGGGAGGAAGGTAGGGACAGAATCTGGAACTTAAAATTTTTTTAAATGAATGTTAACAATATTTCCACATGTAATTGGCAGAAAAGAAAAGATTAAATTTAGATAAAAAATAAATAATTATGTGCCAGAAACTGTATTTGATTTCTAGGAAACAAAAGACAAAAAAAATTAATACTTCTCCTCAAGGACTTTACATTCTATGGAGAAGACAACATATACATGAAAAGTTACATAAAGTACATGCAAGATTAATGTAAAGTTCATGTTTTTAAATTAAATTTCTTTTTTTGTTGAACAAAAAATTAAAGTATTATGTAAACATAGTTTACTAGTAATAATAACTGTATTGGTAGTAGCAGTGGTAGTCACTGATGCCATGGTAGTATGGTTGCTAATCTCATATTAGGAGATGAAATTTTATTTAAAGTGTTATATCTAGGAGCACATCCAAGATTGTGAACTAACATGCAAATATATCTTGCCTATTTGAAGATGTGCTAATTAAAATACAAATGTATATATATTTATGTTTGTATGTATGTATATGTGTCTGTATGAATGAGAAGCAGATTATTTAAAGAAAAAGTGTTGTATATCTTTTTATAAATTAAAAAAAAACCATCTCTACCTAATTTATCTCTTTGTGTAAATCCTTACATAGCTTTAATAGGTTTCCTTAACTTTAAGGATCACATGTAGTCAATATTAACAATCTTGTCTCTAAAGCTCCTCTTCTACCTTCAGCTCCTTGTTCCAGTGTTTTACAGAGTGGTGTATTGGAGGGTTTTGTATTTACTTCAAAGTCCATGTAATGCTCAGATAAATATTTACAAATCAGAAATTTGCCTAGGTGCTTACAAGTGTTATATAAATATTTAATATGGCTTATCTTCTTGCCCTTTGCAACGTCATCCTCTGAACACTGCATTTGATGTGGTGGAGTGTGGAACAACAGCAGCATGGGAAAAGTGAATCTACCAGAGCACAAGATGAACTGCATTAATATTAATAGTGTTTTTGAATTCCAGGCATTTTGCAGATCAGAGAATTAGATATGGTTTCTCTGTTGCCTAAGCACAGTGTAAGTTATTTAATTTTTGTCCCTTACTCTTCCTCCTGGTAATAACTAAGGCCAAAAATCCCCCCAAATCTTTTGATGAAAGGTTGCTTTGGTTCTAGCATCCTCTTTGCCCCTGTTGAAGATTTGCTTAAGAATGTATAAAATATTCTGAAATAACATTTAATGGAATGAAATATTAAGGAAAGAGTTTAGCTTAAGCTGACCTGAGTGAAAGAGTTCACTCTATTCATCTATGCACCAATGCAGGAAAAAAAAGTGAAAAACTTTAAGAAATGATGCCTTTAGCATCCAATATCTCACAAATACACACATACACACGCAAACATTTGCACACATGCACAAAGGGATTGGCATCATTAAATAGCACAATTATCATAATTGCTTGTTCACAATTATTGGTTTTATACATATTTAAGTGCATTTTGCCTACCTTCCCAAGTTTCCTTTCTTCTGATATCTGCTAATGCTTTCTTATACATATAGTGCCTCAGGGACTCAGAGTAAAGCTTAACAGCATTTGAAGTGGAATCTCTGGTATTGAAATTGTGAGACTGAGACTTTGGAGGATTGAGGGGATGAACTAGAGTTGCTAGGCAAGATTCTAGTTTCATTTGGCAGAGTCCACATTAGTTTGTTAACACTAGCTATGGCGGAGCACATAGGCACAAGTGTATATTGGCAGAAGAAAAAAGCATGACAACTTTTGTTAAGTAGTGGTCGGAAAATGAGTGCAGAGACAAAAATCCAAGGATTTCGGGCTAGACTGTACCAGGCAAGCCTCTGCTCTCAAAAGCAAAGGACTCTAAATACAGTAACTGAAACAGGATAATATTATTTATGGTTGTGCCTATTACTGGTAAGAACATTCAACATGATTTTCCATTTTTTTAACTAATTTTTTTCTTAATTTTTTTTCCTTCTATAAATTATGATCAGTCATATGTATGTGAGATCTAGTAAGTAATTATATGCAGGGGAGAGTATGGTGAACAACAATGGGGATTATCATGAAATATACAATATTTTAATGGCTCAGAGGTTTAAATTGCTTTCCAAATACTAATCTATCATCATTTGGAAGCTTTACTGGTTATGACATAATTTCATGCTATTTATTTTATTTTTACCTTTATAAGCGCTTAACTAACACAGAGAGATGAACAATATAACTCTGGTTCATGTACCCCTAGAGTAATAGAGTCACTTGGAGCAGCAGATTCAGGTACCTTGCAGTAAATGTATTTCAGGCATACCCTTGCTTCCAAAGCAAGAAAGAATCAGAATGGAGTCATGAACCAAGGGAAGGTCCTGACTCAAGGCAATGGAAGGAAAAAGTTATGGAGTGGAAAAATTTGCTTTGTTCATATTTTCTATGATAGGAATTAATGAGAAGAATGAGCATAAGCATTTCCTTGTGCCACCTTCCACTATAAATTTGAAAACTGTCAGCTAGTGATTCCTATTTGTTATATTATTAGTTTGTTTCCTATTTGTTATATTGTTAGTTTTTGGTAAATTCTCCCTATGCATCCCTCACTTTTACTTCAACAGCATGAAAGATCCAATAAAACATTTATCAAACTCAGCATAATAACACTTATGGAAGTGATGGACTCTGAAAAAATGACATGTGGCAAAAATCCTTTGGTTTAGACAATAAGAATGTGAATAAACCTGGAGCTATAAAGGGAAATTGATTGGTGTCATATAGTGAAAGAATGTTAGACTGCTCCAGAAAGTAGAGAAAAGAGCAGATACACACACACACACACACACACACACACACACACAGCCTATATACCTCTTATATAGAAATAACAGAAAATTGTGCAAGCATACACATATATATGTGTATATATATACACACACATACAGATATACATATATACATACATGCACACATCTAATATATATGTGTGTATGCTTATGTGTGTCTTCTTGTTCCCATTTAAGGAGGGCAGATTGGGGCATTTCCATTTCTCCTGCTAGGTCTCCATATTATGAAAGCCTTTTCTTTAAGATTCATTGAAGATTACAAATATTTGTTATGGAAACAGAAATTAAAATATTTTAATTTAATTTTTATGGATTAATATAATGTCTGGGTAATTATGAGCAGGAATTCTATGAAAATTACCATTATAAACTATTTTATTCATTGAATTCTCAAGGATATTATAAGATCTGGATTTCTTTTATACTATTTGCAGTGTTTGTGATGGATAAGAATAGCCTATTGCATAAATCTAGGCATTAGTTCAGACCTTAGTTTTGATCAACATAGTGGTGTGCAGGAGCCAGCTTGTACCAAATCTCAAGAGATGATTGTTAGATTTCCACTGTGAGACATTATACCTTTAAAATCAGCAAAGACAACAGTGACTGGGAGACTACTCCCTCCTCTAGTAGCAAGCCCCCACCCCCACCCATTTACAGTTCTTCTGAGCAGGGACTGGACTGACAGAGCAAAAGCTTCCAGTGCCAGAGGAGGGGAGGAGAAGGAAAAAAATGGATTGTAGAAGAAACAACTGAGGAAGACCTGGTTTCAAATTGCCACCTTCAACATACTGTGATCCTCAGCAAGTGGTATAATATCTCTGTGCTCTGAAACTCTGAGATTAAATTGCACTGAAGAAACCCACTAGATAGATTTTGTAGGAGTTTTCTCATCCAAGTGATCCCTGTATCAAGGAAATCAGTGTCCTCCTCCCTAGACTTATCTGTTTTAAGTTTTGCATGCCTCTAGTAGAATGTTTGGTACTTTTGAACATGCATTGTTTTGTTTTGTTTTGTTTTTTCTGTTTGCTTGTTTTTCCTTTTATTTAGTTTTTGTTCCAGCACTTCTTAGGAACTTTAAATGTTTGCTAAATAATTCATCTTGGTGTATACAGGTATTCAGGGAAGATCAATACCTCTGGTATGAGGGCTGCTAAGCTCTTTCCAGGGTTGCTTTCCACCTTTGGTGTCCTCCTGCTACCCAACTCTCACCAGTGGGTCCAATAACCTGTGGCATGCACAAGGGACTGAAGGGCTTGGAATATGATATTCCAAAGGGCAAAGTAGCTAGAATTTAAAACCAGAATATGCTTATGTATACATGTTATATATGTTACATATAATGGAATATATATATATATGTATACACGCATTATATATAATGGAGTATAATGTTTCAGGGGGAAATGTGGTCATTCAATGAAATAGAGGACTTTCAAGCATTCTTGATGAAAAAACTAGAGTTGAGTAGAAAATTTTACATTCAAATACAAGAAGCAAGAGAAGCATGTGAAGATAAACAGTAAATAGAAATCATAAGGAACTTATTAGAGGTGAATTTTACATTCCTAAATGGAAAAATGATAATTGTAACTCATTAGACTTTTCTCAGTAAGAGGATAGTTAAAGTGAATATATATGTGTGTGTATATACACACACACAGACACATGTATATATACATATGTATGTTTATATAGGAGGGTATATGTGCATATAAGTATATATGTGAACTTGTGTACATATATATGTACAAGGTATACATAGACAGGGCACAGGAGGAGTTGAATAGGAAAGTATGATATCTAAAGATTAAAATTTAGAGGTAAGAGAGGAATATAATGAGAGGAGATAGGGAGAGGTAGAATAGGGTAAATTATCTCATATGAAAGAGGCAAGAGAAAACTATTATAATGGAGGAGGAGAACAGGAAGGCAAAAGGGAATGGGTCAGGCTTACTCTCATTGAATTTGGCTTAGGGGAGGAACAACATACACACTCAATTGGGTATCTTACCCTACAGGAATGTAAGAGGGAAGCAGATAAGGGAGAGGATGATATAAAGGAAGGCAGATTGGGGAAAGGGAAATTAAACATACACATTTTTGAAAAAGTATAGGGTAAAGCAGAAAATAGAATAAGTGGGGGTGGGATAAGATGGAGGGAAATGTAGTTAAGTCTTACAAAATATAACTACTTTGGAAATGTTTTGCGTAACTATATATGAACAAACTATATTGAATGGCTGATCTTCCAACTAGAAGTAAGTGATAAGGGAAGAAGTGAAGAATCTGGAAATCAAGGTTTTAAAATCAAATTTTAAAAATTATGATTATTATTATTAATTTTATATGCAACTGGGAAATAGGATATATAGGCACTGGGGTATAGAAATCCATCTTGCCCTAGAAAGATGGGGGTAATGGGAAAGGATTTCAAAGAGAGCAGATTGGGGGAAGGGCATTTCAGTAGGATCACTTACCCCAATCTGCCCTCCTTTCTATCATCCCCCCTCTTATCCCCTTCCCCTCTACTTTCCTATAGGGTAAGATACCCAATTGAGCATGTATGTTATTCCCTTCTTAAGCCTTATCCAATGTGAATTAGGTTGACCCATTCCCTTTTACCTTCCTGCTCTTCCCCTCCATTGAAACAGTTTTCTCTTGCCTCTTTATTATGAGATAATTTACCCTATTCTGTCTATCCCTTTCTCCTTCTCCCAATACATTCCTCTCTCACCTCTTAATTTTATTTTTTAGATATCATCCCTTCATATTTAACTCAATCTGTGCCCTCTGTCTATTTATACATGAACAGACATATACACAAATATATATTTATATGCACATACACCCTCCTATAAATACATATATGCATATATGTATGTATACATACATGTGTGTATATGTATGTGTATGTATGTGTATATATATATATATATATATATATATATATATATATATATATTAGGTTACTGTTATACGATATGCAAGCACTGAGGTGCAAAATAGAAACTGAAATAATTCGCTGATCACCTCTTAAAAAAGATACCAAAGAGAAAACTCCTAGAAATATTATACTAAAATTCCAGCATTCCCAAGTAAAGGAAAAAAATATTACAAGCAGTCAGGAAGAAACAATCTGAGTATTGTGGAAACACAATCAGGATAACATAAGATGTAGCAGCTTCTACACTAAGGGACTGAAGGACTTTGAATGTGATATTCGGGAGGTCAAAGGAGCTAGGATTAAAACCAAGAATCACCTACCCAGCAAAACTGAGTATAATGCTTCAGGGGAAAATATGGTCATTCAATGAAATAGAGGACTTTCAAGCATTCTTGATGAAAAAACCAGAACTGAACAGAAATTTTTGCTTTCAAATATAAGAAGCAAGAGAAGCATGAGAAGGTATACTGGGGAAAAAAATCATAAGAACCTTATTAAAGTTGAACAATTTGCATTCCAATATGGAAAAAAAATGATAATTGTAACTCATGAGGCTTTTTCTCAGTATGAGGATAGTTGAAGGTTAGATAGATAGATAGTTATAGATTTATACACAACTATTTATTTATTCATCTCTATTTATTTATACATACATGCATATATGTATGTATGGGAGGATGTATTTGCATATATATATATTTGTGTGGGGGGGGTACATATATCCATAGACAGAGGGCACAGGTTGAGTTAAATATGAAGGGATGATATCTAAAAAATGAAATTAAGAGGTGAGAGAGGAACATGTTAGGAGACTGAGAAAGGGAGAGATAGAATATGGTAAATTATCTCATATGAAAGAGGAAAGAGAAAACTGTTACAATGGAGGGGAAGAGCAGGAAGGTGAAAGGGAATGGGTCAACCTTACTCAGATTGGATTTGGCTTAAGGAAGGAATAACATAAACACTCAATTGTGTATCTTACCCTACAGGAAAGTGGGGGGGTGTATGGGAAAAAAGGAGGATTGATAGAATGGATGGCAGATTGGGGGGGGCACTGGTTAGAAGTACACACTTTTGAAAATGGGCAGGGTCAAAGTAGAAAATAGAATAAGTGGGGGTGGGATAGGATGGGCAATATGGTTAGTCTTTTACAGTGTAACTACTATGGAAACATTTTGCATCACTTCACCTGTACAACCTATATTGAATTGTTTATCTTCCCAGTGTGGGTGGGTAAGGAGGGAAGAAGGGAAAGAATCTGGAAATCCAGACATAAACAAAATGAAATCGTTAGCACATGTATAGTAGAATCAATTAGCACTGCACTTGAAGTAAATAGAGATTAGTTTTCAAATCCTGCTTCTGGTATTTATTAGTTCTGTGACTATGGGGAGGCCACTTTCCTGAGTCTTTTCTCTCATCTCCAAAATGACATACCTGTGGGAGTAGTAACAGCTAGCAGGTTTACCGTACTTTAAGTTTTGTAAAATACATTTTCAATTCATGACTTGAAGTTTGCAGCAATCCTGGGAGGTAGGTGCTCTTATTATCTTCATTTTATAGGTGAAGGCAGTTACTTGGTATATTGGACAGAGCTTCAGATTTGTAATCAGAAACACTCATCTATGTAAGCTCAAATCTGGCCTCAGACATTTACTAGCTACGTGAGTCTTGACAAATCACTTAGCCTTATTTGCCTCAGTTTCCTCATCTGTAAAATGAAATGGAGAAGGAAGTGGCAAATAGTACAGTATCTGACATTCTGGAAAGATAACTGACCTCAGAATCAGAAAGATAATGATTCAAGTCTTGATTCTATTGCATAAAAACGAGGTGAACATGGGCACAACATGTAAATTCAGTACACCAGTAAACTCCCTCCATCTAAAAGTTGTTGAAAAGTTATAGATCTGCATCAATAGAGTGATTTTCCCATTACCCTGGGATTTTCTACATCATGAAAGTTATAGATTTTGGGGTTAAAAAACCAAAGTCCTTCCTCAGAGAATCCTTTTCAAATATAGCATACCTGTATTTTATCATAAGTCCAGAAAAAAATTAATTGTGCATTAACTGTATGCCTAACACCTTTGGAAAATACAGAAACTCCAAAAGCAGCCATGTTTTAAATTGTTCGGCCTTTTTAAAAAGAGCTATTTCCCAATGCGTTTAATACCTCTAGCATAAAACAACATGTATATGACTGATTACTTCTCTTATTTCAGCTGGCATAGCAGGTATGGTGGCAAAGGTGGTGAAACAATTTTTAAGAGATTTTAAAGGTGACACAAATAGACAGTAACATCATTGTGGCAACAAGAAGATGACAAATAACCAAAAGCAAGTCAATCATTTTGTCCTAAGACTATTTTTATGCTTCTTTCATACACATACTGAATGTCCTAAATCAAACTTATTTTCGAGACTGAAGAAACTGAAGACAAAAAGAATTGTGTAAAAAAAAAAAGAAAGAAAGAAAATAGAGAATACAGGAAGTCACACTGCAGAGAAATGAAACTGGAGATGCAGCTTTCAGCCTATCAGTATAATGAAGTCTAAAGAAATTCAATCCTCAAAGATCATAAGAGCTTGTTTAATTACTGCTTCCCTCTGAAAACTCTGAAGTGTGAAAAAACTACACCCAACAGGGCAGATCTGGATATGCCAAAAGTGTTTCATTGTGAAAGAGGGAAAATGATTCATCTCTGGAAGAAGAGTCATAGCTAAACAGTAGCCTGCTGACCTAAATGGTCTAAATTTTATCTGCTAATATTTCTGTACCAGGCACTGTGCTAACTGCTTTACAAATATCTGATTTGATCTTCACAAGACCCTGAGTATTGGTACTATTATGTTCCCATTTTAAAAATGAAGAAACTAAGGGTGAAGTGATTTGCCCAAGGTCACACAGCCATTAAATATCTGAGATGGATTCAAAATCAGGTCTTTCTTTCTCTAGATCTAGTATTCCATACACTATACCTTGTAGCAATCTCCAGTTAAGCTAAATAAGCTTAACTCTGTTGGGGTTTAAAATGCTGTGGTTTAGGCCTGATCAGAACCCCAAAATACCAGCATGCCATATCCTGCCTGAATGAATTTGATCCAAGTCTTCTTTCAGCCAAAAGAAAACAAAGCTTATTAAAGATTCACCATATTGGGTAGACTCTTAAGGAGCCTAAGCCCAATTTGTGATGCTTGCATTAACAAGTGGGCCAGATGGAATCTCAATTAGATTGAATCTGAGCATGTTTGTGAAGGCAAGATGGATCTTATATCCAGAAAGACTATAGGAGGGAGCTAGGGGTGGTCTAGCAGTCTGGGGTGATAAGAGCAGGCATCCAGGGAGAGGATCTAGAGGACTAGTCTAAGGGAGATATTGAGGGGATTGGGATGACTAGAGGTCAGATATCAGGGACCCAGAGAATAGGATTAAGGGTAGGATCAAGGACGGGAAGCAGTCTGAGGCAATTCAGAGGTAACAAATAATGGAGGGCTAGGCTAGGTTAAGGGTAACAGATATTTGGGAATAGTAATAAAAGAAGACTTATGGCCTCAGGCATATGCCAGATCAAGTGGGAAGATTGAAGGAGAATCCAAGGGGGTGCCAGGAGCTTATACCCCATCAACAATACCTTGTTGTTGTTTTTTCCTATGGGATGTCTGGAGGTATTTTTTAAATGAGGATATTTTACTTGGCATATGTCATTGTCATAATATTTCAATATGATTTCATCAGTGAGTCAATCGCTAAGGGCTGCTCATCATAGCCCTGCTATAACTTAAGGAATGTTTCTTGGAGAATTATTTAGCACTCAGAGAAGTAAAGTGACTCCATCATGGCCACAGAAGTAGTGATAGAGACCGAACTTGAACAGATTTTTCTAACTTACAAAATGTAGATCTCTACCCATTACTGTACACAGCCTTACTGTCTTTGTCACAATACAGTATTATTAAGACACATCTAGCTCAATTTTTCTTAGAACAAGCAGGACACACCATCTTTTTAACCTAAGAAATAGAAAAATGAGATTAGAAGAACTCTCTTTACATTCTCTCCAATGCATGTGTGGTTGTGTGTGGTTTGTCATTCATTCTGGAAGATGACCAAGACATCAGGGAGAAGAAGACATGATTTGAAATTGAATTAGATTTCACTGAGGGAGGGTTGTGCAAAGGCATCAGCCTCACTTTTTCATGCATAGTTATATTGATCCAGTGGCTAGATACAGATCAGAAGGATTGCCCAAGATATAGAGGGAGACCTTGGCTTTTTTAAGTAAAGGTCTTTTGGAGTTCTCACCTTGAATGACATAAAGTCTATTCCTTGAATAGATCTCTTTAAGAAGTGAGTCAAGGGATGGCCCCTTTGATAAAAATTTAAAAAAATAAATAAATAAATCAACAAACAAATAAATAAATAAATGAAACTGGGAGGAAAAAAAAACCTTCAGGGCCACTGGCCAAAAGAGAAATACTTTCCATTTATGTTTTCTCAGAGCCTAGAGGACTCAAAAAATAACCATTAAGTGGTGCTTGGGCAGGGACATAAATATGCTCTTTTTCAGTCAAATTTCTCTAATCCTCAGAGGATAGAGGTTTCTTATTTGTTTGTTTGTTTGTTTGTTTGTTTGTTTGTTTTTTCAGCAGAGGGAAGGAATAATCTTGTAGTCACTGTGAAGGTGTATGCCTACCAGAAAAAGAGGCAGTCTGTTTAATGATAAGCCCACTTTATATCCCAATATTCAGGAATTTACATAGCAATAGTGGGAGAACTCATCTCTTTCAGTGTATTTTGTCCTTCCACATGGATCTGTTTAATCAAATATCTGGAAGAACTAAGTTTAATGTCCAAAAGTGGTTTGGAGTGCACTAACCCTCATTTATATTTTTCAAATGACACATGAGATATAAAGGAGAATTACCCATGATAATAATACTAACAGCATTAATGAAACAATCAATTAAAATCTGAGTGGCAAAAAATCTGCATAAGCATATTTCCATTCTGCCTTAAAACTATATAGCCTATCACTTATAAAAGTCATTCATTCTTAATGCATGCTGATGAAACTGCATACCAATTTCAAAAATGCACCAGAGTAAAAGCAAGAACCTTCAGATCTATATTCACTTTCTTTTAAGCAATTTTATTTTATTAAAAATACTTGTGTGTATGACTCTGCGTGTGTACATATATGCCTAAAAGATGTTGTTGTAGGACCAGTCATTCCTTGACAGAGCTTATTTCTTCCTAATTCCAGAAGAAGGATGCTTTATCTAAAGGAAGAAAAAGTTACTGTTGAGACCTGAGCAGCCTACATAATTGGCCCTAGCTTCTCTTACAGTTTTATTTTCCCTCTTCTCTCCTGTCCTCTTCTGTTCCCCTACTTCCAGACAATATGAGATAGACCCAAGACAATGCTATCTCTAAGAACTGGTGGCCCTGCCTTCCCTGACCATCTTCTTGGTCACATAGACTTTAAAATTCTCAGACTTGATTGGTTTCTAAGACCATATGAGTTA
This sequence comes from Pseudochirops corinnae, assembly GCA_028646515.1. Lineage (NCBI taxonomy): Eukaryota > Metazoa > Chordata > Mammalia > Diprotodontia > Pseudocheiridae > Pseudochirops > Pseudochirops corinnae. Next base: position 18,107,752 of record CM053591.1, on the reverse strand, counting down.
CAATATTCTGAAGACTTACTGACCAGAAACTAGCCAGATCCAGAGAAGCTAAGAGTCACTTTATCCTTGTTATATGTCCTGGATGTGTTAGGGTACAATCAACCTGATGGGGTATAGGATCTAGGAACCCCCTTGAAATTTCCTTGAATCTTCCCCCTCCATCCCCCTTGAATGTTCCCCTCAGGACATAAGCCTTCCATTAACAATACTCCCAAATCTCTGTTACTTTTAAGGTAGCCCAGCCCTCCACTGATTGTTACCTCCAGATTGCCTCTACCTGCTTCCCACCCTTTATCCTATCAAAATATCTATGTCCAAATCTATTACCCTTAAACTAGCCTATACTTCCACTGCCTGTTATCTCCAGATAGTCTTCAGCTACTTCCCACCCTTAATCCCATTCTCTTGGTTTCTGGAATCTAACCTCTAGTCACCCCAGTCCCATCAAGATCCTCTCTACACCCCTCCTCCCAGACTACTAACCCACCCTACACCCCTCCCACAACTTTTCTGCATATAAGACCCATACAGGGAGGTGCTCAGATTTTTTTAAGAGTCTAGCCAATATGGTGAATCTTTGAAGAACTTTATTTTACTTAGGCTGAAAGAAAACTTCAGTAGAATTCATTCCAGCAGGATCTGGTGTGTTGGTATTTTGGGGTACTGAGCACCACGAAACCCCAACATGCTAAGCTCCAACAAACCTTGTTTTGTAGTGATTGATGAGTGAGTGTCTCATTTCATGCCAGCATTGAACCTGAACTAAGAGCATGCTGGTGTTAGAGTTATACTTCCAACAGAACTTGAGCTCTAGATCCGGAGGAATAGGTTTAATATCTGCTTCTGATGATTACACCTGCATAACTTTGTGCAAATCATTTAAGTGGGGGATTCACATTCTTCATTTTTAAAATGAGGCATTACTAGATGGCCTCTGTTATTCCTTCCACCTTTAGGTTAGTGCCCCTAGGATGACAAAGAGAGAGAGAGAGAGAGAGAGAAAAAGAGAGAGAGAGAGAGAATAGACATAGAAAGATAGCCGAATATAAATGGGAAAATAGACTTATGTTAGATAGATAAGTGTATATCTTAAGTAATTCTTTTGAATTAAAATTATTTTGGAGGGAAAAATTAGACTATGTATATTATAATGGAATGATTTTATTCTGGTGGTGGTTTTATGTTCAAGAAATAGCCTGAGGAGGGGATTCAACACCAGACAAAGAAATTTGATCTTGACTGGAGCTGAAATGAACTTTTTTGGGCATAATGAGACATTGGATATTTTTTGCTCTGATTAGATCTATTAAGTGTCACTGTGTATTATTACCATGGCAGTGAAACATCATGGAATAGGTAGCAGAAGTCTAGATTTCAAGTGAGGAAAATAAATCTCGCAGTATTTTGAAGGATGGTTTTATAGGTATAGAGAATGATGGTAGGATATAAGTAGAAAATATTGCATAATGAAGAAGTCTTGTTTTTTTAGGTTTGATCACTATAATTTATTTGATATTATTAAAGCTTAAAGTTTCATTAAGACTTTTGGAACATGTGATATATGTGATAATGAACCTTTTCACAATACTGGAGACAGTGAGAATACAGAAGAAACAACCAATTGAAGAGTTGTAGGTGATAAAATCTACAGGATTTTGGCTCAGTGGGAAAGTAATTGAGTGAAATTAAAGAGAAAAATCAGGGTTTCTAAAATAGAAAAACAGAATTAATAAAATCCAAAGTAAAGTGAAGATACATAAATGTTGAGATTGAGATAGTTGAATGGGACTATGAATATGGAATAAGTATTATGTTATAGGCAGAATAATTTGAACCGTGAATCCAAATCTTCATTCACAGAAAGATAGATAGACAGATGGACCAAAAAACAGAAAAAAACTCTGCAAAAAATATGCACAGTAAAAAAAAAATATTGCACTTCTGCATATTGAAAAAAATAAATATATAAGCCTTATTCTGCAACCTAAATTCATCACTTCTATAGAAAAGAGTGCATAATATGATTTATAATTGTTACTGTGAAATCATGCTTGGTCTTTCTATTGACCACAGTTTCTTATATTTTATAAGTTACTCTCCTAACTTCATTCTGTATCAGTTTATGTAAGACTTCCCATGTTTTTTTGAAGCCATTCCTTTCATCATTTCTTATTATAAAAAAGTATTCCATTATATTCTTAAATAATTTTTACTCATTTCTCAAATGATGAGCACCTGTTTATTTTCAATTCTTTGCCACCAAACACACACAAAAGGATACTTTAAATATTTTCTATCTATGAATACTTTTCTTCTTTCTTTGAGCTCTTTAGAGTAAAGACTTAGTAAAGGACCTTCTGGGTTAAATGGTAGTCATGATTTGGTAACTTTGGAGGCACAATTCCTAATTTCATTTCCAGAATGTCTGGACGATTTCACTTGTACACCAGTAGTAAATTAATGTGACTGTTTACCTACGAGGTTTCCAACACATCATTTCTTTTATGTTTGTCAGTTTGTCTAATCCACTAATATTCTACCTTTCTTAAGAGGAAATATTACATATCTAATAACAAATGATAAAAATGTTAGTCATCCAAAAGTCCAAAAACAGATAAAAATATGATTCTTCATTTTATAAATATCTTTCTCATACATAAAAAAAACTATGAACACTTACAAGAAAAAAAAATTAAGAAGAATGTGTCAGAAAGTCCAAGAGTTGAAAGAGAATGATGTCTATTTCAAAGGTCAGCAATTATAATTCACAGGTCATTGGCTTTTGTAGAACCTGGAACTAAATAAGGTGATCGTTGGATTTTTTTCTATGGCTATTTTGTCCTCTGGTTTCAGGGCCTCAGGGAAGTTCTCTATTCTCTATTTTGTCCTGTCCCTTTACAGAAGTGTGCTTCTAACAACCCTTCCCCTCATCCTCCCTCCTCTCATGCCCTTCCCCCCTACTCTCCTGTAGGTCAAGCTACACAATTAAGAGTGTGTGTCAATCCTTCCTGCAGGAGCTTTCAGGAGAGTGGATCACTGAAAGCTGTGGCAGTTTCCAGAATTATTAACCCATAAGAAATGAGGACAAAGTGAAAAGGCTGTGGAACTCAGTTAAATTTGGGGGAGAAAAGTGGATCAGGCCATTCAACCTCAGCACAATCAAGCAGCAGAAGTGGTAGCCCTACAGCTGCCTCCACATGGCTGTTTCTGAGCTTGTGGCCTGCAGATTGCCAGGGGGGCAAAGTGACCATTCAAAGGCTAAGCACTCTTGACTTAAGTTGCCTGGATCAGGATCATGGTCTTGAGTGGTGGTCCTGAGGTATGTGAACAGTGAGCCGAAGATGGATGGGGCTGCAGAGATGGCATCCCCCTAAAAGCTCTGGACGCTGTGAAAATTCCAGTGTTTTGGGACAAAGCTCTCCCCTCTGGAAGCAGAGTTCCACAGAGCTAAAAAGTCAAGTAATTGACAGGCAACATGAGCAGGCAAAGGAAGCAAAGTAACAACAGCAATCCAAGTTAAGTTTCCTTTTTTGGGGACAAAAAGAATCAAAGTGTGGAAAGGGAGGAAGACAACACAGTCAGAATTCCCATACCAAAAACTTCTAAGAAAAATGAAAACTAGTTATAAGCAAGAGAAGCTTAATAAGGATTTTGAAAATCAAATCAGAGAAGTGGAGGAAAAACTGGGAAGAGAAATGAGAACAATGTCAAAAAGTCATGAAAAGAAAGTCAACAACTGGACTGAAGAAAATAACACCATAAAAAATAGATTAACTCAAATAGCAAAAAATGTACAAAAAGACAATGAGGAGAAGAATGCCTTAAAAAGCCAAATTTACCAGATAGAAAAAGAATCTCAAAAGCCTTCTGAAGAGAATAATTCCTTCAGTATTAGAGTGGAGGAAATAGAAGCAAATGACTTTATGAGAAATCAAGATACTATTAAATAGATACAAAAATATAGAAAAATAAAAAGCAATGTGAAATATCTCCTTGAAAAAACCAGTGACCCAGAAAATAGATCCAGGAGAGACAATTTAAAAATTATTGGACTACCTAAAAGCCATGATCAAAAAAAGAACCTAGAAATCATCCTTCAAGAAATTTTCAAGGAAAATTGCCCTAAAATTTTAGAATCCGAGGGCAAAATAGAACTTGAAAGAATTTACTGATCACCTCTTGAAAAATATCCCCAAAAGAAAACTCCTAAGAATGTTATAGCCAGGTTCTGGAGTTCCCAGATCAGGGAAAAAATATTACAAGCTGCCAAGAAGAAACAATTTGAATACTGTGGAAACACAATCAGGATAACCCAGGATCTGGCAGCTTCCATGTTAAGGGATCAAAGGGCCTGGAATATGATATTCTCGAGATCAAAGGAGCTAGATTAAAACCAAGAATCACCTACCCAGCAAAATTGAGTATAACATTCCTGGGCAAAATGTGATCATACAATGAGGTAGAGGACTTTCAAGCATTCTTGATGAAAAAAAAAAACAGAACTGAATAGAAAATTTGACATTGAAATACAAGAAGCATGAGAAGATAAACATGGAAAAGAATTCATAAGTAACTTATCAAATCAAAGTTGAACTATTTACATGGCAACATGGAAAAATGGTAATTGTAGCTTATGAAACTTTTCTCAGTATGAGGACAAGTGAAGGGAGTACAAATGTATTTACATATATACATACACATATGTCTATATAAGAGGGTATGTATGCATATGAATACATATGTGTGTGTATATGTGCACATAGGCAGCGGGCACAAGATCAATTGAATATGATGGGATAATTTTTTAAAAGGTGAAATTGAGAGTTGGGAGAGGAATACAATGAGAGGAGACAGGGAGAGATAGAATGGGACTAATCATCTCATATGAAAGAGCCAAGGGATAACTGTTACAATGAAGGAAAAGAACAGGAAGGCAAAAGGGAATGGGTCAACCTTACTCTCATTGAATTTGGCTTAGGGAGGGAATGACATAGACAGTAAATAGGGTATCTCACTCTAAAGGAGAGTAGGGGGTAAGGGGATGAGAAGGGTGATAATGGAGCGGAAGAAAGATTCGGTGGGAGGGTCATTAGAAGCACACACTTTTGAAAGGGGACAGGGCAAAGTAGACAATAGAACAAGTGGGGGGCAGGATTGGATGGAGGGAAATATAGTCATTTTTTCACAATATATCCACTATGGAAATGTTTTGTGTAGAACATATACAAACTATATTAAATTGCTTATCTTCCCAGTAAGAGTGGGTGATGAGGGAGGAAGGGAGAGAATCTGGAATTCAAAGTTTTAAAATAAAATGTTTTAAAAAATATATTATTATTATTGTTATGTTGTTGTTGTTTTTTACATGCAACTGGGAAATAACATATACAGGCACTGTGGTATGGAGATCCACCTTGTCCTACCAGAAAGTCAGAGGTGGAATGGGGGAAGATATAGGAGAGAGGACTGGGGAAAGGGGTATACAGTGGGACGGCTGTTTTGGGTTGGTGGGTAGGGGAAAGATGGGGGAAAAATTAGTAACTCAAAATCTTGTGGAAATGAATGATGCAAACTAAAATTTAATTAAAAAAATAAAAATCATGAAAAAAACAAATGACTTGAATTCATATTCCAATATTTGCATAAAATTAAAAAAGAAACCATAACCCTGTTATTTTGACTATCAAGTAATGCACTGATCAACAATCTACATGTGTACACAAACATATACATACAGGAATGTTTTGAAAATGACTTCACAAACTACATTAGAAAAAGATTAAAGTTGAATTTTTGAGAGTAGTATTTATATGGGAGGGTATTTAATATTACAAAATGGGGCTACTAGTTCTTTGTGGTTGTGGTGAATACAATTTAAATATTACATATTTGGCATATTACTTCAAATGTTGCATATATATATATATATGTAAAATGCTTGATAGATACAATGAATTGCAAATACATTATCTAATTTCATCCTTCATACATCCACATGAAATATTGCTTTCTCTAGTTTGCAGGTGAAAAAAAGGAATTTGAGTCTTAAGGAGTTTAAGTAAATTACTAACACAATTGGCACATGGCAGAGCTAGGACTCAGACCTAGGCCTTTTAATCTAGTTCTAAGCAAAAACTACATTGTAATGAAGGTCTGATTGGTACAGCCTAGTCTTAGCAATGTTTGTTTGGGTAATCTTGTGGATTCTTAGTGAACCTACTCATGAGAAGTCATTATTGAATGATTTGGAATTGAAAGATATGGCTGTCCAGTTTAGAGCATGTGCAAGTATTCTGTATTGCATTGTTAAGAAAACCTTTTTAATAGGTTGCTGAGAAATGAACCTGAATAATGTAGACATTAAATAAGTAAACCATTTCTTCCTAGGGGAGGTCTATGAAAGATCTGCTCTAAATCTCTGAATGGGGAGAGACAATAAGGTAATGCCAATGACCTACTTTTCCCCACAGCTTTAAGATATTTTTCTTTGTTGTATTTCATTTTTTCATGCTTGAGGACTAAATTTTGAGAGAAAATAATTTGGCTGCCATTTTGTGAGTTTTGAAAACTTGGAAGTTCTACCAGTGGTTGAGAAATTGAAGTGGATAATAGAGTTTGTCAGTAGCTGAACATAGAGGAGAGTATTATGCTGAAGACTTATCTTGAGTAATGGAATTCATCATAGATTGACTTGCTAACAGACCTTTGGGACACACTGCATGCAAACAGTAATCCCCAGACACTACTACATTAGTATTGGGAAATTATTTTTTTGCAGAGTTTGAAAAGAAAACTCTGTAACAAAGGTTTTTCTTTCAACCCAATTTTTTCTACAATTAATTAAAGTTAATGCAACCCCCTGAAAGGCAGAAACAGGGAGAAAAAGGAAACACACACACAAAAAAAAGATGGAGAAAAAATGAATTTAAATCAAGGGAATTTAAATTTCAAATATGATATACCTTATTATTAATTTCAAATGAAGTTCCATTAAGGATGGATAAAATGAATCTGGCTATCCATATGGCAATATTTAGCCTACTTTATGTTTAGAAAAATTCTTCCTAATTCTTTCTGTATATCTCCTACACACTTCTTTCATTCCTTCAATCTATAATTTTCTCTTGGCCATAGTTCTTCCTTCATACATTTTGAACAATGTTCTAATCAGTGACTAAAAAGTCACCATGTGTCTTTTGACAGTATTTCTAAAAATTTCCATGCATAACTGCCCCATTCACTTTCTAATCCCTCATTCCTGAATAGAAGTGCAAGATCTGACACATACATACAAAAAAAATAGTTGGCACCCTATTCAGATTTAAATTTCTTCCAAATATCACATCTGCATTATACTCAAATCAAGTATGAAAAAAAAATATTACAATGTGACTTACCTGTGGAATTTCTCTATAAAAGGAAAGTGATATGCCTTTCTTTTCTATTCAAAAGGAGGCATTTATATAACTGCAAATAACACAATATATCCAATTTTAAAAGAAATTTCCTATGTAAGGTAGGATATGTATTTTTTTTAATGACCATCAATATTAGCAGTTTTAAAAGCTAAAAACTAACAATGTCTTTACATCAGGCATTTTCTGGTTCAATTAAATTTTGATTGTAAGCTTTCTCATTATTTCCAAATGTGCTTTGAATATAAGATGTGACAAATATACAAATGAACATTATGTGACTGGGTTGACGCATCCTTGTGTATAATAAGGAACTTATTTTGATTGAGTTACCTATTTTGAGTATAAAATTTTGCACTGGTCAGATGATTTTATGATAAGGGCAAGTTTTTCAGGAGAAATTTTCTACTTAAAATGAGGATGCCAAAACTATCTTTCCCACTTAGGTGATAAATATTGAGCTCATCCAGATCTCTAACTCTTCACCAATCAACTTCCCCACCTGGAGAAGCCATGACCCTGAGGCCTCACTCTCCTGATTGCTAACTCCCTCTCCTGAACCATAATTTGAGGAGTGCAGCCAATCACTCTCATTCACTATTGACTCAATTCCTTCCCTAGACATTCATTTCATTTTTTCAACTCCCCTTTGTTTTGTCTTCCCATATTAGAATATAAATTTCTTGAATATAGGAACTGTTTGCTTATATCTGTGACTCCTGTGCTTAGTACAGTTTTTAATACAGTAGGTTTAAACTATTGAAACATAACTTTTTTTAAAGTACCAAATGAGAACTTTTCAATAGACTGTATGATTTTGTGGAGGACACTTTATCTGGAACCTACTTTTTTTCCCCAGAAATGGATTGCATTTTCCTTACCCTGGCAATTTTTTGCTGACTAGCACCGTATTGTCATTTCCTATTTGAAATATGAAAATGTTGTTTGGTTGCTCAAATAGGTGGCTAGCGGCTGAGCACATAATTCTATTCAGTAAGGAAGTAACTGACTAATTTCTTTTACTGTAAGTAAGGAATTGATACTCCCATCATGTCTATCTACCCCCAGACCAACCACTTTTGAAATTTGTCCTCACAGCCCACATATTTCTAACCGTCAGCATGGTTTAATGGAAAAATATGAGTTTGGGTGTCAAGGAAAATCGGTGAAAGTTCTAACTCTGTGAGTAACTGTCAAATGACATTTTTATTTAAGAATCTCTCAAAAACGGTGTTGACTTCCCTCATGTCCTAATGTTTGACAATGAAGGCACCCCAGAAAAGCTTGGCAACCTGGAAACAAAAACATATTAAAAAGAAAGAAACAATTTGAAACTATGCAAAAAGGTTTATAAAAAATGTGCATAACTTTTGACCCAGGAATACCTCTTCTATGTCTGTATCCCAAAGAAATCTTACAAATGAGAAAAGGACGGACGTGTACAAAAATATCTATAGCAATGCTTTTTGTGGTGGCAAAGAATTGAAAATTGAGGGGATGCCCATCATTCGGGGAATGACTGAATAAGTTGTGGTGAATGAATGTAATGGAATACTATTGTATTAAGACTTACATGAACTGATGCTGAGTGAAATAAGCAGAATCAGGAGAACATTGTATACAGTAACAGCCACTGTTATATGATGAATATTTTTGATAGACTTATGCTTTCTTAGCAATTCAAGGACCTAAGACAACTCCCAAAGACTCACGATGAAAAATGCTGTCCACATCCAGAAAAAGATTTATGGAATGTGAATGCAGATGGAAACATTATTTGTGTGCCCTCTCTTTTCTCATGGTTTCTGCAATTGGTTCTAATTCTTCTGTACAACAAGACTAATGTGAAAATAGGTTTAATATAAAAGCACATGTTGAGGCTGTAGCAATTTACATGCCATCATGGGGTAGGGGGAGGAGAGAGATGGGGAAATATTTGGAATTCAAAGATTTGTGAAAGTGAATATTGAAAATTAAAACTAAAATAATTAAATTTTTAAAAAAGAAGAGAAAGAAAGTGGATCAGAGCCAGGAGAACATTATATACAGTAATAGCAATATTGTATGGTAAAGAACTCTGAATGACTTAGCTATTCTTAACAATACAATGATCCAAGACAATCCCAAAATACTAATGATGAACTATACTATCTGTCTCCAGAGAAAGAACTGATAGTGTCTAAATGCTGAGTGGTGTGTGTTATTTTTCCCTTTCTTTCTTTCTCTTTCTCTTATTTCCTTCTTTCTTTCTTTCTTTCTTTCTTCTTTTTCTTTCTTTCTTTCATTTTCATATGTCTTCTTGTACAAAATGACAAATAAGGAAATATTTTACATACTTGCACATGTATAAACTATATTGAATTCCTTGCCATCTCATGAAGGGGGGATAGGAGGAAAGCATGGAGAAATAGAATTTGGAACTCAAAACATTTTTTTAATGTTAAAAATTATTGTAATATGTAATTGGGGAAAAAATGAAAATATATCTCAAAGTGGTTATAAGTTAATTACTAAGCAGTGAAAACTTTTATAACATTACCTGAAAGAGTGACTGACCAATAGATCCAGGTTCATGGAGAAAAAAACATGAAGCAAGAGGGGAAGGGGAAGAACATTATAGGGCAGAAATGATGTTCTGGGAGAAAAAATGAGAAATTAAAGAATTGGCAATTAAGAAGAGGATAGGTTATAAGTTCAAAATCAGTGAGAAAGAATGAAAAGGAAGATTTTGGTTAGCTAAGAGAATTATAGCATTCGTACTAAATCACAATTGCTTGGAGAAATGCAAATCAAAACAACTCTGAGGAACCACTCACAGCTATCATCTTGGTTAATATGACAAAACAGGAAAACGGCAAATGCTGGAGAAGATATGGGAAATTTGGAACACTAATTCATTGTTGGTGGAGTTGTGAACTGATCCAACCATTCTAGAGAGTAATTTGGAACTATGCCCAAAGAGCTATAATAATGTGCATACCTTCTAACCCAGTAATACCACTTCTAGGGTTGCATTCCAAAGAGATCATAAAAAGGGGTAAAGGACTCACACATACAAAAAAATTTTTATAGCAGCTCTTTTTGTGGTGGACAAGACTTGGAAATTGAGGGGATGCCCATCAACTGGTGAATGGATGAACAAATTGTATTATATGAATGTAATAGAATGCTATTGTGCTGTAAGAAATGATGAACAAGCAGACTTCAGAAAAACCTGGAAAGATTTACATGAATTGATGCTGAGTGAAGTGAGCAGAACAAGGAGAACATTGTACACAGTAACAGTCACAGTGTGTGATGACTGAATGATAGACTTAGCTCTTCTCAGCAATTTAAGGATCTAAGACAACTCCAAAGGATTCTTGATTGAAAATGCCATCCCCATCCAAAGAAAGAACTATAGAGGCTGAATTCAGAGTGAAGCAGACTATTTTCTATTTTTCTTTTTTGTTTTCTTTTTTTTTCTTTCTCATGATTTCTCCCATTCATTATAATTCTTCTATACAACATGACTAATGTGAAAATATGTTTAATAGGAATGTATATGTAGAGTGAATGCTGAAAACTAAAAATAAATGAACTTTAAAAAATGAAATAAAATACTATGCCAGTCCTGGAATCAAGAAATTTGAGCATCTGGAGACAAAAAGATAAGAAATTCTCCATTAAGAAGAAATCATGTAAAGTCTAAGAGAACCTCTCTGACTCCACTTTGACCACATAAGGACAGAGTGAACTTTGGAGGGCTGGAGAATTTGGATTACTTGTTAGTTTCTTAGTAGGACCTCTGGTATGATACAACCTGGTGGCAGTGTCTTCATTGGGAACCAATAATATACTGGTCAAGATTAGAAGAAAAGAATCAAGGACATATAAAGGAGCAGTTAAGATCTATATCATACCTAAGATTAGCATGTTGAAGTCTCTTTTAAAATATATTGCAGGTCCTGTGAATTCCTGCTTTCATTCCTGATTTCTATGTTTTGGTCCAATTTTCTCTGGACTCTTCATATTGGTGAGAGGCTCCATTGCAACATTTTTTTTTGGCAGGGGGAGATGGCAGGAAATGGAGAGAGACACATTTTACATCAAATATATTACCAAAAAATATTAATATCAACATAATCATGGCAAGAACCACACCAATGGGAGCTTGTGCATCATAGCATTAGGAAAAAATCCCCAAAATCCACAGTGCAGCCCCTAGGTTATGAGGGGAAAAGTAGCATTTGAGATCTTACAAACTGACCTGCCAATGCAAATAGGAGTTAGGTGTATTATAAAGAAGTAATTATCAAAATAATCTGGTAATGGCTATAAAACAGAGTGGTGGAGTAATGGGATAGATTAGACATGCAGAGCACAGCAATAAATGACCATAGTCATCTAGAATATAATAAATTCTAAAACCGAAGGTTTTGGAACAAAGAGAAAGAAGATATGAGCATCTTGGTATCAAGGGCTTTAGGATGAAGACAGGGAGATAATAAACACCTCAGTTCCAATGCTTTCAGTTTTCTCAGGAAAGTAATAAGTAGGCCAGGATATAGTGGAAGTAATTCAATGCTAAAACGTGTTAAGGGATGAGCAGAGTTTGGACAAGGCAATGAGATATTCAAGAACAAAGGACCGTGTGGAGTTTAAACAATGAATAATAGGATTGAGATTGAAAAAAGTTACAATGCAAAGTCCTAGCAGAGCTAACAGGCTGAAAAATTGTGAAAGGTGGAGGGATATGAGGTCATAATGAGGCCACATAATTGTTTTGAGAGAGATGGGGTAAAGGGAGAGATTTCAATGATAGAAAATTATGGTTGTATAAATGGCAGACTTTTTCTACTTCTTTTATGGATGGTGATAAGATGGAATATATGACCATCCCTATAGGTGGCTGAGGCAGAATAAAGGAATGGTTAATGGCTTTAAAGAAATTGAAAAGTTGGAAGCTTAAGGAGTCAGCATGTGAATACTGAAGAACTCTAACCTAAAGACCAGAGTTGGGGAGGGAACAGAGAAAGTAACACAGGTCCTGAAAATCTTGAGAAAAAAGATAAAATGATTAGAGGGATCATGTATAATAGCTATCATAATTTGAATAGGGTATGAAATGTTCATTGAATGAATTTTGTAGGTTAAAATGTTAAATGTTAGAGGTAAAGGGGTAGCCTGGAAGCAGCATTGTTGCTCTCTTTCCAGTAATAGTCTCTCGGAGTGAAAGGAGATACATGGGGATATAATGTTATTAACAGTGAACCAGTCAAAATGTAAAGAGTGGGATAGAAAAAGATTTAGGATGAAGGGAAGACTGCTTGTTTTAAAACAGGAATCTCAGAGGGCACGGTGGAAGGAGTGGGCAATGTTGTAGTGGGACATGGATGGGGTAAGGTTGTAGTGGGACAGAGGTGGGGTAAGGTTAAAAAAGACAAAGATGAAAAAAACAGGAGATGTGATTTTCTCTGAAATGGTTGGTGATTGAATAATACAAGAAAAGGGAGAGAAACAGATAACATGATAGACTGTAGTAGGTATTATAGTGGGACCTCGACTAAAGCTAGGGTTGAATGTTAGCTGCCCACTGCCATTGTAGCTGTTCCACCTGTGGAGTTGTGGGAGAAGGAATGAGGCGATAGGTAAATTTGTAAGTTGTGGTTTTCTTGGATGAGTAAGGGTTCTAATATTATTGTATTTTACCAATAGCATTATTTTTTAAAAAGTTTCTAACAAGATATAGAACTATTACATATACCATATCTCTGATAGGTACACCACAATCTATAAAAAGAACTGGCTATAATTAAATCTGGATCACCATGTGTGGAGTCATAGGACTTTGGTTCAAAACCCAAATTTCTGCTGCTTAATTGTTGGATGATTTTAAACAAGTCATTTAATTCCCTTGAGTCTGTTTATCTCATATCTAAAATGGGAGTGAGATGGATTTGAAATCTCTTAAATCCAGCCATTTCTAGTGATATGATAGTGATCACATCAGTGATTCTCAACCTTCCTAATGCTGTGACCCTTTAATATTTTTATATAGGCATATCTGCATGTGGGCAGACTCACCTGGAGATGGATAGAGGAGCCGTGTCTTGGTTCCTAAGACCATCGGAAATACGTGTTTTCCAATGGTCTTAGGCAACCCCTGTGACCCCTGTGAAAGGATTGTTCAACCCCCAAAGGGGCTGAGACCCACAGGTTGAGAACTGCTGGGTTATGTAGCTATATAGGATACATTAAATATTATTCCTCTACAAGTTGTTAATGTTTTTCGTTTTTAAGTGTAACTACTAAAATACAATGTGAAAGTAAACAAATACACCAAGAGTGATACAAATTTAGGAATGTAACTTCTCTTTCTTCAGCCCCACCTCATTAGTACCAGTGGAAAAGATTGACAAGGAAAGATAACCAAGGATTATAATAAGTAGCTAAAAAATGAAAGAAAAGGGGAAAAAATATCCCTTTGCTAGGTTTTGACCTAGTATCAGAGTGAATCTAGACTATTAACGTAAAAGTCAAAATAGTTGAATAGAAATTCAACTAAGTATTTTGAGGACTTAAGTGTCCATGAATAATCTGATCTGAAAACATTTCACAAACGATAATTGGGAATAGATTACAGTTCAAATCTTACTGTATTTTCCTTCTCAAATTCTGTCTAGCCAATATCAGTTTACTTACTATTCCCCTCACACAACAAACCATTTCCTGTATCTTTGCATTTTCACTGACTATCCTCCTCACTTGAAATATATGTCTGCTTCAATTGACTTATCATACTCATTTCTTCTGAAACTCTTCCCAAGTAATAACTTCTCTAGAGAAAGTTTTTTGTTTTTTTTCTTGTCAGCTACAAGTGACAGGACTTGAAATTAGGAAGAGCTGATTTTGGATTCTGATTCAGAAACTTATCAGTTCTGGGAGCTTGGGCAAATCACACATCTCCTCAAAGTCCCATTTACTTCATCTATAAGTGAGAATAATAACTGCATCTAAATCTGAGGCTTGTCATGGTCATGATTTTAAAGTAATTCAATGATTCTTTGATTTGATCTTGTTGAACTATTTTCTGGGTCAGTTGACTTTCATATTTATTTATATCAAACACATACACACATATGTACATATAGTGTGTGTGTGTGGGTGTGTGTGTGTGTGTGTAATTTATCTCATTGAACTGCTGTTTTCTATTTGGTGTATTCCAATTAATTTTAGATTATTCGGTTCTTGCATAAAGATTGCTCCCACCTGTCCTAAAGTATTTATTACCATTATTATTATTATTATTATTATTATTATTATTATTATTATTATTATAAGTTGTTTATTACCTATATCATTATTTGGCAGTTACATTTTTTATAACTTGTTTAATTTCTTTCAGGTAATGTTACAGTGCTTGTGACCATGAGACCTTTTTCTCTGATGCTTTTCTTTGGACTTATTCTGGAGTTACTTTATTCTTCTTCATTTATTTACACTTTGAATATCCCATTCTAATGTATTTCTTCATTGTATTTGAGGATTTTCCACCATTTACTCATATCTCCAGCCTCAATTTATCTGATGGGGGCTTATGACTGGGTCAAATTCTACCCCATTACTCTCAGATTGTATAGGCAGGCCTTGATTCATCCTGAATGTGCTGTCTAATACTAGGCCCTACTTTCTGCCGGGATTTTCTAGTCTCGTCTTCCTCTGTTCAAGCTTAAACTGCCTGGATGCTAGAATTCATTGTGAGTGCTTGGATGGTGAGTTAGGCAAAAGCTTCTTTTACAATGTGAGGGACATTTCTCCTTCCAGAACACTGATTCTTCTTCTAGGCCTGTCTAGCTTTTAGAGCAGGATGCATTAGAATGTATCTTATATAAGTCCTGGCTTGTTTTTGTTCAAAGCTTCTATAATAGTTTGATAGTTTGTTTGTTTGTTTGTTTTTTATAACAGCCCTGAACTGTGTGGAGGAGTTTAATTTTTTTATTCTCTTTGCTTTTCTTTATCACTGTTATTTATTGAACTTGTTTAAAACTTAGTAGAGTGTTTGTGAGGTATCTGGCTTCTTCAGTTTCCTAACATGCCTCTATTTCCCCACTGGATTACTGTGAGGATTGAATGAAATAAAACATATAAGTACTTTACTGATCTAAAAGCACTATGTAAATGCTAGGTAGTTAGTAGTAGCAATAGGAAGAATATTAGCAGTAGTAGACAAGGCAGCAGTAGTAAGAGGATGAGGAAGAGGAGGAAAAAGGAGACAAGGAGGAGGTATAAGAAGAGGAGGAGGGGAAGCATTTTGCATATAGATGCATTTGTATAAGGACTCAGACACTCTGTCCCCAGAAATCAGGGTACCAAATCACCCATTCAGAGTTTCATGGTACCCTGTGGAGCTGGAATAGCTCTCTTCTCTACTGACATTGATTCAAGCTCCACTGGCTGTGTTATCCCCATTTTTAGGCATCTGTACATAGCACCCCAGTTCCATTGCACTATTTAATATCAATTGGTTTTTCCAAAGGGACATTTACTCCACATATGTAGTAAGAATTACTAACATTCCCCCTCCATACAATGAAGTTATCCTCTCCCCAGAAACACCTTCCTTTTTTCAGGAAGCAAGGGAGTAGACAAAAACTTAGCTCAGCTCTTACATAGTATTGGTCCCACCAAAATGATGACCATAAATGGCATAATAGCTATACGCATCCTCTTCTCAGCTTCTCCTAGTCATCTGGTCATCTGGCCTTCACTCATGGAAGTTTTGCCTTACTTTTAGAAGCATTAATGCTACAATGTCTTCAAAGCCAGTCTTTATAAAGCCAGAATTTTTACATGCTTTCTAGATCTTTATAACTCACAAAACCAAAAACTCCATTACTTTCACCTAAAATAGAAAAGAACACATAAAAAGACAAATTTGCCAGTACTCTTTTTCTGAGGCCACATTGCTCCAGAAGGAAGACAATTACACCATAGTTCCTTTCCAGACACCATGGAAACAAAGCAACCAAAAATGACTAAGGCAAGAGAGGCTTAGCAAAAGCCAACCTTAGAAAGCAACCTTCTCAGTGCATTCACAGTCAAAGAGCCTTCCTCACCAACACCTGGCTAGCCAACCACAACCAGTTATAGAATATCTCTATAAGCCCACAGTCTCTCCAAGATATTTCATTTACATGCCGTTACTACTGTCCTGGAAATAAGCTTCTGAGCTTCTCTGTGTGGGAGAGCTGGATCTTCAGAGTAAATAGTTTGCATTATACACCAGACCCCATTTAGGCAAAACATGGAATGAACGTGTTCCATCAACTTGGCGAGCCAATGACTACTTTTTCAGTATGTGCATTTATATCCTGGAGATGAGCAAATGCTGCAAACAGGAGTTTGGCTTATTATTTTGTTGATATCAATACTTGAAAAATAACAGGGAAAATGTTAATTATGCAATTTAAACATAAAAGATCTTTTTTTCAGAAAGCCAGTTGTTAAAAACATTTCCCAGCATACCCCTCCTCCTTTTATAGACACATATTTTCTACCCAAATAAAACACAAGTTTCTTGAGGACAGGGATGTTTCCATTATTTGGTTGGATTTCTAGCATATGTCAGAGTTCCTAGCACATATTAGGTAGTTAATAAATACAAGTTGATTAGTTGATGCATTGAAAATATAAAGCTGGAATCGTGGCTTTTCCTTTATCTTGCTTCACAAATTCATGAGCCCAAGAATAGTTTAGTACTGCTTCCCAGTAATATCCTCCATGTTTTGGTCAATAGTGACTCACTAATTCTTTTGAGATTTCCATATCCAAATGAAAACTCCCATGTAATTACTCCATTAACAAAATGCACACAAAATTTCTGTCAAGCACAGCAATAACTACCTTCTTTGTGTGATTGTCAATTACTAGGGAAGAACTGAATAACCCAAGCTGCTCAGTTGCCTAAAGCTTTTGGAGGATAATTTGCTGAAATATATAATTATTTTTAATGTATTATTTGGGAGGCAACAGTAATGTTAACTATTAATATACACAATTTAGCCATCCATAATGTAGTTATTATCTAATGATTAAACAAAACCAAGGTTACTGTATAACAGCTAATGCTGATTGCCACAAATTAGCTTCCAAATCACTGTGAAGTCTAAAGCTTTTAATAGATCTTTATAGGAAATCTTGAACCTCATTCCTTCCTGCATTTTTTAAAAAACATGAGTGAATCTTATACCTAAAAAGGCATCTTTTTCCAACAGTCTCTTAAATGTCTAGTTGTCATGTGAAATTATTGTTTTCCACTTCATAGAATTGTTTTCCAGTTTGCATTTTGTAAATTCATACCTGTGTTATCATCACCTTCATCTTAATCATCATCACCATGTACAATAGTGGGAAATGGAGGATGGGATACAATTGTATATTAAAATTTAGCTCTTCATTTCTTTAGGCTGATGTTATTTCATTAGGAAGGGAGACACTTGTTTTGAAAGTACTGTTTCATTCAGAGCAAGTTTCCAGCCAAAATGTTTACTATAACAGAAATACTAAAAGGTCTTTCATGAATTATACAGCCTATCCTCTCTTTAACCGATTATCTTACTGTCCTGGAGAACTGTTTCTGGTTCAGTAATAACTAGATATTCATTGCAACAAAAAAATAAATGCACTTGTTTTCTGTGCATAGTTGGAGGCTGGCTATAGGGTAGAATTTAAGCTATGCTGTTCATTCCCCCTATGCCTAACCAATTTACTCACTAATATCTGAATGTCTTTTAATGGGATATATCACCCTGCATTGCATACTTAACAGTAAAAACTAAAACTGCAAAACCAAAAAGTCTTGAAAGAATGTATATATTTCTTAAAATGTCAGTAGGGACCTACCATGCTTTGAGAACTGTGCTAAGCATTGGAGAAATAAATGAGAAAATTCGGGTTTTAAAAGAGCTCACATTCTACCCGGATAAGAAACATGCACATGAAAATTTAATGTCAGCCTTTATGGAAAGGCCTAGAAGTCTCATAAGGGCACAGCTAAAAAGAGATTAAACTCTGGGTTCTTAGGCTATATCAATGAGACAGTTAAAAATGTCAAAGTTACACAAGGCATCAAGGCAAGAGAGATAATAAAGCCCAGGACCTTAGGCAACAATTGCTTTTAAATTATTTATCATTCATTACTCCTGGATACTCTCTTCTCTAGGACTTCTGAACATTCCTCGGTCTCTTTTGTCTATTCTTAGGCCAGGTCATGGGACCAAATATTAATGCTCTCCAGGAAGACCCTTCTTTTCTCCTTCTATACAATCTTATCACCAACTTGCTTTTAGACCACTTAAACTGCATGTTCAATATTCATCTTAAAAACAACATATTAAAGCCAGAATTCATTATCTTTCTTCACAAACTCTCTGCTTATCCCAACTTTTCTATTAGTTCCAAGAGCAGAACCATTCCCCCAGTCACTGTGGACTATTATCCTCAATTCCTTGCTGTTATCCTCAATTCCTCATGAGAACACATCCCACATACCCAATTTGTTTTCAAGTAATGTCACTTCCATACTCACATCTTTCCTAGTTCCACTTAAACAGGCTTCATTCTATTTTGAGCTCTTCTCATTTCATGACTGGAATTTTTTAAATACCCTTTTGGTTGGTCTTAAATGGTTCAAGGTCCTCTCAAAACCAGTCTGTCTCCCTCTAAGCTAACAGTCTTTTTCATTCCTCTTAAAATGTAGGCCTCTCCCTGTCACTACACTAAACAATAAACTCCCATGACTTGTTATTACCTCCAGGCACAAATAGAGGCTATCTCAAAAGTCTCAGTGTAATGTTAAGCTAATTTAAAATTTTAATAGCTTAAAATTGCACTAAAACTTTAGGGGTAAATAATTTATTTGGAATTTAAAGCCTTCCCAACTGAAACTCTGCCTACTCTTCTAGTTTTTTTTTTAATTATTTGCTCACCTCTACATAATCTTTATGATCCAACTGTATGAATTACATGCTGTTCCTCCCATAATCACTCCACTTCCTCACTCAGTATGTTTTCATTGACTGTTCTCCATATCTAGCATATTCTCCCTTCTCACCTCTGACTCCTGACTATGCTGAACTCTGAGTTCTCAGCTCAAATTTCACCTTCTGGAGGAAGCCTTTCCAAGTCTCTCCCTTCCCATCATACACACATATGCTATTAATATATTCCATTGCTATTCCCTTCCTTATTTACTGAATTTATTAGATAGATAGATAGATAGATGATAGATAGATAAATAGATAGCTATAAAGATACACAGACTGACTGATCTTGTATGTATTACATACAACTAGTATATTGTTTCTTGCATTAATGGAATATTGACACCATGGAGCCAGGTGGTGAGAGAGGGAAGAAGAGAAGAGAACTGGATATAAAGAGATTAAGAAGGGATGCTTATTGATGGTCAGTGGCACCAAAATACAGTTGTTGTTTTTCTAAGATCTAGTCTTTTACACTAGGTCCAAAGATTCTGTATCCTTTAATTATATCTCTAATGCTTTTATTGCATACTCATGAGAATTTCATTTGAAAATGCCTAATCTATGAGGAGAAAACATTTGAATAGAGAATTTTTTTTTAAATAGAGGATTAACCAGTAGCCACTGATGCAAAATTGGTAAAACTATTAGTTCATTTAATGTGATGAGGTGGTTACCACCTCTTACAATGGGACAGCATTGAATCCAATCTTTCAATGTGTTTGTTTGATCCTATCCCACAATTAAACTTGTTTCCAGAAATACTGCTATCTTTCTGTAGTGGTGTCACACATAAATACAAATGGATCCTTGTGAACCACATGTTGACTTAGAAAATCACAAATTCACATTATGTTTCATTGTATCTTTATTTATTTTAATAAACATTTTCCAACTATATTTTAATCTGGTTCTGGGTAGCACTTAAGAAAACTGCAGTTGGCATACAGGGCCACAGATAGGATATCTCTATCTGCAGGAAATCTAGGAAGGGTAATCGGGTAGAAAGAAGAGCTTACTTAGGTAAAGCTATAGGAAGAATACAGAAAGAACGAAGGCTAAAAAACGTATAAAGATTTCATCATTCGGATTTTTAAAGACAAAATTGTTTCACAATTTATAGTTTCAAAGTATTCTTCTTTGATTATTAAAAGAACATTAAAAATGTTTGTTCTTGTTAATTAAGTGACTGAATTTGAATCTGGGTTTGACCGTTCACTATCTATGCAACCTTGGAAAGTCACTTAAACTTCTGACACTGTTTTTTCATCTATAAAACTGGAGGTTAAACTAGACGAACTCTAATTTCTTCTTCCAAATGTAGATCCATGATTCTAGTAAATTGTATGGACATCTGAGTAGAGTCAGAGTTTCTGGTCAGTAATCATGATACATTAGGTTCAAGATAGTAAAATTCAGCTTTATAGCCATATTATCTCAATAGGTGCTATTTACAGTTGAGGAAACTGAGGCAAAGAGGGATAAGGTGACTTTTCCAGAGTCATACATCCTGAGGCTGCATTTAAACTCAGGTTTTCCTAACTGTAGACCTAGTACTCTATCCACTGTGCCACTATTTTCCCCAAGGTATTGGTTTCACCTTTATCCCCACTACCACCCATTATTCCTCCTTTTTTCAGCTGTGAAGTGAAATTCTCAATTCTCATTCATCACAGCTATCAGCAATAACAAAGCTTTGCCTTCTCTGAACCTCAGGGATCTCTCTAAAATTGTAGGTTTCAGAAATTGCTAACCTGCATTGAGGAGATGATTGCCATACTAGAAATTACATAAAAATAATGATATCACAGATCTAGACCAAAGCTATGGCTTTGAAAGGGGGAAGGGGCAAAGCGGAGGGAAGGGAAAGACAGGGGAAGGAAGGAAGGAAAGAAAGGAAGAAAGAAAGAAAGAAAGAAAGAAAGAAAGAAAGAAAGAAAGAAAGAAAGAAAGAAAGAAAGAAA
>CM053591.1:18067511-18085850 GCA_028646515.1 Pseudochirops corinnae | reverse complement strand
AATTATTTTCCTCAATTAGTTTTTGGTGCTCTATTTTTATGGAGGTATTTTCTCTGGTTAGGTTTTGGACCTCCTCTCCTAGTTCTCCAATTTCATTTTTTAAAGCTTTGTTTTCTTCTGTGAAAGTTTTTTCCAATTTCGTCACTGTAGATTTAAATTTATCTTCTCCCTCTCTAATTTCATTTTTAAAATCCTCTTGAGATTCTTTAAGAAATTCTCCAGGAATGCTTTTTGGGCTGGAGACTAGTTCACATTTCCTTCTGTGTTCTCCAGTGTGTGTGTAGAGTCCGTGTTGCCTTCTGAGTTTGGTGGTTCTTGCTCACTATAGAATGATTTGATGGTTCTTGCCTTTGAAGTTTCCCTCTTCCCCATTGTGGTTGCCTATATCCTGTATTTTTGGAGTGGATATCTGCTTCCAGGTTGAGTTTCTCACGCTGGGAGGTAGGAATTTGGTTGTTGATTTAGTGAGATGTGGCCTCTGAGTATGTGGACTGAGGCCAGGGCCAGCATTCTCGGTGTTTCCCCTGAGTTACCTGAGGCCAGGGGTAGTCTGTTTTGGGTTTCCACCTGTTTCTCTGGGCTGCTTCTCAGGCAGGCTAACTGTAGTAGAAGGGTGGATTTGTGGTTTGCTGAATGGCCAGGTGGTTCTAAAGCACATCTGGGTTTTTGTTTTTAGCGCTTGCTGGCGCTCCACCCACCTGGGTTTAGGCTCAGTACAGTAGAGTCTCCCTTCCCCCTTCCTCAGTGATTTCCAAGCCTGGGGCTATTTACACTAATGAAAGAATGCACTCTAGGTGGGGCTTTTACCTCTTGATTTTTTTGTGTGTCAGGGAGGGGGATGAGAGCCCCTAGATTTCATTCCTCCATCCCAACTTCTGAAAGTCTGGGCATGAAGCTTCAAAAATCCACGGGTTGCTAGCCCCAGGAAAAACTGCTGACCCTGCTATATGCCCTGTGTTCCCTCCTACCCAGTTCCGTTGGTCCTCACCTCGGCTATGAGAGGGCTGAAGAAGCCTCCAGCTGGGCGAGTCTGCTGGTTGGGGCTTCCCAGTCTGGCGCACTGTGCTCTCAGGTCTGTGCTGGTGCCACTCCTGTGTGCTCAGTTCTCCCTGCCCCAACGTGATTAGGCTCTTCTCTTGGCTGGGAATCTGTCACTCTCTGTCTCCCAATGCATTCTGTCACTCTTAAATCCACTCAAATTTACTTTTTAGTTCTCAAGGATGAAGTTCTTGAGGAGCTTGGGGAAGTCACTGCTTACTTTCCACCTCTTAGCTCCGCCTCAATTTATTTTTCTGAAGTGGGGTTATTTACAGATTTTATTTCCTCTTCTGTTAATGTAGGTAGTTTTTATTTTTGTAAATATTTATCCATTTCAGATTTATGGGCATACAGTTGGACAAAATAGCTCCTAATTATTGTTTTGATTTCTTCTGGTGCTGAACTCACCCTTTTCATTTTTGATTCAGGTAATTTGGTTTTCTTCTTTTTGATGAAATTAACTAAAAGTATGTCTATTTTATTGATTTTTTTATAAAAGCAACTCTGGGTTTTATTTATTAGTTCAATAGTTTCCTTAATTTCAATTTTATTGATATCTATTTGGGTTTTCAGACTTTATAATTTTTTATTTAATTGGGGATTTTAAATTTGAGTTCATATCTGGCCTTAGACATTTACTAGCTGTGTGACCCTGGGCAAGGCACTCAACCCTATTTGCTATCAGTTTCCTTATCTGAAAAGTGTACTGGAGAAGGAAATGGCAAATGATTCTAGTAGATTTGGCAAGAAATCCCTAAATGGGGTCACAACGAATTGGATACAACTGAAAACAACTAAATTTTTTAAAAGACCATTAAGGTTGTAATTAATGCTAGGAAATCTATTTCCTGCTTGATGCCCTATTCAGGACATTCCGTAACTCACAGGTTCTATAAGCTTTGAGTATTTTGAAAGAAATTTTCTGAAAAAAAAACAAAACATTTAAAGTAACAAAAGATCTAGATCATCAAAGGAAATAAATTTTAAAAATACATATCAATGAAAGGGAGAATAGCATTTTTAAACCTCAAACTGCATTATAAATCATCAATCTTCCCAAGCATTTGGTATGATTAAAAATAGAAAACCAATGAATCATTGGAATGGATTAAACAAGGGAGAACCAAAAAAAATTGAAATCAATAATCACTGTTCTATAAACCTGAAAACATTAATTGCCTCTAAAAGAACTCTCTATTTGACAAGACCTGCCAGGAAAATAGCAAAGCAGTCTTACAGAAATTCAGTTTAGTCACACACTTTACATCATACACATAGACATGTGACCTGAATGTTACAGATCATATTAGACCAAAAATTTGAAAAGAAGCCAAAAATATACCTTCCACAGCTATAAGTAGGATATTCTTAAGCATTAAGCAAATGATAGAGGTAGTTACAAAAAAGAAACCAGATATTTTCAATTATGTAGCACCAAAAAGTTTTATTTTTTTTTAAAGTGGATGCACCTAAAGTAAGAGTTCGCAGGAAAAATAGTCTTTGTATCAAATTCCTTGGATAAAGCTTTAGTAAGACATAATTAGAAATATATAAAACCAAATACTAATTCTTAACAGATAAGACATCAAAAGATATGAACAAACAATAATCAAAATGATTTTAAACAATTTACAATTATTTTAAAAATTATTCAAAATCACTAATAATTCAAGAAATGTTGAGTCTTAAAATGCTGTGTTTTCACATAATACCAAGAAAATTATCAAAGTTTGGTAAAGAATTGAACAGTTAATATTGGAAACAATTTAGGAATATAGAATACTGATGCATTGTTTGTGGATTTGTGAATTGGGATAATTATCCTGGGAAGCAGCTTGTAATTATACAAATAAAGTAGTTAACGTTTTCATTCTCTTTGTCCCAGAAGTTCCACTTTTAGGTTTATGTCCCCTGGATATCATTTATTTAAAAACAAAAACACAAAAACAGTGCCATACCTACCAAAATATTATAGTCCCGTCTGTGTGTGTGTGTGTGTGTGTGTGTGTGTGTGTCTGTAAAGCCATGAACAAGCAGCTTTCCAGAGTACTGCTGCTGTGAACAGCTTTCAAGGTTCTGATTACATAGTATAGTGAACTCTCTATTCAATAACAAATCAAAGCAAAACATTCACAGAAAATCAAAATACAGCATTCACCATGTCACAACTCAACAACTTATCACTAAAATGGCCACATAGTTTTCACCAACATGATCACATAGTTTTAAACAAAGTAGAATCATTTAGTAACTCAATCATCAATCATCAATAAATTCAATTCAATAAATCATCAACAAATATCAATTCAATAAAGTACAAAAGTCAAATTCTTCCACTCATGGTGTGCAATTAAGTTACAATTTCATCAGTCGCTACTCAGTACCCTCTTATGGGGGAGTAGAAAGTACTAAAGCCATCTACCCCTAGGTCACAAATAAGTTAAAATTTCATCAGTCACTACTTAGACAATTTCATCAGTCACTACTCAACACCCATGGAGAGGTCTTTTCATTTTGACTTGAGGCAGGCTTTCAGCTTCCATTGCTCCTCTTCCATGGTCTCAGCTCCTTTGCAAATCTAACCAACTGCCCCCTGAGTTCAAAGGCAGATAGCTTCCAGTTCCTTGTCTAGTTCTCTGTGCAGTTCCTGCTCCACATTGGAGCTCAGTGTCCAGTCCACTTCAAGTCCTTTACAGTTTCTGTTCCTGGGAAGAGAAAAATTATCAGAGCCACAATATCTACACACATCAATCTTAGCAGAATTATGACAATATTCCCACACGTGGTTGGCACTATCATCTCAATTCACTTTCTGCCTGTGAAATCAACACAGACCCAAAATAGACAGACGAAGTACTGACACTACAGTCGTACTTCCTCTGGCAGCTCTGGCTGGTTTCTGGAAGAAGTTCTACCATCACAATTTCTGTTCTCAAAATCAAAATCACTTCATCCAGACTCCATGCAGCTTGCGCCAAGAAATTCTGTCTCAGTTCTCAATTCTCATTTCTCAGTTCAATCTTCTGTCCAGCAGTAGCAGCCCAGCCTCCAGATATTTGCTGAGATAAATTCTCTCTCTCTCTCTCTCTCTCTCTCTCTCTCTCTCTCTCTCTCTCTCTTTCTCTTTCTCTGTCTCTCTGTCTCCGTCTGTCTGTCTGTCTGTCTGTCTGTCTCTCTCTCTCTCTCTCTCTCTCTTCTCTCTCTCCTCTCTCTCTTTCCCTGGCAGCAGCTGCTCTGCCTCCATGATGCTCATCCCAGGAAATTCTGACTCTCCCAGTTGGGACTTTTCCTTATATATAGTATTGGCCCCTCCCTGTTCAGCGATTTCCTGTTATGTCAGCAACAGGGGTTTATACCTTCTGTTTCTTTACAGAGGCTTAACTTGAAACTAAGTGCTCAGTACCTGTTCGCTTGGCAATAAAAAGGGATTTTTGAATTTCATTACTGTTACAGTTTTATGGCCATCATTTGGGAATGATTAAAGAAATTGAAGTACACTTATGTAATGGAATATTAAGGTGCTGCAAGAAATGTCAAATATGACGAATAAAGAGATGAAACACCTGGGAATACTGACGCAAAGTTAAGTAGGTAGAGTCAAGAAACAATATACACAATATCTGAAAATATAAATGGAAGTAGTGATCAACCAGAAAATTATTGAAAATGGATGCTGTGAATTTATTTAACAAAAAAAACTTGACCACAAAGAAGAGATATGTGAATATGCCCTTCCTCATATCATTGTAGTTGTAGAGAGTCTACAAGTATGGAGCATTGCTTATGAGGTCATATTTTTGATATGTCAATTACTTTTCCTGATTTTTCCTTTCTTGATGTTCTTAGAAATGTATTAGCTGTATGACCCTGAGCAAGTCACAAGCTCAATTTACCTCAGTTTTCTCCTTTGTAAAATAAGGATAGTAATTAGACCTACCTCCTCAGATTATTTTGTGATAAAATTTGATGATAATTTTAGAGTTCCTAACATAGTGCCTTGCAGGTAATGGTATTATATAAATGTTAGTTATTGCTTGTTGCCATCATCCATTTAATTTTTAATTTTTTTTGTTATATTGGGTGTCTTTCTTAGAGGGAAGAAAGTATAAGGATAAAGAGGGGTGTGTGGGTATGCCATCAATAAAAACAAAGTAAACAAACTTGTTTGTTTTCATTCCTGATACATAACTCAATCATATGTAGCTTATAGATAATGATGGACACATTGCATAGGGTGAGTAATATTATACAAAGAATATGAAAAGATCCTCTAAAACAAGTTAATGCATTTTAATATTACAAGAAATTAATGAAGATTGTCAGAAAAGAACACAATGAAAAAGATTATCAAAATGATATTTTACAACTATGAAATGAATGAAGCCAAATTATTACAGAGACCCCACATTTCCATATCAGGAATATTTTCTTCAATTAAAGAATTGGAAGGCATAGGAGGGCATGGTCAAAGACAACCACTAAAAGTGCCTTATGACTGTATAAGAACAATGGTATCAAGCCCAAATAAAAATAAGAGCCACTATAGCTTATATAAAGATTCTTCTGAGCCACATATTGATTCAGAATACCACGTTAACATTATTAATGTTTTATGGTATTTTATTGTGTTATGTATCTCTTAATTATATTTAAATTTGATTCTTAGGTACTCAAGATTATTACAGGGTCCAATTTCATGTTTAACACCTCTGTCTTAACATTGGAAACTATAGCTCACTGATGTGAAAGTCATTTTATAAGCAATGATCTACATTTAGTCAGACCAATAATTGGGGGCAGATTCTGGGAAGATGGTAAGTCAGAAAATTCCAAGCTCTCCAGATTTTCCCACAAATGAGACAAAATAGCACCTCAGGGTGAACATAGACCAGTAAAAATAAGAGAACAGGGACAGAAAAGTTGTCTTCCTGGGACAATGAGAAAAGATCTGAAGAAATATTCACAGGATGAGTGTCCTTGTGAAGTGTAAACACACATAGGCTAGCTCCACTTAAATAGCAAGTGGAGTTCCCTGGGGTTATCTGGGTAGGAAGGCCATCTCAGACTCAGGAACTTTTACCCCTGGGACAATGAGTTGGGTTGAGAGTCTGAGCCAGGAAAGATTTAAGGAACCTCTTTTGGCAAGGGATACAAGATCCAGCTGTGCTATGGAGAGAAGGCCCTATATGATAATGTACCACTACATGCCCAGTGAGTGCAGAAACAGTGGAGCAGGAATGTCAATGGCTGTGGGCATTTACCAGAGGTTAGAGGTCTTGGTTTCTGTTCCAGATAAGAGGGGAGAAATGAAGGATCTGAGGTCAGAGGCACTGTCCTTCATATGCCAGGGCTACTGTTGATTACTAAAATAAGCTGTTTCAAATTTTTATAAAAATGAACAGAGAAAAGAGAAAAAAAAATCAACCATAAAAGGTTATTGTGGGAAGAGAGAAGACTGAAGTCAGTGCCAACACAGAGCAGGTCCCAGCAAACCTGGAGCACATCTCAGAGCACTGAATCACCTGCAGCTGTGTCAGGTCTCAGACTTCACAACCCACAAATGGCAAAGACAACTTAGAAGGTCAGTTGGAAAGGTCTGTCGACTTGGGTAAGAAAAGAATGGAGTCCTTCCTTGGCCCTAGCACAGCCCTGGTCTAAGCAAATTAAAATCAGGCTTTGGGACTGAGTGAATCAGCAATAGATGTGGTGGTGGCACCAGTAGCAAAGGCTTCTTCCAGAACTCTCAACCCACAGATGGCAAAGTTATCAAACAGTAGTTCAGAAGGAGATTACAGGGTCCTCTTTGCTGGCGCTGAGGCAGGACTCTGTTCCTTTTCTCATGCTTAGATTTGGATTGCACTCCTGAGTAACAGTCCTGGGGAGAGGAGGAGCATTGGGATAGCAGAGTTTGTGGCAGCAGTGGAGAGGGAGTGCTCATCACAATTCCATGACAGAAAATAGTGCTTGTGATAACTCACATAGCAGATCACAGGTCAGGAGAGGAATACACGCCCCTACTTAGATCTTACCAACTTGGAAGAAATGAAAACTTAAAGGTCCCTAGAAGTAGTTCTGAAAACAGATGCACAAAAACATTGAAGCTTGGGACAATGCACTCTCCAACCTGGAAGTAGATATCTACTTTCACAAAGAGTAAAAAGCAAAGTAATAGGCTGGAAAACTAGTAAACAATGGGGAAAAAACCCCTCAGATTATAAAAACTTACTTTGATGAAAAGGAAGATCAAAACATACACTCAGAAGAAAACAAAGTTGAAGCTCCTACTTTCAAAGCCTCCAAGAAATTATATGAATTAAATTGTTTTCAGGCCATGGAAGAGCTGAAAATGGGTTTTGAAAGTCAAGGAAGAATAACTCAAAGGACTGTGGAACTGAATGTTGTAATCTGAAAATAAATAAATAAATCGATAAAAACATCAGAATTTGAGCATCCAAAAAAAAAAAAAAAAAAGAAAAGAAAACCAAGTAAGAGAAATAGAGGAAAAATTGGGAAAACAAATGAGAATGGTGCAAGAAGATAATGAAAAATGAGTCAATATCCTTGTAAAAGAGACACCCAAAATACTGAAGAAAATAACACTTTAAAAATAGATTAGATTAAATGGCAAAAGAAGTCCAAGAAGTCAGTGAAGAGAAGAATGCCTTAAAAAGCAAAATTGGCCAAATGGAAAAAAAAAGAGTTCCAAAAGTTCGCTGAAGAAAATAATTCTTTTTTTCAGTTAGTTTATTAATTTTTAGTTTACAACATTGAATTCCATAAGTTTTAAATTTTTGCCCATTCCTTCTCCTCCTCCCTCCCCAAGATGGCATGCAATCTGATAA
Organism: Pseudochirops corinnae; assembly: GCA_028646515.1. Lineage (NCBI taxonomy): Eukaryota > Metazoa > Chordata > Mammalia > Diprotodontia > Pseudocheiridae > Pseudochirops > Pseudochirops corinnae. Next base: position 18,077,970 of record CM053591.1, on the reverse strand, counting down.
AGGCTCTACATATACATTCCTATAAAATGTATTTTCACATTTGTCATGTTGTATAGAAGAATTACAAGGATTGTGAGAAAACATGAGAAAGAAAATAAAACAAAAAAGGAAGAAACCAGTATTCTTTGGTCTGTATTCAGACTCCATAGTTCTTTCTCTGCATGTGGATGGAATTTTCTATCATGAGTCCTTTTGGAATTGTTTAGGTCCTTGCATTGCTAAGAAGGGCTAAGTCTATCAAAATGAGTCATTGCACACTGTGGCTGTTACAGTGTACAATGTTCTCCTGGTTCTGATCACTTCACACAGTATCAGTTCATGTAAGTCTATGAAGGTTTTTCTGAAGTAAGCCTGTTCATCATTTCTTATAACACAATAGTATTTCATTGCTTTCATATACCAGAATTTGTTCATCCATTCCCAAATTTTTGGTCATTCCCACAAATTCCAGTTCTTGGTAACCACAAAAAGAGGGGCTATAAATAATTTTGTACATGTGGCTCCTTTTCTTATTTTTATGATCTTTTTGGGATACAGCCCAAGGAGTGGTATTGCTGTGTCAAAGGATATGCACATGAAGAAAATAATTCTTTAAAAATTAGAATAGAAGCCAATGACTTAAGGAGAAATCACAACATTTAAAAAAAAAGCAGAACGAAAAGAATGAAAAATAGAAGTGAATGTAAAATATCTGATTGGAAAAGCAACTGTCCAGAGGTGAGGGGGGTGTGGAGGCAAGATGATAGAGTAAAAGCAGGGACTTGCTTGAGCCCTCCTCCATGCTCCTCCATAATACTCTGAAAGTGATTCTAGACAAATTATAGAGCTGTGGAACTCACAAAATGACAAAGTGAAACACTTCTCCAGCCCAAGACAGTCTGAATAGTCCATAGGAAGTGTATATCACACCAGATGGTAAACAGAGCACAGTCTAGCATGGACTGTGCCAGTACAAATGGGACCAGAGTAGGGCTGAATTGTTGGCAGCTACAGCAGTTTCCAGACTTCTCAACCAACAAACACTGAGGACAGTGTGGAAGGTCAGCAGGGGAACTGTGAGATCTGGATGAAAGAGGAGTAAATGGTCTGGCCCTAGCCCTGGAGTGGTGGAGGTGGTGATGACAGCAGCAGCAGTGGCTAATTCCAGAACTTTGGGCCTCAGAGATGGTGGGGGATTGAGAAGCTGATATAAAACCCCTAAAATCTGGGACAGTATAGCCACCTCCACCCTCAACCCAACTCCTCACTGTAAGTAGAGTACTACCTTGACAAAGAGTTAGAAAGTGCAATCTTTGGCTAGAAATATGAGAAAGCAGCATACAAAAATGTCAGACTGTAGAATCTCTACTTTGAGGACAAAGAAGATCAAAACATATGACCAGAAGACAACAAAGTCAAACTGTTATATCCAAGGCTTACAAGAAAAATATGAATGGGTCACAGGCTATGGAAGAGCTCAAAAAATAATTTTGAAAATCAAGAAAGGTAGAGGAACAATTTGGAAGAGAAATGAGAGTGAGGCAAGTAAACCATGAAAAACACATCAACAATTTGCTAAAGGAAACCCTTAAAATACTAAAGAAAGTAGCACCTTAAAAAATTAGACTAACCCAAATGGCAAAAGAGGTCCAAAAAGCCAATGAGGAGAAGAGTGCCTTAAAAAATAAAATTGAGCAAATGGAAAAGGAGGTCCAAAAGCTCATTGAAGAAAATAATTCTTTCAAAATTAGAATAGAGCAAATGGAATCTAAAGACTTGATAAGAAATCAAGAAATTATAATAACTGAAACAAAAGAAAGAAAAATAGGAGATAATGTGAAATAGCTCATTGGAAAAACCACTCACCTGGAAAATAGATGCAGGAGAGAGAATTTAAAAATTATTGGATTACGTGAAACTCATGATAAAAAAAGAACCTAGACATCATCTTTCAAAAAATTATCAAGGAACACTACCCTGATATTCTAGAACTAGAGGGTAAAATAGAATTTGTAAGAATCCACCTATCGCTTCTTGAAAAAGAACACAAAAGGAAAACTCCAATACATATTGTAGCCAAATTTCAGAGTTCCTGGATCAAGGAGAAAATATTTCAAGCAGTCAGGAAGAAACAATTTGAGTATTGTAGAAACACAATCATAATTACTAGATCTACCAGCATCTAGCATTGTCTAGCATTAAGGGATCAAAGGCCTTAGAACATGACATTCTGTAGGTCAGAGGAACTAGGATTAGAACCTCATCAGCAAAACTGAGTTTAATCCTTCAGAGGAAAAAAATGGAGATTCAATTAAGCATTCTTGATAAAAACATCAGAGCTGAATAGAAAATTTGACTTTCAAACACAGGAATCAAGAGAAGCATGAAAAGGTTAACAGGAAAGAGAAATCATAGGACACTTATTAAAGTTGAACTGTTTACATTCCTACAGAGAAAAATATTTGTAAATTGTGAGACTTTTCTCAGGATAAGGGTAATTGGAGGAAATATGTGTGTGTATACATATCCTATTTATCTATCTATATATAGATATAGACATATAGATAAAGAAACAGATATATATATATATATATATATACATATATATATATACACATACATGTAGATAAATAGATGTGACAAGGTGAGTTGAATACAAAAGAATGATATCTAAAAATGAAATTAATGGGTGAAAGAGGAATGCATTGGGAGAAGGAGAAAGGGAGAAATGGAATGGAGTAAATTATGTCATGTAAGAGTGGGGGAAAAAAAAAGGTTTCACAAAGTAAAGGAAGAGGGAGGAAGTGAGAGGGAATGAGTGAACTCTCAACAGATTTGGCTTATGGAAGGAATAACATACACACTCAATTTGGTATCTTACAGCAGAGGAAAGTAAGAGGGAAAGGCATAAGAGGGGGCCATGATAGAAGGGAGGGCAGATTAAGGAAGGGGGTAGTCAAAAGCAAACATTTTTGAAATGGGTCAGGGTCAAAGGAGAAAATAAAATATGTTGGGGGTGGGTAGGATGGAGGGAAATATAGCTAGTTTTCCACAACATGACCTTTATGGAAGTGTTCTGTATAACTACACATGTATAACCTGTATTGAATTGCATGCTGTCTCAATGAGGGTGGGTGAGGATGGATAAATAGAGAGAATTTGGAGCTCAGTTTTCAAAACAAATGTAAAAAATGCTTTTTACATGCAACTTGAAAGTGAGATACAGACCAATGGTGTCTAGAAATCTTTCTTATACTATAAGAAAGTAAGGGGGAAAGGGATAAGGGGTGGTGGTAGAAGGAAAGGAAAACTGGGTCAAGGGGTAATCATAATGCATGCCATCTTCTGGTGGAGTGCAGGGGAAAGATGGGGTGAAAATTTGGAACTCAAAGTCTTGTGGAAATTAATGTTGAATATTTCAAACAAACAAAAGAATGAATGAATGAGTGATAACAAGAAGAAAAAAATTGAAAAAAAAACTTACCTAAAAAATAGATCCAGGAGAGATCAATTAAAAATTATTAGACTATCTGAACTTCAGGATTAAAAAAAAGGGCCTAAATATCATCTTTGAAGAAATTATCAAGTAAAATTTTCCTGATATTCCAGAACTGGATGGTAAAATAGAAATCAAATGAATTGACCAATTACCTCCTGAAAGAGATTCCAAAATGAAAATTTCAAGGAATGCTATAGTCAAATTCAAGAATTCTCATGTCAAGAGGAAGACATTTAAAGCAATCATAAAGAAACAATTCAAGTATGGTAGGGTCAATGTCAGGATAACACAAGATTTAGCAGGTTCTACATTAAGGGACTGGAGCATTTGGAATATGATATTCTGGAGGTCAAAAGAGTTAGGATTAAAAACATGAATCACCTACCTAGCAAAACTGAATTTAATGCATGCAGGGGAAAAAATGATATTCAATGAGATAGAAAAATTTAAATGAATTCTTGAGAAGAGATCAGAGCTAAATTAAAAAAAAAGACTTTCAAATATAAGACTCAAGAGAGGTACGAAATGGTACACAAGAAACAGATATCATAAGGGACTTATACTTGAACTGTTTACATTCCTACATGGAAAGATGATATTTGTAACTCAGGAGACCTTTATCAGTATAAGGTAAGTTATCTCACATAAAAGTCACAAAACAAAGCTTTTATAGTAGAGGGAAAGAGAAGGGAAGTGAGAGGGAATGTCTTTACCTTATTCTAATCAAAATAACCTTGTGGAGGGAATAACATACACACTCAATTGGATATGGAAATCTGTCTTACCTTATAGGAAAATAGCAGGGGAAAGGGATAAGAGAAAGAGTAAGTGGTGGTGATAGATGGGAAGACAGATTGAGGGAAGGGGTAATTAGAAACAAAAGACTTCTGAAGAGGAACAGGGTGAAAGGAGAGAGAGAATAAAATAAGAGGGGAGAAGAGGATGGAGGGAAACACAATTAGATATAGTAACTGTGAAAAAAATGCAACAGAATTCTCTGATAAAGTTCTCATTTCTAGAATATATAGGGAACTGTGTCAAATTGTTAAAAATAAGAGCCATGCACCAATTGATAAAGGATCAAAAGATGTAATCAGTTTTCACATGAAGTAATTAATAATATCTATAGCAATATGAAAAAATATTCTAACTCACTATTCATTGAAAAAAATGCAAACTAAAACAATTTTGAGGTACTATTTCATACCTATAAGATTAGATAAAAGGACAGAAAAGATAAATGACAAATGTTGGAGGGTATATGTGAAAAATGAGACATCAATGTACTGTTGTCAGAGTTGTGAATTGACTCAACTACTCTCTAGAGCAATTTGGAATTATGCTCAAAGGGCGAAAAAACTTATATACTTTTTGACAAAGCAATACTACTACTAGGTTTGTATCCCACAAGAGATAAAAATTTCAAAAGAGAAGGCCCTGTACATGCAAAAATATTTATAACAGTTCTTTTATGGGGGTAAAGAATTAGAAATTGAAGGGATGCATATCATTTAGGGAATGACTGAATAAGTTATATAATGAAATAATGATGGAATACTATTGCACTATAAGAAGTTAAGAACAGGATATTCTCAGAAAATCCTGGAAAGACTTACATGGGTTGATGCAAAGTGAAATGTACTGGGTACAAAGTAACAGCAATATTGTAAGATGATAAGTTGTGAATGAGTTAACTATTCTCAGCACTACAATGATATTAGACAATTCTGAAGGACTTAGGATGAAAAATGCTGTCCATGGGGGCAGAGAAGAGATGGAGTAAAAGTAGGAACTTGTGATACCTGTAAAAATAACCCTAAACAAATTTTAGAGGTAAAGAACCCACAAAATGAAAGAGTGAAACAAAATTCCCACTGAAGGCAGCCTACAAGGCTGAGAGAAAAGGTATATCACACCAGACTGTAAGTGAAGAGCAGACCCACGTGGGCCATGCCTGCACAAACTGGCAGTACAGACAAGCCTGAGCAGACCTCAGAGGACTAAATCACTAACTACTTTGGTGGTTCCAAGACTTCTCAAACCATAAACACCAAAGAGAAAGTAAAAGGTAAGTGGAGAAACTCTGTTGGACCTGGATGAGAGAAGAGTGTGGTCTCTGGCCCCTGCTCACAGGGTGATGGAGGTTGTAGTGGCTGTGGTGGCAGCTGCTTCCTGAGCTTGAGACCCACATAAAGGGGTGAAAAAATGGCTGACCAGAGGGGAATTGCAGGAATCTCTTTGCTAAGGCAGGATTCTCTTGCTTTGCCCTGTTTGCATCTGGGTTGCAGTTTTGGGTGTCAATCCTGTGGTGAGGAGGTGTGCTGGCATGGCAGAGCTTGTTGAGGCTGTGGAGAGGCAGTCCTCCTCATAGTTCTGAAGCAGGTGTCTAGAAGAGGTTCTGAAAACAGCCAGGCAAAACCCTAGAAATTTGGGACACAACACTCTACTTTGGAATGAGAGTTCTATTGAAGCAAAAAGCTCAAAAGTCAAGTAATTGACTGGCAAAATGAGCAAACAAAGAGAAATCAAACTACAGAATAATTCTTAGGCAACAAAGAAGGTCAAAACACAGAACTAGAAGAAGACAATAAAGTCAAAACTCCTGCATCAATAGCTTCTAAGAAAATTATTAATTGGTCACAGGTGATGGAGGAGCTCAAGAAGGATTTTAAAAAGTCATGTAAGAGAAATAGAGGAACAATCGGGAAGAGAAATGAGAGTGGTGCAAGAAAATAATGAAAAATGAGTCAACAATTTGCTAAGGAGACCCCCCCCCCCCATCCCAAAATACCAAAGAAAATAAAGCCTTAAAAAATAGACCAACTCAAAAGGTCAAAGGGGTCTAAAAAGCCAATGAGGACAAGAATATCTTTAAAAGTATACTTGACCAGAAGGAAAATAAAGTTCAAAAGCTCATTGAAGAAAATAATTCCTTCAAAATTAGATTGGAGCAAATAGAAGCTAAAGACTAGATGAGTAATCAAGAAATAATAAAAAAAAAACAAAAGAATGAAAAAATAGAAGGCAATGTGAAATATCTCTTTGGAAAAACCACTGACCTGGATAGATGCATGAGAGATAATTTAAAAATTATTGGATTACCTGAAAGTCATGATTTAAAAAAAACAAAAGGCTAGACATCATCTTTCAAGAAATTATCAAGGAAAACTGCCCTGATATTCTAGAACCAGACGGTAAAATAGAAATTGAAAGAATTAACCAATTGCCTCTTGAAAAATACCCCAAAAAGAAGACTCCTAGGAATATTACAGCAAAATTCCAGAGTTCCCAGGTCAAAGAGAAAATATTACAAGCAGTCAGGAAAAAAACAATTTGAGTATTGTGGAAACACAATCAGGATAACACAAGATCTAGCAGCTTCTTCATTAAGGGATCAAAGGGCTTGGCATGTGATATTCCAGAGGTCAAAAGAACTAGGATTAAAACCAAGAATCACCTATTGAGTATAATACTTCAAGGGAAAATATAGACATTGAAAGAAATAGAGAATTTTCAAGTATTCTTGAGGAAAAAACCAGAGCTGAACAGAAAAAAGCAAAAGAAGCATGAAAAATTTGACAGGAAAGAGAAATAATAAGAAACTTATTAAAGTTTAACTGTTTACATTCCTACAATGGAAAGATGGAATTTGTAACTCATGAGACTTTTCTCAGTATGAGGATAGTTGAAGGAAATATACTGGTATGAACACATTTCCATACATGTAAATGTGTATATATACACATACATGTACATGTGGATGCATATATATATGTATGTAAGTATATGTGTTTATATGTATACAGAGACAGAGGGCACAGGCTGAGCTGAATATGAAGATACAATAAAAATAAAATTAAAATAAAATTAAAAGTTGAGTGAGGAATATATTGGGAGAAGGAGAAAGGGAGAGATAAGGATAGTGGAGGACATAAGAAAAAGCAGATTGGAGGAAAAGGAAATCAACATGCATGCCATCTTGGAGGGAGTGATAGGGGAGAGATTTGTAGAAAATTTGGAACCCAGAATCTTGCAGAAGTAAATTTTAAAAACTAAAAATTAAATAAATTCTTGGAAAACAAAAGAAAAATGCTGTCCATTCAGAGAGAAAGAACTTATTATGTATGAATACAGATTGAAACAGCCTTTTGGGGTTTTTTCCCCTTTATTATTTTTTAGGTTATTTTTTGTCTGTTTTATTTCACAACATGACTAGTATGGATGTACTTTTAGGGAATTTCTTGCCTTCTTAATTAGGGAGAGGTAGGGAGGAAGTGTGATAATTTGGAACTCAAAGTTTTAAAAACAAATGTTAAAATTGTTTTTACTTCTAACTGGGAAAAAATAAATACTAAAAACATACAAAAAGAGAATTCCAAAAAGAATTTTTTCCAATTCATTTATTTATTTGTAGTTTTCAACATTCATTTCCACAAGATTTTGTTAGAAATTTGCTCCCCATCTTTCCCTTACCCCCCACTCCAACATAGTGAGCCTACTGAATATACCTTCCCCCAATCTCTTCCCTCTTACATCCTCCCCTATTATCCCCCCCAACTTTCTAGTAGGGCAAGATAGATTCCTATACCCCAGTGCCTGTATATATTATTTCCCAGTTGCATGTAAAAAACATTTTTTTAACATTTGTTTCTGAAACTTTGAGTTTCAGAATCTTTTCCTTCTTCTCTCCTCACCCACCTCCACTGGGAAGAAAAGCAATTCAACACTCAAATCATTTCCATAGTAGTTATATTGTGAAGGACTAACTATATTTCCCTATATCCTATCCTATCCCCCATTTATTCTATTTTCTTTTTTTTTCTTTTTGGAGGGGGAAAGGTAGAGCAATTGGGGTTAAGTGACTTATCCAAGGTCACATGGTTAGTTTTGTATTACATGTTGGAGGCTGGATTTGAACTCAATTCTTCCTGACTTCAGGGCTGCTGCTCTATTCACTGTGCTAGCTAGCCACCACTATTTATTTTATTTTCTATTTTGACCCTGTCCCTTTTCAAAAGTGTTCGCTTCTAACTACCCTCTCCCTCAATCTGTCCTCCTTTCTATCATCCCCTGTCCCTCCTGCTTTCCTGTAGGGTAAGATACCTAATTGAATGTATATGTTATTTCTTTCTTAAGCCAAATTCAATGATAGTGAGGTTTACCCTTTCCCTTTCACCTTTTTCTCTTCCCCTGCATCGTAACAGTGTTTTCTTGCCTCTTTTATTGGAGGTAATTTTGCCTAATCTGTCTCTGCCTTTCTCCTTCTCCCAATGTATTCCTATCTCACCTTTTAATTTTATTTTTTAGATATCATCCCTTCATATTCAACTCATCCTGTGTCCTCGATCTATGTATACATGTACACACATATGCACACACTCACATATCTATATTTAGACACATATACACACTCTTATACATACATATACATACATACATATGTATGTGTATACATGCATATATAAATATATACATATGTATACACATACATATACATATATATTCCCTTCAACCATCCTCATATTGAGAAAAGTCTCATGAGTTACAATTATCATTTTTCCATGTAGGAATGTAAATAGTTCAATTTTAATAGTTTCCTTATGATTTATTTTTCCTGTTTACCTTCTCATGTTACTCTTGCTTCTTGTATTTGAAAGTCAAATTTTCTGTTCAGCTCTTGCTTTTCCACTAAGAATACTTGAAAGTCCTGTATTTCATTGAATGACCATATTTTTCCCTGAAACATTATACTCAGTTTTGCTGGGGGTGATTCTTGGTTTTAATTCTAGCTCCTCTGACCTTTGCAATATCATATTCCAAACCTTTTGATCCCTTAATGTAGAAGCTGCTAGGTCTTGTCTTATCCTGATTGTGTTTCCACAATACTCAAATTTTTTCTTCCTGGCTGCTTGTAATATTTTCTCCTTGACTTGGGAACTGTGGAATTTGGCTGTTAACATTCCTAGGAGTTTTCTTTTTGGGAACTTTTTTCAAGAGAGGATCAGTGAATTCTTTCAATTTGTATTTGTCCTCTGGTTCTAGAATACCAGGGCAACTTTCCTTGAGAATTTCTTGAAGGATGGTGTCTAGACTCTTTTTTTGATCATGGATTTCAGGTAGCTGAATAATTTTTAAATTTTCTCTCATGGATCTATTTTCCAGGTCAGTGGTTTTATTTTTTTCATTTGTTTGCATCTGTTTCGTAGTATTTTGATTTCTCATAAAGTCCTTAGCTTCTATTTGCTCCAATCTAATTTTGACAGAATTATTCTATTCAATGAGTTTTTGAAATTCCTGTTCCATCTGTGCAATTTTGCTTTTTAAGGCATTGTTCTCTTCATTGGCTTTCTGGGCCTATCTTGCCATTTGAGTTAGTCTACTTTTTAAGGTGTTCTTTTCTTCAGTATTTTTTTTCTTTGGTTCTCCTTTAGCAGGCTGTTGACTCATTTTTCAACATTTTCTTGCATCATTCTCCTTTCTCTTCTCAGTTTTTCCTCCACTTCTCTCCCTTGATTTTCAAAATCCTTCTTGAGTTCTTTCATTGACTGGGACTAATTCATATTTTCCTTGGAAGCTTTTTATGCAGGAATTCTAACTTTGTCCTCCCCCTCCAGTTCCATGCTTTGATCCATTTTGTCCACCCCAAAAGGATTGCATGGTCTGATTGTTCTTCCTCTGATTGCTCAGCTTGACAATTACTTGACTTTTGAGCTCTTTGCTATGGAAAACTCTGCTTACAGAGAGGAGAGGGCTGTTTCCAAAGTCGTTGGAGTTTTCGCAGCAGCTGGAACTATTAGTTGGATGCTCTCTCTGCAGCCTCCACAAGTTCTGGTACACTGTAACAGCAAGCACCCTAGCATACTTAGGGCAGCTACTAGCACAGGTTCTTAGATCTGCTTTTCTAAAGGAAAGCAACTCAAAATGGGTTAACAATCTTACTTTAATCAAACATATCATTTACCTAGTTCAGGGGGAAAAGTC
>CM053591.1:18051953-18067011 GCA_028646515.1 Pseudochirops corinnae | reverse complement strand
ATACCTAAACTCACAGAAACATATAGAAAGACTATAGTTTAAATGGAGACTGAAGCAAACCACGTTATCGTTCTCTTTCATGTCTGGTTTTGCTTTTTTTTTTTTCTTTTCCCAGTGATCACTCATTGGTTACAACCCTTCTATATGACCAAAGTATTGTACAATGTGAAAGTATTTGCAGATCCTATACATGATTGCATGCCACCATGGGGGGGGGAGGGGAAGGAAGGGGAGAAAATCTGAAACACAAGTGATTGTGGAACTGAATCTTGTAAATTAAAAGTAAATAAGTAAATAAAAAAAATTTAAAAAAAGAAAAAGAAAAAGAGACTGAGCAAGTAATCAATGATCTTCCAAAGGAAAAATCTCTAGGATCAGATTTATTTGCAAGTGAATTTTGCAAATATTAAAAGAACAATTCATTATAATACTATATAAAATATTTGGAAAAATAAGCAAAGACAGATTCCAGTCTAATTCACTTGACGATACAAATATGTTGCTGCTCCCTAAACCAGGAAGAGCCAAAAGAGAAAAAGGAATTATAAATCAATTTTCCTAAAGAATATAAATGCAAAAAATCATAAATAAAATATTATAAAAGAGATTACAACAACTTATCATGAGGATACTTCTCCATTTTCAGGTGGGTTTTATACCAGGAATTCAGGGCTGGTTCAATATTAGAAAAACTATCAGTATAATTGACTGTATCAATAACAAAAATTAACAAAAGTCTTATGATTATCTCAATAGATGCAGAAAAAGCTTTTGACAAAATACAGTACCCATTTTTTGTTTCATTAAAAACACTAGAGTGCATTGGAATCAATGGAGATTTCCTTAAAATTATAAATAATTTCTCCCTAAAACCATTAGCAAGCATTATATGTACTGGAAAGAAGCTAGAAGAATTTCCAGTAATATCAGTCCATTATCACTGCTGTTGTTCAATTTTGTTCTAGGAATGTTAGCTTTAGCTATGAGGGAAGAAAAAGAAAGTGAACAAATTAGAACAGGCAATTAAGAAACAAAGCTATCACTCTTTGAAGATGAAATAATAGTATACTTAGAGAATCATAGTGAATGAACTAAAAAAGTACTTGAAATAATTAACAACTTTAGCAAAGCTGCAGGATATAAAATAAATGCACAGAAGTCATTGGCATTTCTATATATTCCTTTTTTTAAAAGCCCAATAGCAAGAGATAGAAAGAAAAATTCCATTTTAAGTATCTGTTGAAAATAAACAATGTTTGGGAGTCTACCAGCCAAGACAAACCCAGGAACTACATGAATTCAGTTACAAACATTTTTCACACAAATTAAACAGATATAAATAATTTGAGAAATATCAGTTGCTCATGGGTAGGCTGAGCTAAAATAATAAAAATTACAATTGTATCTAAAGCATGTTACTAGTTCAGTGCCATACCACTCAAACTGCCAAAACATTATAAGTTTAGGGGAAAAAATTAAAACAAAATTCATCTGGAAGAAAAAATGGGTCTGAATATCAAGAGAATTAATGAAAAGAAATGAAAGGGTAGTTGGTCTACCCGTACCACATCTAAAATTGTATTATAAACCAACAATAATCCAAACCATTTGTTACTGACTAAAAAATAGGGTAATGGAACAGTGGAATAGTTTATGTATACAAGACACAGCATTCAATGACTATAGTAAATTTTAGTTTGATTTAACCCAAAGATTTTTAGCGTCAGGGATAAGAACTTATTATTGGAAAAAAATTCCTGGGAAAACAGGAAAAAAAGCAGAAGCAGGGATAGATGAACATCTTACACCATATACCAAAATAAGGTCAAAATGGGTACAAAATTTATATATAAAGGGTGATACTATATACAAATTAGGATAGCAAGGAATAATGTACCTGTGAGATTTATGATGAAGGGAAGAATTTAGGACAAAACAACATTTAAAGAGTATAAGAAAAATGTAAATTGGGTAATTGTGATTATATTAAATTAAAAAGTTCTTGCACAAATAAGGCCAATCCAACCAAGATAAGAAAGAAAACAGAAAACTGGGAAATATTTTTTTAGATAGTCTCTCTGGTAAAAGCCTCAGTTCTAAAATGTAGAGAGCACTGAGTCAAATTTATAAGAATACAAATCATTCTCTGGTTGATAAATGGTCAAAGGATATAAAAAGGCGATTTCAGATGAACAAATTAAAGTTATCAATATCTATATGAAAAGAAGCTCTAAATGACTCTTGATTAGAGAAATGCAAATTAAAACAACTCTGGGTTAGCACATCACACCTGTCAGATTGGCTAATGCGAGAAAACAGGAAAATGGTAAATTTTGGAGAAGATGTGGGAAAATTGGAACACAAATACATTGTTGGTAGTGTTTTGAACTGATCCAACTATTCTGGAGAGCAATTTGGAACTATACTCACAGGACTATATGAAACTATATAAAAATGTGCATACCTTTTTCATACTCACCACTACTAGGTCAAATCCCAAATAGATCATAAAAAAGGATAAAGATCCTACATGTACAAAAATATTTGTACAAACTCTTTTTGTGGTGACCAAGAACTGGAAATTGAGGGGATACCCTTCAATTGGGGAATAGTTGAGAAAACTGTGATATATGAACATAACAGAATACTATTGTCCCATAAGAAATGGTAAGCAAGTGGATATCAGGAAAAATTAGGAAGACTTGCCTGATCTGATGCTGAATAAAATGAGCAGAACCAGAATGTTCTACACAGTAATAGTAACGTGTGAAGATTGACTTTGTTAGACTTTGTTTTCATCAATGCAATGATCTAAGAAAATTCCTCCTGACTCATGGTGAAAAAAACTTTCCACATCCAGAGAAAGAGCTACAGAGTCTGGATGCAGATCAAAGCATACTCTTTTCTCTCTCTCTTTTTTAAAAAAATTTTTTTCATGGTTTTTCATTTTTGTTCTGATTCTTCTTTCACAGCAGACTTAATGTGGAAATATGTTTAATATGATTGTACTTGTATTGCCTGTATCAGTTTGCATGCCATCCAGGGAAGGGGGATCAAGATTTTTTTTTTTTTTGCTCATTTACTTTTAATTTACAAGATTCAGTTCCACAATCACTTGAGTTTCAGATTTTCTCCCCTCCCTTCCCCCCCCCCATGGTGGCGTGCAATCGTGTGGGGATCAAGATTAAGGAGGGAAAAACTTAAAACTCAAAATCTTATAAAAGTGAATATTGAAAACCAAAATCTAATTAATTAATTAAATTTTTAAAAAAGTTTTATTTTTCACGTTGTTTGTTCTGTGTGAAGTAAAGACCTGCCCATCACTCCCAACTGCTTATGTTTCTCACTGTTTGAATCATTCCTATATTTTGAGAATTACTAAGATGCTATTAGTATCCTTTAAGCTCTCCCTAATGTGCTCAACTAAAGTGATCTCTCCCTCCTCTGAACTATCATACAATATCATTCATACAATTTTCATGCCTTTACAATATAGGTATTTCTACCACTGATGTTTTTCTTTTCTAAACTTTTTAAGGAAAGTACCTGTGAATGTCTTATATACTTTGGTACTCTACAGAAAGTCAGTATAGATGACTTAAATATGCTAGATAATTATGAAATAATTATTTAAAGTAAATGCTTGCTAATTAAAAATGACATGTATATATATTTATATATTTTAAAATGTATTGAGTTATTGAATGAATGCATGGATTTTGATGTCAATCTGTCTTATGTCCACAAAGAAAAACTTTCTGTCATTGACTAGAACAGTCTCTTAAGGAAATGGGCATGCCCCCACCCCATTGTCTTTGTTCTATAGTATACTAAATTCTATCAAATAAGAAATAATTTAAACAAACATATATTATTCACACTGAGTAATCAAATTAACATTTATTCAATGCTTGAGAATACTATGTCCCTAAGATCCAAACCAATCTCAAAAATAAATCAATATCAGGTTTCAGAGTTTCAGCACAGAGATTTTGAAAAGCAGGTAATCCTATTTTGTAGTAAAAACAAGGAAAAAACCACAAAACTGAATTTAAATTCTACTTTAATCACATTTCCATTCTAATTTTGAATTGCAATAGAACAGGGAAAAGCTGACTGTGTAACTTCAAATGTCTGTGACTGATGGCTTAAGCTATTCGAAGGCAATTAAGATTCCTTCAGGTAAACAGAACAGAAATTTCACATGGGACTACAAGAGGATAAAGGTAAGATTTAGCAAGTGGAGAGTTTGCTGTTGTTTGTGACCCTATCCAAGTCATGATAAATACCACCTAAGCTAAGCCACTGTAGAACAATTTAGATATATGCTTGTATCTCTCTAGAGAACCAATAAATTGTCAATTAGCTCCAACTTGAACCACCAAATTGAGAAAAATAGAATCAGTCATGGCTCACAGTTTACAAACTCAAACATTATAATTGTTTCTCCATTCTTTTCCCTTTGTTTTCTTTTCTTGCTTTCCCTCATTTCTTTTTACTCCTTTTCATTCAATAAATAATTCAATGATAACACCTCTCAGTTCACTTTTTTGACCATGCATTAAAACTCACAGGCTGGAGTCTCCAAAGAGTGTCCAACTACTACTCTCTCTTGCAGGTTTCTGGGTGTAAAGATGAGAAGCTTGCTGCTCCTAGACTTTGCCTGGCATGTTCTGTATAAACAGTCAATCAGTTATATTCATGAGCTTTTAGATAATGAATTTGTCATAAAGATAACAAGAGTTTCCCTCTAAACCAGGGAAGCATTCTCCCCTTGTACACACAAAGTCCTAGAGGAGAGTGGGATTAAACTGAAAATACAAAGGTAATGAGGCACATTCAGCATTCTAAGAGCTCCTTTTGTTTCTTTGCATGGTCCTTAATAAGTGCTCTTTTAGACACAGTTCTCTGCTTCTGAGGAAACTCAGCTGGGCTCTGAGTGTCTATGCCTGTGTTGAGCATAACTGGCTTTTCTTGACTGTTATTGCTCCATGAAATGATCTTCCTTCAGGTAATTATCTCTCTGCTCTTCCTAATGGCACTTCCATTGCCATTAGCCACCGTTGTTCCAATGGTCAATGATATCAATGACATCTCTAATGAGATATCTACCTCCATGTAACTCACAAGATTTCTTGTACACTTCCAACTTGGAATACCAATTTCCTATGATCACAAAAGGTAACACAAATAAAACTACTACACCCTCACAATTGCCATGATTGTTTGAAAGACAGGGCTTGAGACCTCTCACTCTCATGAGCCTTGGGACTGGCTCAAATTGACTCAACTTCATTTAAAGCATCATACTTTCAAGGATATAGTTATTCCTTTTGCCTAATTATTCAGTTCTGTCTCAGGAATCACTGAACCATAAGTTATTTCAGTTTCATAGCTGATCAGAAGACCTTTTTTGTCTTCACAGAGAACAATTATAAATTTAGAGACTGGCTCTCCAAAATTTAATTTTCAATTTCAAAATTTCAAATTTAAATTCAAATGAAACAAAGAGGAAAATATCTATACATGCTGGAAAGATGTGTTCTTCCCACCCCCTTTGATGAATCTAGCATCATT
This sequence comes from Pseudochirops corinnae, assembly GCA_028646515.1. Lineage (NCBI taxonomy): Eukaryota > Metazoa > Chordata > Mammalia > Diprotodontia > Pseudocheiridae > Pseudochirops > Pseudochirops corinnae. Next base: position 18,061,434 of record CM053591.1, on the reverse strand, counting down.
GCAAAATAAATGTTTTAAATATAATATAAATGCAAGGAACTGTGCTAGGTACTGGGAATGCAAAGAAGAATAACAATGCCTCATACCCTCAGGGAGTTTGCAATCTCATAGGTAATTTAAGACAAGTCACTCAAGTTGGCCTGACAGTGGAAACAGCCTTTCATTTTAGCTGGTGGTGAAGGGCTATGGTGATGGCTATATACCAGATAAGGATAGCATTTCCATGACCATTGGAGCCTCAGCCCCAATAACCTCAGCAACAGTGAAGACATTTCCAAAGCCTTTGCTTACCTCCACTTTTGTCTTGACTAAGCAATGCTGTAGTTGCCTGCCACATTTTTTTAAATGACTGGAAGAGAGGAAACCTAACTTTGCCACTGTTAAGAGTCACTCTAAATAGAAGAAACATTTTGCCTTCCTCTTTAACCATACAATGCTCAGGTAATGGCCTCAACTCACAGACTTGTCTTCTACCATTCAGCTAAGTCCTAATATCACCAAGACTATTTCACTGACCTTGGCAGCTAAAACCCAAGATGTTGTTCCCTCCTTCCTATTACAATGTGAATTCTGTGGGAGGAGAGACTGCCTTGTTTTTATATTTGTATTTTCAGTGCTTAAGATGATCCTTGATACATAGTAAGTATTTAACAAATAATTGGTTCATTCACTCACAAATGGGATATAAATGAGGACACAATGGGACAAAGGAAACTAATTACTGCTTGAACTGAATTAATCATAATTTTGACCCTGAAAATGTGGAGGACTCATCAAAGGGTAATTCTACACTGTATCTGATTCTCTCTAACCAGGAAAAACTGTCTGCTGGTGTTGGAAATTATATGACCCTGTAAAGGAAATGCTCAATCCCTCCTAAATTTTGTGATAGAAGAGAGGTGAGTCAAAGTACAGACTAAAATTTGACTTGATTTGAGGTGAAAAGATTTCAAATAAGTTGGGATAGATAAAGTCAGTTAATGAGGGAGGAAGAAATTTCAAGAATGGAATTCTAAAGACACAAATGAGAAGAGGAGCCAAAAAATATGAGGTCTCTGAAAAGACCTGTTAAAGAACAAATAACTTACTAAGCTATACACAAAAGATGTAATCAAAGACTGAAAAAAAAATTAATATTCGAGTATGGTTAGACTCTATAAAATGATTCTGGGAGAGCTAAAATAGACATAACTTAAACAGGGGAAGAAAGATGAAGTCAAGAGAAAAGATTTTTGTGTGTGTAGAGAAGCGTCAAAGAAGGGGCAGAATTGTTGCCACATGTGGTTGTGCAAGCAAAGAGATACTTATTGCCTTGTTTCAGTTACTTAATTATTTTGCACCTTGTTTCAATTCAAATATCTTTGAGTCTTGCTTTGATTATATCAAATCTTTGTTAAGAAACAGAACCTGTGAAGCCCATAGTGGGAGGGACTTGCCAAAGACAGGAACAGGAAGTATGTAAGAGGTGGGTGGAACAGTTAGGAATTGATGATATAAAAAGAGAAGCACAAGTGGGGGCTGAGCAGAACTGAGGAGAACACTTGTGATGGCTGGCACTCTGTCTCTTCTGTCTATGTTGATTCGTGTTTGTGATACTTTGTACAGAAGCCCTGAAAGAGAATTTTCTTGTTGTCTGTTTACAGAAGTCCTGGAGGAAGGTTTTAGAGGTCCTGGGACTATGTGGATGATTTGTATTGACTTCTTGCACTGTGTTTGTGGGTCTGTGTTGATTTCACAGCTAGATAACGAATTGATGATGGTGCTGGTAATTCGTATGAATGTTGTTTTGGCTCTGTTAAGCTTTGTCTTCCCAGAAACAGAAACACCAAAGGATTTGAGGTGGACTGGACACTGTAAGCTTCAATATGGAGTGGGAACTGGACAAGGAGCTGGATAAGGAGCTGGATTAGGAGTTGAGAGCTTCATGCCTATGAATCCAGGTGACAGTTGGGTTAATTCAGGCAAAAGCTGGGACCATGGAAGGGGAAAGATGGAATCTGGAAGCCAGCCTCAAGCCAAGATTAAAAGACCTCTACTTGAGTACTTAGTGCTGACTGACAAGATCATGATTTATTGTGACCCAGGGATAGGATAATTTTGTACTTTGTAACTTGTACCCCTTAAGGATGATTGAGTCAAAAATGATTGGCAATTATGTTCTAATCAAGAAGAAAGAAGATTTTCTGATTGAGGAGATTAAGGCAATAAGACCTAGGAGTGGGATACCTTTGTATTTTGTATCCCTTAAGGAGGAGTGCTCCATAAAGATGATTAAGTTAAGGTTTTTCAGAATGATATCTTTTATTAAAACTATGTGATCACTGTAGTGATAAGTTGTTGGGTTATATCATTGTGAATGCTGTACTATGGTTTCTGTGATTGTTTTGCTTTAGTTTACTGCTGAATAAATAGAGAGTTCGCTATACTATGTGATCAGAACTTAGAGCTATTCACAGTAGAAGTCCCCTGGAAAGCTGCTAATGTTTGGCTTTACAGGATGGCATGATGATAAATGACAAAAGCCTGAGATGTTCCATTTTTTTTTTGTCTCGTTTCTCTGTATAAGAAAATGCCAATAATCCTTTATATGGAAAAAAATCAAAATGGTTAGCAGCTAATACTTAAGATAAGTAAAAGGATAGTGCAAATGTCCTTAGTTGGTCATGATGAATTCTGGTCACTTTGCTCAAAAGAACTATAGAGACTGAATGAAATCACTAATATCATGATTGGTGATGTTTGAAAGATAATAGAAAATCATAGTGATATCACAAGAAGGACAAATATTCTGAATTCAGTCAAAAAGAGGAGTACATTAAAAATAGAGTTTAGAAATTATAGGCCTTGGAGGAAGATGGGTAAAAATGTTTCCTCTTTCTTTCTTTGAAGAAGTGAAGCACTCCAGGTTTGGAGCATTGCATAGGTTGGTGTCATTGATGCATTGATTAGATTTCAGAACTGCTTTTATTCTTTTTTTAAAAAAATATTTTCTATAAGGAATGCCTTTCTGGGGAGAAAAGAGGAAATGCACATTTTGAAAAAGAATGTAACATAGAAAGAATAAATATAAAAATATTTAATTAATAAAATTATAGGTCAATATGCTTTACTTTGATTTTTGGAAAAATTGTAAAAGAGATGATTAAAGAGATGGGAAGACCCAGCATATCTTCATAGAAGAAAATCATAGCAGAGTTACATTACTTTTTGATAGGATACCTAAACTGGTAGATAAGGGGCATTTACTTTAATTAGATTTTAGTGAAGCATTTGATGAAGCATCTTGTAGGATTCTTTGGAAAAGATGGAGAGAGGACTTCTGGGTATTGTGAGCAAAATGATGGAGGACTAGATGTTTTCTCTAATCTCTTTGACCTTTTAAAAACTCTTCAAGACAGAAATTATATTTCAAATATAAAGCAACATTAGCTGCTCCCATGGTCTAATGTAATGCCATGCACGAGCAGCTTCCCGAAAGAATGCTACTGTGTAAAGCTTTCAAGGTTCTGATTGCATAGTATAGTGAACACTCTAATTATTCCATAACAAATCAAGGCAAATGTTCACAACAAATAACCATATAATATTCAGGACATTATATCCTATAGTGTTCATAACAGATTAACGTTAAAATGGCCACATAGTTTTCACCAAAGTGGTCACAGTATTTAGAACAAAGAACAAAAGAACAATCATCTGGTATCCCTAAAGAGGTTTGCCTCTTTACTCAATCATTCAGTCATCTCAAAATACAATAGCCTGTCTTCCACAAATGGGGCAATCAGATTAACTTAATCAGTCACTTATCTAGCAATCAGTCACTAAGTATCATTAATCACTAAATACAATTATTAGAAAACTACACAAACCCCTCACTCCTTGGTCTCTAGTAAACTCCAATTTCATCACAGAATACAATATACAAGTACAGGCCTTTTCTTCATCTTGACTTGGAGTGGTTTCTCAGATTACCTGGATCCACTTCCATGGTCCCAGCTCTTACCTGAATCCACCAAACAGTCCCCTAGATTCAGAGGCAAATAGCTCCCAGGTTTTAGTCCAGTCCTCCAGGCAGTTCCTGATACACATTGACATTTACAGGCAGTTTCTGTTACACACTGAAGTCCACAGAGTCCAGCTCATCTTGAAACCTTCATAATTTCTATTCCCTGGAACTCAAGGATTGAGCAAGCCACAAAGTCTTATCCCAGTCATACTTCTTCAGTCCTCTGGCAGTTCAGCTAGCCCTTGGACCCAGAAGAAATCTCATCCTTCCAGGCAGCTTTCTCAGCAGCAACTTCAGCCTTCATCAGATTCTGGTCTCAAGAAAACTCTAAACCAGTTCTCAGTCCAGCAAGTAGAAGCCCAGCTTCCATATACTAGGAGAATTCTGCTTCCTCCACCAAGAGCCTGCTACGAGAAAAAATTTTAATTCTGACTGTCTCTCTGTGGGATTCTTCTTATACACACACACACACACACACACACACACACACATTAGCTTCCTGTTTCAGCCAAACCCTTCCTGTTACATCAGCAACAGGAGGCAGAGTTCACACCCTCTGCCTCTTAGCCACAAAGGTTTGATTAGTAACTAAGGGCTAAGTACTTGCTTACTTGACATAATAAAAAGGGGTATTTAAATTTTAATTAATTACCAATGCATTCCACCATAATGTAATGCCATGCATGAGCAGCTTCCCAAAAGAATGCTACTGTGAACAGCTTTTAAGGTTCTGATTACGCCATTTAGTGAACACTCCATTTATTCCATAACAAATCAAGGCAAACATTTCACAACAAATCACAATATAGTATTCACAAAATTACATCTTATAACAGAAAATCACAATATAGTCTTTACAACAGTTTAACATTAGAATGGCCACATAGTTTCCCACAAAGTGGTCATAGCATTTAGAACAAAAAACAAAAGAACAATCATCTGGTGTCGCTAAGGGGGAAACAATCCTTACTTAATCATTCAATCTTTTCACAATACAAGTCAGTCTTCACTCATAGGGTAACTATAGATTAACTTAATCAGTCAGTTATCTAGCAATCAGTCACTAAGTATCATTAATCACTTCATAGAATCATTAGAAAATTACACAAACCCTCCACCCCTTTGTCTCTAATTTTTTTTTAAATTTCAAAATAAAAACATGAACAGAGTTTCACTGAACCTGAGCTCACACAGCACATTTCCCATATCTCTCAAGCTGAAAAGTGAAGTTACACTAGCAGATCTCATGACAATACACCAGCTTGCAATAAACCCACTACAACATTAACAGTCTCCAATCTTTCTTTCTATTGCCATGGAAACCTCAGTTGTAGACTGGGGAAATTTGTCCTGGCCATGACAGAGAGCCAGAATGGCTACCAGCCTTTAGAAGAAAAAGTCTGCCAGGGGCCACAAGGGTAACACCAAAACTGCATAGTTTCAAACTGTTGATCTCAGGTCAAAGACTAAGGACAGAGGGGGTGGAAAAGGACATCACCGTAGTAAACTGCACATATAGAGGGCTACATAGCACTCTATTAAGCCCAAGTGAAAGAGCATAGTATAAAATTGGGGCCACATTCTGACTACTCAAACGTCCCTTGGGGCAGAGGCCTAAACTGGTAAACTGTTAATAGCCCAATATAGGAGTAGGAGAAGCTTTGTGATCCAGTCCACAGATACCACCATTAGAATGGAGGAATTCAGAAAATGAGTGAAAAGGGGAAATAAAAGCAGAAAAGCAACTGAATTTGTCAAGGATTTTGGGAATAAAAAGCTCGAAGACTGAAAATAAGCAGCTAAACCCATGGAGAAAACAGTAAGAAAAAAAGGAAATATGGCCTTCTGATATACCTAACAAGATCAGACATCTATGAAAAAGTATTGCAAAACAAAGGAAAATCATCCAAATCTTAATAAGAAAGAGAACCCAGAAGAATGTGAGAACATGGAACCATTACACTCTGCTGCTGAATGGTTCAAAAGAGCATTAACAATTAAGAAAGCAGAATTTATGGTCCACGCAGAAAAATAATGGTAATAGTAAAACTAGGATCTACAAAGGCAAACCTCACCAAAGAAACACAAGAGAGAGCAATAAAGTGAGAAAATAAATAAACAGAAGTGAAAGATAACCTAGAAGAAGCAAAAAAAAAAAATGACATTCAAAGAATTGGTGAAATGTGGATGAATTCTTAATATAATTAGACTGATTCAGAAACAGTTGAATGGCTGGATACAAAGAGTAGTTGTCAGTTCAGTGTTTCAGTATCAATTTGGCAAGTAGTCTTCTACGGATGCTTAATTTGGACCTTTTTTTTTTTTAAAGACTTGAATAGAGAAGATGGAATATTCATAAAATTAACAGATAATACCATACTGGAAAAGCAAGCTAACACATTTGCTGATAGAATCAGTATTCAAAAAGATTTTCATGGTCTGAAGAATTGGGCTGAATTTAATAAAATGACTCCAATAGGATAAAGTAAATTTTACACAAGGATCTAAAAGTATGGAAATAAAGGAAGCATTGTTGGTAAAGAGTTTGTCTACAAAGTACTTGGGGATTATGGTGGACAAAAAAACTGGATATGTGTCAGCAGTTTGATGTGGCATTTCAAAAAGCTAATGCAATCATTAAACAAATTTAGAAAGGTTTAGCTTTCAAGAATAAAGTCATAACATTCCTATGTTCTGCCTTAGTCACAACTCATCTCTTATATTGTGTTCAGTCTTAGGTAACACAATTTAAATAGATATCATTCAGAATCTGGGGAAACATCTCGTTAAATCCAGTCCAGATGGTTGGGTTATTGAGTCCTTGCCATGAACAGAATGTTATTGTTCAGTCATTTTGGTTATATCTAACACTTTCTGACACTGTTTAGGATTTTCTTGGCAAAGATACTGGAATGGTTTGTCATTTCCTTCTCCAACTCATTTTATAGATGAAGAACTGAGATGAACAGCATTAAGTAGCTTGCCCACAGTCACATAGGGTTAAATGGCTGGCCCTGGTAAGTGTGTGAAGACGAATTTGAACTCAGGAGCATGTGTCTTCACTTCAGAACCTACAATAAATTAAAGTAATTGTATATATTTATCCTGGAAGAAAAGACTCAGGAACAATTTGATATCTGTTGTTTTGAAGTGTTTGAAGGGTTATGATGTGAAAGAGGGTTTCAGATTATTCTGATTAAGTGAAAGGAAGGATAACCAATAAAAGAGATATTGCAAAGAAGGAAATAGAAATTTGGGTCTCATGTCAGGAAAAAACAAACAAACAAATATTACAATAACTGTTCCACATGGAGAGCTGTACAAAAGTGTAATGAGCTGGCTCCAGAGATAGTAGGTTCACTCTAATTGGAAGTCTTCAGGTAGAAGCTTGACTGGTCACTCAGCAGTATGTTGTAGTAGTTGTTGTTTGTCCTTAGTTCTCAAAGAGGACCAATGACATCACAAGGGTTCAGTTTGTCTGTAACATAAAGTACGTGAAGAAAAATAAGTGAAATAAATTTTGGAGAATACTTTGAGGGACTGGAATGGAGGAAGTATAATTTTTACAAAATGACTTTAGGAAAAAGTTAATCAGAGATTAATTTGCAGCATACACAGTCAGCAAGATTTGGTGCTATCCTCTAACAAGATCAGCAATTTGGAAATAGGAGTAGAGAAAGCAGGTATTTGGGTCTACTGCATCTGGGTTGGGATTTATCAGGTGGCAAGAGAAAATGAAATGATGGGAAATAATCAAGTTTAGGATACTTTTTTAAATACAAGAATAAACAAATGTGAGTGAAGGGAAGGGAAAGAAGATTGAAAGTAATGGAATAGGAGAATAAGAAGCAGTAAAGAAACAGGAGATCACAATAAAGGTGAAAAAATGCATTCAGAAAAAGTGATTTGGTAAGAGATTGAAATTTCAAGCATTGAAATCTTGGTTGTCAAACCAGTTAGGCTTATGGTGAGATCTAAAGCATGTGCATTATAAGTCAAACAGAGATAGCAATCATGAAAATTGAGAAGGAGGTTGAATGACGAAGCCCAAACATTAGGATCATTACCAAGTGGACAATGAAATACAGATAATAGAAAGAGTTGGGATAGAAAGGAAAATTTGAACTGAAGTATTAAAATCATTGAAGCAAGAAATAAAATGTCCTGAGCTCAAAAATGTAGGGTTGGAAAGAACCATACAGAGCAATGAACTAAATCCCTTCATTTTACAGATGAGTAAACTGAAGCACATGGCAGTGAAATGACTTTCTTAGAGTTGCAATGCTACTAAATGTCAAAGCATTATTCAGACTCCAAAACCAGTGCTCTATAAACTGCACCATCTAGAGAGTTTAGAGGTTAGTAGGTGTTTGTTCATCATATTTGAGGGGTATTAAAAAGACTTCAAAATGGTAAGGTCCATGTACAATATGTCTGGCTATACCTGATCTTACCGATATGAGTTCAGAAGATTCTACCACAGGGTGGGCACAAATAGTCTGTATCACAATTTGGAGTGGAAATGTCTAAATTCTCACATCTCATGTTTCCTTTGAACTATCATAATTCTGCTTTGCTCACAGAGCATGACACTTTCTTTTTTTCTTTAATTAATTTTTGTTTATTTTTAGTTTACATCATTCATTTCCACAAGATTTCGAGTTACAAATTTTCTCTCCATCTTTCCCCTACCAACCACACCAAAACAGTGATTCCACTCCCCCAATATGCCCTCTCCTATAACCTATCTCCTATATCCTCCACCATAACCCCTCTGACATTCTTGTAGGGAAAGATGGATCTCCCTATCCCAGTGCCGATATATTTTATTTCACAGTTGCATGTAAATAATAATAATTATATATTTTTAAACTTTGATTTTAGAACTTTAAATTCTAGATTCTTTCACTTCCTCCTTTGTCACCCACCCTGACTGGAAAGAGAAGCAATTCACTACAGGCAGTATATGTGTAGTTACATAGAACATATGCACAATGGACATATTGTGAAAGACTGACTACATTTCCCTCTTTCCTATCCTGCCCTCCACTTGTTCTATTCTCTGCTGTGTCCATGTCCCTTTACAGAAGCGTGTGCTTCTAAAAACCCTCCACTGCAACCTGCCCTTTCCTCCATCATGCCCCCTTTTATCCCCTATCCTCCCTACTCTCATGTAGGGCAAGATACTAAATTTAGAGTGTATGTCATTCCAATCCTAAGCCAAATTCAATGAGAGAAATGTTGACACATTCCCTTTTGCCTTCCTGTTCTTCCCCTCCATTGTAACAATTATCCCTTGCCTCTTCTATATGAGATGATTAACCCCATTCTGTCTCTCCCTCTCTCCTTTCATTCTATTCCACTCCCACCTCTTAATTTCACCTTTTAAAATATCATCCCTTCCTATTCAATTGATGCTATGCCCTATGTCCATGTATACATATACACATATATCCATACACTCACATAGGTATT